>CM077824.1:27961992-28392882 GCA_039720395.1 Liquidambar formosana | reverse complement strand
TGACGTGGTCGTGAGCTCCAGGATTAGAATCTGGGATGTGGTGCGAAGGGCTTTTTCCTAGGCTTGAGGAAAGATAGTGGTTGGGCTTGTTTTGAGGGCGCAGATTTTGTAGTGATGGAGTATCTCCCACACTCCAACAGATTCCCTAAGATTTGGTTAAGGACAACCCCCAGGACAATCCTAAAGGTTTAGCCCTAACTGGGTTGGAACTATGCTACAGTAGAAGGAAGTCATTGAGGAGGTCAGAACGGGACTCGAACTCCACCCTCCATGAAAGCAAATGGGGACAGGGAGGCCTTTCTGGGCATCTGACCTATAGATGTCCTCCCCGGGCTCAGCAAACCGAAAGCTAAACTTCCTGTCTTCAAGTCATACAAGGCTTTAAACTCTGCTATCCTTGCAGGGTTGTTCCTAATGTCATAAAGAAGACATCTGCCAAGTTGAAAGGGGAAGGTTAAATCCAGAATAACTACCTATGCCATATGCCCCTGACCTGAACTTTCAGAGTCAAGTCCTGACAGGTATGTATCCCTGTCTTAACAGACTCCAAAATTTTTCTAAGTGTCAGCTCGGGAAACATTAAACTCGTGTTGGAAAAAGACAAAAAGAGGAGACCAATGGTCTCCGTCTTAATTTACTCCGTTTTCAAACCCTAAAAGGCGAGAAAATTGGTATCTTGGCGATTTGCCCCAAAAACCAGAGGAAAACCCTAGGATCACGAAACAAACCCCAAGAACAACACCAACAACCCCAAGCAGAGAAAATAGAACCGTACAAACTGAAAAATAAGAGCAAAGAAAAGTTATACCGTTGCGAAGATTAGACGGTGGTCAGAAAAGTGAGTTCGTTGGAAAGACAGGGCGGCGGGATGCCAAGAATCTTCAAGAACTGCCTCTGGAAAGGTGGATAAAGCAAGAACAATCTCCCAACGAAGAACAGCTTCAGTAGAACGAGTCTCAAGATGAGGAGCAGATTCAAGGTAGATCTTCTCCACAAGCGACGGCACTGGAACAGTGGATTCTAGTGAGAAGAACGGTATACACGGAGTGTTCTTGATGAAGGCAGAAAGTAAAGCACAGAGAAAATAAGAAGCATAAAAATAGAGAGAGAATACAAAAGGTAAAGTAAACAGTGATTACCTTTCCCCACAAAGACATAATGCTTCTACAGCATTAAATGCGATATACGGTGGATGAGACAGCCCCAAGGCACATGACGTCAGCGCCTTGAAATACGGAAGGGCGTAACCATTTTCTGCCAGCTAAGCCCTAGAACGCCAAACGGCATAGGGGCACAGGGTAAAACACTTAGCAAAATAAAATTATGACAAGTCCCAACTCGGGAATGTCATAATTGGGGCAAATTGTGTGGGAATATCTATGAACGGAGGATCCAGCTTGGGATAATGAGTTCAAACCAGAAACAGTGACACGTGGCAAAAGCAATTCAACTAAGCCCGTCACAACGCACGTGATTCCTTTCCCCCCAGGATTCAGTTCGGGCCAAAGAGTTAAACCACAATATTTGACACGTGGTTAATGCAACACGGTGGGACCTGATGTAAACCATGTGATCTCTCAGCTCGGATGCTTACCTTCGGCTCGGGACATCTGTCCTATGACTCACACTACAATCCAAATCCTACTACAGTCCAAAACTATCACAGCAGCTGTAATTCCTGACACAGCGGTTACTAGAAACCATAGTTCCATGCCCAACCACGATCAACAAACCATGGTCAGACGGTTATTAGCAAACCATGGTCAGATCTGACCTAACCAAGGCAGTTGCCTGACCTCACATGGTCAGTCCGTACAGGTGGGTATAAAAAGAATACGATATAGCCAAATGCGGTAAGCTACAGTACCCTAATTCTCCGAGATTCATCTTCTTCCTTGCCTCATTCTCCCTAAATAGCTTCTGACTTAAGCTTTGGAGAGGGCTTGGCCAAAACCACCTTGGCCTACCCTCTGACTCTTTTTCCAAGCTTGTGATTGCAGGTCCAAGCGCGAGAGCAAGCTCCATCATCAACACTTAGTTCGGGGAGCAGTTTTTACCCCGTACACTTATGTAGTTCTTTGCTTATATGTTGATGATATTTTTATTTTCGGTACTAATTTAGAAGTAGTTAATGAGACAAAGAAATTTTTGTCCAATAATTTTGATATGAAAGACATGGGTCCTGCGAATGTTATTTTGGGGATTAAATTAATTAAGAATGATAGTGGAATTGCTTTGTCTCAATCTCATTTTGTTAAGAAAGTTATTGAAAAAGTTTGATTATTATGGTGTTCAATCTGTTTCTACTCCTTTTGATCCTACTATTAATTTGAAGAAACATGATGGAGAAGGTATTTCTCAACATAAATATTCTCAAATAATTGGTTCTTTGATGTATCTTTCTAATTGTACTAGACCTGACATAGCATATGCTGTGGGTAGATTAAGTAGATATACAAATAATCCTAGTACTGAACATTGGACTGCCATAGAAAGGATATTTAAATATCTTAAAGGTACATTTCATATGGAATTTATTATTCTGGTTTTCCTACAGTATTGGAAGGATTCAGTGATGCTAACTGGATCTCAGATTCGGATGAAACCAAGGCTATCTAGTGGTTATGTTTTTACCTTAGGAGGTGGTGCAATTGCTTGGAGATCTGCTAAACAAACTGTTATATCTAGATCCACAATGGAAGCTGAATTTATAGCCTTAGATTTGGCTAGTGCAGAAGCTGAATGGCTAAGAAGCCTTTTAGCAGACATACCATTATTGCCTAGACCTATACCAGTAGTCTCAATACATTGTGATAGCCAAGCTACAATAGCAAAGGCTAATAGTAAAAATTATAATGAGAAAAGGAGACATATTAGAATTAGACATAATTCCATTAAACAATTATTATCTCATGGTGTAATATCACTTGACTATGTGAGATCTGAAAAGAATATAGCAGATCCTCTTACAAAAGGATTAGCACGCAGGCTAGTCATAGAATCATCGAGGGGAATGGGACTGAAGCCTATAAATTAGTCATCGCAGTGGACACCCAACCTCTATGATTGGAGATCCCATGAAGGGGGTTCAATGGGTAAGAACGAAACTGTAGGGTGACTAGAAGGAGCACTAATATATTTTGAGGGGTATTCCCTAGTCCCATGCCTATGGTGAAGTGCTCAAAACTGTGATGATTAAGGAAGAACTTAACTCTGAATGAGCCAAGGCAGGAATTCTACGGGGTGTTGATCACAGATCACCCTTGGAGGTCTCACCTAAGTGAGTATAGTAGTGGGGTCACTACTATGAGAAAATGGGCAACTCTTTAAAAATACTCATGATACGAGATACGTGCACATGACCGTTAACGCGCAACCCGAACTAGAACCTAGAAATTACCCATACTGTGTGTGTGGTAAATTGAAATTTGAGTCAAAGGACCTAGTTCAAGACTTAGCTCACTACGGCTCCTTCAAGTAGATATTTACTAACACTAAGTGTAGGTTTAAACCCAGAAGGTACCTATACCCATTGCACGGTAAAAAATGCTCACTATATTTTTGTGTATATATATATATATATATTTTATTTAAAAATTTAAATCATGTGGGGGAATGTTACATATGATTTAAATTAATGCAAATAATTGCATTGATGAAACATAAGTAACCAGTGTTACTTAGTCTTCATCTTCTAGAGCTGTTGGTCTTTTGACCATTGGTAACTTTATTGCATAGAGCCGTTGGTCTTTTGACCATTGGCAACTTTATTGCATCTGTTACATATGCATGTAACTGCACCCATTAACACCATCAATTAATTATCATTTACACACTACAAGCATACAATAAGGCACATAGCCGTTGGATACATAACATCTAAAAGAATAAGTATATATTATAATAAAAAATCTGCTATTGTTGATTTTCCATCATTTGCATTTTGAGCTTTTCCATTTTCATTGAAATATATATATTTTCGTGAGCATTGGGCAATTTAAGGTTCGTGGGAAGTCTTAGCTGCACACAAGGCTACCCAGAGGATCATTGTATCTTGGGAGAGAAGCGTTAATCAAACCCAGTACAGACGGGGGTGTATTTTCTCTAATGATAGCGCATCATGCGTGCCTTAATCCACAGGCTATTCTAAACTCTTTTCTAATTACATAATTATCTTGGTTAATTGTTATTTCATATCATTTGTTTATTGCTAAAATTTATAGAATTCCTCACATTATTTCTAACATACTATAGTGAATTCTTACATTTCCAGTTGGGCAACATAGATCATTATTAAAGTAATTTTGGAGATTATTTCGAAAATGAATCTTTAGATTTGGAAACATGAAACGTGGCCACAATTGGAATGCTAAATGGAGTACCACCTCAACCATATCAAGTAGGTCGTTGCATCTTGATACGATATGAGACCATCCATGGTCAAAGAACTTCGCAATCTTATTTTCCGTATTAAATTGGATACTATGATAGTTACGTAGCATGAAAACTTCCAAATTTGTCCAATTATATGGTCCACCCAGAATGCAAAGAATTAATCTAATGGGTAATTGTGGAATTGATTGGGTGGAGAATGCCCTAAATGATGCATGGTGGAGAGCTTGAAGTGTGGGTTAACTATGTCTTCCTCAAATTTTAGGGTGAGCATCCCTATATTCTCTCGCGTGGGTCTTGGAAGAGTAAAAAATCAGCCCCACAAGTCATGTATGGCATTCCCTTAGCAACCTAAATGAAAATTTTGAGAAGCCAAAATGGTTATAATTGGAAATTGATCTTTATGTTGGAAATGGGAATTTTGGAACTGCAACCTTGGTCTTTATTTTACTGTGAAGTAATTGCTCCTTTTCCATATTATATTTGATTTCATTCCCATATTATCATGTTATCAACTTATATTATGTTTTAAAATATTGAGGAAAAATGTTTCCTACTGGGCGATGGCTCACCCATCATTTTGCAGATTCTTCCAAAGGACGGAGCTACCTCTAAGTGGCTCAGTGTTGGCTTATGAAGATGACCTTTATTGAGATGTTTTGCCCAATGATTCCCAATTTATTTATCGACCTTGCTTTCTTTTGGTGGCACGAAATGAAAAAAGATGCTGGGCAATATATTGCTAAATGTTTGAATTGTCAACTAGTGAAGGTTTAAAACTAGAAGCTAGTGGGTTTGAGTCAGGAGACCAACTCGGCTGAGTCAGTTCCTCAACTCAGCATATACCATGTCTTTTTTTTTTTTTTTTTTTTTTTTTTGTTAATTATCAATTAGTGGTATCTCAAGCTTTACTCCAGTTAATTGAGTCCAAGGCACATAATTCTAAGAAATGAAACTGAAGATATTAAATTGATCATCAGAATTTCAGTCTCAGTTAAAATCCAAAAGTAATGTTCATCCATTCATCATTATGTGAGGGAAGACGACAGTGACTTGTGATTAAACAACGCAAGTCCCCTGTAATTACATCAGTTGGTTGGTCGTGGAACAAAGCACTTCATTTTAAGGATGATTACGTGACTAAAGACGACAATGACTTGTTATTTGGAAAACAAGCCAATATTTAAAACAATAAATGTTTCTGTGGTGGACATGCAACTAGGGGCAGAGCAAAGAATTTTCTTGCGAGTGAGGAAAATGTTGTTAAGAGTAGTATTTTCTAATACTAAAGTAAAATAGCTATAATTTGATGGGCAAAACCTTTTTATCCATATTAATCACTTATAAAAATTGAGTGAATATTTACTAAATTCTAAAGAGTACGGCACAGTTTCGAAATAGAACCACTCTCTTGGGCCCCCCTAGTCTTCTTCTTTTCCTTTCTTTTTTTCTTTTTTCGTTTTTTTTTTGCTCGAAACACGCTTACAAAAGGTTGCATTCTTGTTTGTCGGTTCAGGTTTTCTTCATATATTGTTCCCTTCATCCATGCTGTGTGATTTCTGGCTTCTGACACATTGTTTTCTAGCATATTAATACCTTGGGGCAAGCATAGAGAAGAAATAACAACCAATTAGATCGATCAAGCTTGTAACAATTCAAGGGCCTACATTCAGAAGAGCAGGAATGCATAGCTCTAGTTTATGTCCTTCTGATCCGAGTAGCCATTTCTCCCATCAGACAATCTCATGACGACAATGTTGTTTCAATTTTTTCAATCCTTCTTCCTAGGAAGGTAGTCTGGTGTCCTAAGATTGTCTTGTTAGCTCATCTTTGCGTTCGTATTATTGTAAGTTCTCTGTTCCCAACATTTCCTGGAAGTGGGGTTCATGTTAGTGCTAAAAGCCTTCTGGGCACCATGCAGCCTGACTAGTGTCTCTTTCTTCGAAATCTATTTCCAAATACTGCATGATTCCAGTAAGTATCTAAATTGCGTGCGCGAAGAAATAAAGAAAAATACTGTAACATAAAATGGAACGACGGAATGCAAACTTAAGTTTTTTCTACATTAAGTAAACAAGTACCAAAAAAACAACAGCTGCCTGCCAATTCAGCAGAAATTTTTAAAACAAAAAGGAACAATAACAACAATGATAATGATAAATACAAAAACTAAACCACAGATATCACAACAATTATCATAACAACATTTCAGCAGGGCCGGGTAACCTCCATGTGTTTGGTCCATGTCATATAGTTAGTCTTGCTTGGCCATCTCAGTTGCATCCTCAGACTCATCTAAGCCAGAGGGGTCAACAAACCTCTCCACAGAGACTTTAGCCACATCATCACGTATTCCAATATCAGAAACCAACCGGCGAACACAATACATACCACAGCCCACAGCTGCCAGACCAGGAAAGCTGGAAGTCAAGAATCGAAGAGGTGAAGAAACGATAGCAGTGGCAGCAGCTTCAAAGGATGCTGCCTGCCCACTCCGGCCCACACTGCTGCTAGTGATCACAAGCAAACCTGTCTTGCAATAGATTGCAAAGTCCTCGCAGTTGTTCTTGAATATGTGGTAGTCACCAAAACCATTCCGGAAGAGGAAAGAAGCACGATGAAGGACATCTTCTGGTGGGTCAGAAGTGGCAAGAGTGCAGGTTCCTCCTCGAGCTTTTGCAAGAAAGAAAGCTGGTGAGACACCATATTGAAAGAGGTAGAGATTACCGCCATATAGAAAACAGTCAATGCAGGAAGAAATGACACCCTCAAGCCTTGGTTGATCCCCACATCTTGGGCATGGACTGTCTGAAGGGTGAGAGGGAGATGAGCTGAAAATGAAGCGGTCTAACACAGTTCCTGTGCCAATCTCCTGGCCTGCACCCCGAGTGAAGTGGATCACCTTTCCCTCACCAGTATAAATCCCTGGAGTCAAATAACAGATGGATTAGCAAAGCTATGATGGAAAATTCAATGTATGACTAGTACATTGAGCTAAAAAAAATATAATACTCTCATCCTTCTCAAGAAGAGGAAATTTTGAAAATTAGAAAGGAAAAAGGGTACTCTTTATCTTTTCTGATAAATACACTCGTCCCCCAAATTAAAAAAAATTACACCCCGCCTCTCATAGTATGCACAACAATAGTACTGACAGCAACACCCCTCCCCCCCTCCCCCCCTTCTTTCTCTCTTTCCTTTCCGTCACATGGCCATTGCAACCTAGACTAATAGTGCTTCCGTCATGTGGTTTCCCCTTTTATTACCACTAAAGCATATATATAGATTGAAGAATCATATACGAGCACGTGGCTATAAAGTAATGTCATGCATGACACACACATGATTTTTCCTGTAAAGTGATTTCTTCTGTTTTTTTTTTTTCATTTAATCTCTGCAAAATCTCTCTAATCTCTCAGTCTATGTGCACATCAATTTCCTCTCTCTTTCTCTCTCAAACTCCTGGTATGGAAATGAACAATCCAACTCCAAAAGTATGGAAATGATTAGCTCAACATTACTTGACTAAGAGAAATGCAACCAAAAACTTATCTCCATATAATGGACAAAAGAAAATGGCAACTCTCTCTCTCTCTCTCCCTCTCCCTCTCTTCCTCCCTCCCTCTCTCTCCCTGTCCCTCTCCCTCCCTCTCCCTCTCCCTCCCTCTCCCTCTCCCTCTCTCTCTCTCTCCCTCTCCCTCTCCCTCTCTCTCTCTCTCTCTCTCTCTGGTATGGAAATAAACAACACAACTCCAAAAGAAGGGAAATGATTAACTCAACATTACTCAACTTAGAGACATGCAACCAAAAACTTATTTCCATATAATGGACATAAGAACATGGCAACAAACTTAAAATTGAACATATTTGTGGATCACGTATCAAAACTATGGAAAAGTCTCTTTCAAAGCACAAGGGTTGGTTAAGATTTTCTCTATTTGACCCTCCTCTACAAGAGAGAGAGAGAGAGAGGCTGCTGGAACAGCTAGCTTTCTATCTCTCAAGAACCTCATTTTTCTTTCAAACTTAAAGAGAGTAGCTCTACAAGACTTGGTGCAAGTCCTTGTGTAAATGATAGATTGCATGAAGAAGAGAGTTTACAAGCTCTCTTGTGTAAATGACAGATTTCATGAAGAAGAGAGTTTGAGTGATACACCTGGTCCAAGTAGAGCATCTTTATCCAATCTAACTCTTTGAAAAGAAACACAACAGGAACCAACTGGAATTGAAGAGCTATCAGCCTTCAGAGAAGGTATAAATGTTTGTCGTTGCTTAGGTCTGTTAGGTGTTAAACCAACAATCTCTCTAATCTTGAGGGATTAAAGTCGTATAGCTTGAGTTTGCCTGTGAGTACAGAAACTCAATTTCAAGATCCATGTTGAACCAGAGTAGGAAACCACACAAGGGTTATGAGTTAGTGAAAAGACAGTAGAGGTGAGGAGCCGTATTGGGGGTGAACGTAGGCAAGTTTCCAAACCACTATAAACCCTTGGGTATGTGAGCAAGAACTCCCCTCTATTGAATGGTTGCGACCTCTAGGCTTATAATCTTTGTGGATGCTAAGTGATTAAATGACTTCATATCATGCACTTTGTTATAATGATAGCTTGCAAATGCCATAATCCCATACTTGCACTTCATTCATAGAACATGTGATTATTTGCTAGTTCATAGTTCAACAAGTTGGTAATTTTCAAAAAAAAAAAAAAAAAAAAAAAAAAGGATGATGAAATTTTGAAAATCTGTTGTGGAACTTTGAAATCTGCGGAAGCAGTGGCTAATCTATAAACTATCAAAAACATATTCATAACATATTAGAATACAAATTACATTCAATTTAAAAAATTCCCTAAACAATAAATAAAATTAAATATCACATGCAATAATATAAACTCATAAAATAAATAAACTTTCAAATATCACAAGCGTAAAATAAACTTATATCCAACAATAGTAAATAAAACATAATAATACAATTTCCCAATTATACACCTCATCTATCATTCAATGATCAATAATAATTAATCGCCTAAATAATTCTACACTTAATAATATCAACCATCATAATCCCTCACATTAAATAATACAATGATCATATCAATTACCCTACACAAATCAAATCTCACAGCACAAGAATAAAATCCCCAACCTTATATTTCCAAAATACAAGAATGATAATAGATTCCATAGTCATCTCCTCCTTTTCTTTCTTCCTTTTATTTATTTTTTTTCTTTTTTTTCTTTTTTTTCCTCTCTTAATATCTCAGATTCTACTTTCTAATGACTTGAGTGGAAGCTTCCCAATTATTTATAGAACTCTAATTAGGGATGAATCATTACCTATATAGCCTAATTTCTTGATACCTCATGTTACAAATGTCACTTTGCATGCTCTCCTTTACACTTATCATATTTGAACATTCTAAAAATATAATAATCTTGCAACCCCATGTACACATGTCAATATTCTAATATCTATTATAATCTTGCCACAAGCCCACAATATGTACTCCTCATGCTACCTTATATAATACCTCATCCTAGTGTTCCGCTAGTCATCCTAGTTAATTGCCACCTCATTCTTCTAAGTTTCCCACCTCATGCTAGCTCATGCTACATTCATTATAAGTATGACACCTCATACTTCTACATGCAACAACATGTAATAAAATATCTATTTCTAAAAGAGATTCATAGAACTTTGGGATCACTATAGAAGACTCTAGAAGATTAAAGAAAAATGTAGATATATGCGAAATTACAATTTGATACCTCTATCTAGAAATATTTACCACAATAACCCATTAGCATATATAATTTTGAAATACCAAACTCTTAAGAAACTTTATAAAATATGTTAGTCTTATGAAAAATCTTAGAATATTTAAAGAATGTCATAGAAGATTCAAGAAATTATAAATTTTATCTTTTTATGCGGAATTCAAAAATAACCAAATAATAAATAAATTGACAAAAATATCAAATTCTTTTCTAAATTATATTATACCCCAAAACGTATACTACAATACACTAAATAAGACAATTAACATTACCAATGGAAATTTAAAATACTAATATAACAAATATATAGGGTATCAAATTGCTTTATGCCGAGGTAAAAGGACTCGTACACAACATCCTATTGCTCATTTCTTGTCTTATAATCATCTTTTACCTTGTTTGCAGTATTTTGCTTGTTCTTTGTCTTTTACTCCCTCCGTTCCTATTTAAGTGGCCTACTTTCCTTTTTGGGATGTTCCAAAATAATTGTCACATTCAAAAAGTCAATGATTTTTCTTATTTGATTTCCCAAAATACCCTTGAAAGGGTATTCTCTATTTTTACAATTTTTTGTACACTTAGAGGGTAAAATTGGAAAGTTGAAACATATGTGTTGATGTAAAAGCATTTAATATGATCTCCTAAAAAAATGTGTTTTTTCAAAGGGGACAATCAATTAGAAACGGAGGGAGTATTTCTTTTCCCTCATCCTATAAACAAGTGCTATCTTCTTTTGGTTGGAAACAAACTATGGATGAGGAAATAAGCGCTTTTCACAAAAACCAAACATGGGAGCTTACTCCCCTGCCTCCAAGAAAACAAACAAGGGTTGTCATTGGGTTTTAACTATTAAATATCTTCCCAATGGTTCTATTGAACGCCTTAAAACGCGGATGGTTTCTAAAAGCTATACACAAACCTATGGTGTTGACTATTTAGAGACCTTTTCTCCTGTTGTTCGTCTCAACTTTGTTTGCATCTTGCTCTCAGTGGCCAGTTAATCGTTCTTGGTCTATTTCATTTGTGAGCCTGTCCTTGTTGTCCACGCGACAAGCTCGTTTCTATCTTTTTAGGCCTACATGTAAGGGGGAGTGTTGGAAAAATACCATATCCCACATTAATTAATTATAAAATTTGACATACCTTAATATACTTGTTTGGGCCCTCCACCTAATATCTTAGGCTATTGGACTAGAAACTTAACATGGTATCAAAGCATGTCATTTTTGGGCTATTTCATTTGTGCCTATTTGGGCCCTCCACTTAATAGCTTAGGCTTTTAGGTTGGAAACTTAACAGTTTATAAGAGCTTAATTCAATATTTTCTAAAGTTCAAACGAAAATTTCGATAGTTTAATTGATAATATCCGTCATATCTCTTAATCGATATCGATATTTTCGATATATCCGAGACACCCATCGAATATATCTGTGTTTTTGGACCCTTGATATATTCATCGATATTGATATTTAAGTTATTGATCTAACCTATATTACTAAAACGGTAAAACTAAATTCTTGGATTTGTGATGAAATTTCAAATCCATAGTAATGGTTGCAACCCAAACACAAGAACAAGAATTAAGGGCCCCAAATCCAAATCCCATCCCCCACATCCTTGAACTGAATACACCCTTAGCCTCTTGAAATTGTACTTCCTTTTTTATTGAAAACTTTGGTAGAAACTTTCCACTTAAAAGTTGAACAAAATATTAAAATCATGAGTAATGCCCCACCCATATGTGGCAGTTTCCCCTTTTTCCATACGGGGCCCACATGATAGCTTTCACCTATCCACTTTTAACACATAAGGTGGGTAGTAAAAGATGGGTGATAAAAGGTGGGTGAAGTAGCATTTTCCTAAAATCATATAAAAAATAATGGTAGAGAGAAAAGAAACAAGTTAAAGCAATCCATGTCAAGTCTACAATGCAGAAGACTCACGAAATGCCCATACAGGGCATAACTCTTCAAACCTCGAGAGGCACAAGTAAATAAATGAGAATAGATGGGGTTCTGGTATGGTTTATGGAAGGTCATGAACTCTCACCACCAAAACATAAATAATGAAGATGTGGTTACATGCATATACACAAAATTATGTAGGTACAGACCAATAATATCAAAAAATATTAAAACCCAAATTTAATAAACAGATTAGAAATGTCAAATTCCCCACATCATTCAAATGGGAAAAGACGAAAAAAAAAAAAAAAAAAAAAAAAAGGAAGAAGAAGAAAAAGAAGGGTGAAGTGCACTATAATTTTCAAGAATTAAACCCCTTTGGCGTAAATTCATACGTTCTGGAATTCACACAGCACTCCACCATCAAAGTAGTGTTACAAATGGGCACAGGAATGTGTGCCTGCTAGATTTCATGAGTGCTCTATAAATTTAAACCCCACTCCCATAGACTCATACGAAACGGAATTAGCTCTAGCACTCAGACAAGGGTAAAAATGTAAAACAATAACTATAACATGCAATGCATTATTCAACTTAACCTCACAACCCTAGCAACCAGCACAGCTCGCCATAGAGATTGGCAAATGACATAAAATCCAAAACAATGCTGTCAAACAACATGCAAGACTTGTTTTGTAACTAGATCTTCCTCCTACAATTGCCATTCGCATTGATTGGGTTTCTGTCAAGGCTTATTAATTTGAGGTTTTAACTCTATCTCCCTAACACAAACACAATAGCACTAACTTTTAGGTGAAACCAAATTATAGATTTGTTGCACAGTACTTGTGGATTTTATACAAGGATGTTTTAATTGATTAATAACAACCAATAAATTTATTAAATAATCGACTAGATAAAACAATATACAAGTAGTAGAACCCAATGATTTGGGTACATGGCTCATCTCCGAACACTACACAATAAGATAGACATGAAGTGGTCGCACTAGTAACACTTCCTTGTAAATGTAACCAAACTGGATAATGGCAGCAACCATTTTATGATATTAAAAGGGTATCTGTTGAGAAAAAGACAATTCAATAGTTCCATATTTGCAATACATTAAAAGAACATATGTAAATTGATTTCACAAGAACATCAACAAATCTTCAAACAAAAAAAAAAAGACCTCGACAAATAATCTTGGTGACAAAAATCAAATTCGGCACAATCAGAATACTAAATGTCTAAAAATCATATAAATCAATTGTGCACCAATTATGCATAAAAACCCCTAAAGGGACCTCAACAAAGAAAATTACTAATAACAATAACTGGAAAACTCAAGTTTTATAACAACAGTTAATACAATACCCTACAAAGTTACCGTGGGCCCCACAAAATATCTTGCTCATAAACATTCAGATTGGTAATTCTTACATAATAAGATGAATGCTATAAAGCACTTTAAGTGCTTTCTTGACAACAAAACACATTATTCACCAAAGGCATCTTGTTAGATTCTGTTTCTCCAGGTGGTAATGAAACATATTGCTAATAATATAACACTTCTATGCGCAAGTTATAATGGGGCAGTATGAGGGAATTGGATCAGGTACTAAGAGGACCCATTCAGCATAAATAAAATAATAAACAATAGTAGAAAAGATGAAGAATTAAGATATCCCTAAGAAGGTGGAACTGTTGAAGAAAATTAAAACTTAAAAAAGGAAACAATGAAATAGCACCACATAGAATTTCTTTTCACTCTATAAACCTACACCATGCTGCACCAGATAAAGATCTCAAAAACCATAAGAAGTTGCATGTAACACTTCGGCAGGGGTATGAAAAGAAAAGGGAAAGATTTATTTGGATTGAAAGACATGATTTTAGGGAACAGAGGCACTTGTACCCCTGCATTTGGTGTTTGAATATTAGCTTAAATAAAATGGTAAGATCAATTTCAATGATTTCACCCTTGGCCCTTGGACTGCTGAATCAACACTTACATGTAGTTGCTATGTTTCAGGCTTAAGATGAGATACAACAAGGAGATTAGTTTGGTCCAATCTTGACACACTTATTTTAGTATTACTTCATCGATAGGTAGGAAAACAGGACCAACCTTGATGCAAAGCATGTTAATAAGAAAGACGAAGATAGGCTTATCTGAATATTCCTTTTATGGAAAGGATTAAATGTCATGTGAGCATATTTTAATAATTTTACAGATTACCTATTTTAGGTCATTTTTATTTTGGTTGGACTTTCTAAGAGTTTCTATTTCTAGTTTGAGTCCAACTGTTGGGTTACAAACTAGCTCATTGAGAGACTATCCATTTAGAAAAATTTGAGTCCTATTTGATTTCTATATTTGTTAGTCTTATTTTTGAAAGAGTTTGCTTGTCTAGAAAGTTTTCTAGATTCTATAAGTTACAATGTGCTAAAACGATATTAGAGTTTAATAATGGGATTATTAGTCTTTTAATTTGATTATTGAAGGTATGCAACCCTATATTCTCTCTTCTACTTCTTCTCTCTCCTACTACTTCTCTCTCCTTGTTCTCTTCCATGTGTTTTTTTTTTTTTTCCTTTCTTTTGAAGGACTATTCACGAGACAATATTCACAATTGTTGTTGTCCATAACAATATTGTTCAAAGTGACTACTGTTCATAGATATTACCCACAAAACTTTTTACAGCCCCTTTTCGTTCCAAATGATAGATTTCTCCATTTCTACAATCATAACTCTACTTCCCTTATCTTTATTACTGGACCCACCATTTATCCCTTCTATTTCAACCCTAAAACCAAAGAAGTATAGGATGTCCTACACCAATTTGGTATCAGAGCAAAGGATTCTATCTTTCCCTAAACCTTATATCTTATTTATTCAACCACCATGGCTTTATATGCCGAGCTTTTGTCTAATTTTGAGGCCTTGTCTCAATATTATACTGGTAGTAGGAAGACAATAGTTCAGTTACATGATAAGGTAACTAGGTAAGTACAATGGAAGCATTTAGATGCATTGGCCCCGCTAAACACCACCATAGATGCTATGGTCTTTCTAAAGACCACTGTACCACTGTAGAAGCTATTCCAACTGCTATCCTAGGTGACAATACTATTGGAACAGCCACTAGTCAAGAGTTGGAATCCTTCAATGCTAATCCAACTTTAACCCCAGTGTGTCTCAATTTCTAATTACACCCAAGAACTAAGATATCTCCAATATCATAGATATATCCATCAATATAGCTCTCGTCAGAGGTTTCCAATAAAAATCTCAGCAACAATATTGTCAATATATCCATCAAACATAGCTAAAGTAATTTCACAAAATAATAAATCCCAATATGTTACCAATACATTATATACGTAATTCATAGATATAATATCATAAATTTAACATATCACTTAATTTAAAATGTGTATAAATTGATAGATTTACTTGCTGAATGTGGCACACTTTTCATACCCTACACAACACATACATGTCTTCTACACATTTAATTTGAAACCTTTTGGTGCTAAATTGTTTATTAAAATATAATTCATTGTTTTCCAATATTTCACTGAAAATTTCCATGTTTAAACAATAATATCTATCACATCTCTATATTGATATCAATATTTTCAATTCCATTGATATATCCATCGACATCGATATTTAAGTCCTTTGAACCCATTCCTTCTGCGACTTTGCATAAAGACAAACTTGCTCAAAATTTACAAGAAGTCTCAAATTGGATTCCTAGACAATAGTTGATTCATCCTATTCAATGGTCCTCACATTGACAAACACAAAAATGTTGTGGAAACAAAGGTTGAGAAAAACATGAAAGTCAAAATGGAGGATAAAGAGTGATGTGGATGCGCCTCTTAAAGTTCACTCTCGAAAAAGAAGAAATTAGCATTTTAGGGGTATTTTAGTGATTTTATAGTTTTAGGGGTCTTTTAGTAATTTGAAGATTTTGGTTTGTTTCTAAGTCAAGTTAGTAGGAGTTTGGTTATAAGTTAAAGTCAATTCTTATCCTTGTTAGGAATTAGTTGAGTTCTTTTGATTGTTTTTAGTAAGAATTCAATTTAGAAAATAAGAGTCCTTATTTGATAAGTGAAAGAACTTAGAAAGTAAGTTTTAGGGTTCTCTATATAAGCAAGGCTTGTAGGCACAATTAGAACAATTAATTGATGAAATTTTCTACATCTTTGCATTCAATTAAAGTGTGACTCCAATCTCCATTAATTCTTCTAGGTGAGACTCCAAGGTTCTTCTTCTTCTTCTTCTTCTTCTTCTTTAATTTTATTTACAACACTGCTGTAATTTATTTTAACCCACAAAAAAAAAAACCCTCTCCTTAGCCTCAATTGCAACCCTATAAACCTCACCATTCATCATAAACCTAACCCTACCTTTTTATTCAATTTATCATAAATAAAAAAACCTAAAAAATACTCATTCTGTCCAAAATTTCCAGCAAGCCTTTTCCTTTGATTACTTACCATATTTTTCCTTAAACCTTTGCCAAATCAACCCTTATTCCGTCCATAAACCCTAATACCACCATTATTTTCATAAACTCTAAAGAAATAAGGTTCTAACCCTTCTACGCTTGATTGTAGGCAACCTTATTCTATACCACATTACCATAAGGGCTGTCCTACATCATAGAGCCTGTTAATTTTGATGTTCAAAGACAATCCAAGGATAATATCCCAAGAATTGATTTCTTTTTTTTTCTTTTTTTTTTTGATAAGAAAGAATTGATTTCATTTTTACTTCATCAAATATATATATATATATATATATATATATATAGATATAGATATCCCAAGAATTGATTTCATCATTCCATTCGTCTGTAAAAGGAATGAATTTCCTGACATCATTCTCGTCACTCCAACCAACAACATGAAGTCACATCAACTTCAAACTTCACACCCCTAAGGCTCCAGGTTAAGTTTTTTTAATGTGGGGGAGAATGATGTAAAGCATGTTGTATCCCTACCTCTTTTACAGCTGCTTCTCCAGACATAGTTGAGTCTATTATCCAAATCCACTTGCCCCAGAAGGAATTAGAGGACTGCATAATATGGCCTTACGGTACTTCTGGTCATCTTTCTTTTGCAGATGCCTACTCTTTTGATAGTCCTGCTCTGACTCTTACTGCTTGGTCTCATCACTTGTGGCATAAGTTCACTCCCTCCCGAATTTCTTCTTTGATGTGGAGACTATTAAGTAAAAAAGCTATAATGGGTTTTTGGTTATATGTCACCTAATCAATCAATGAGTTCACTGATTTTCAATTTATGGATCTCAGCTGTCATGATCACTTGTTCAGTCATTTGACAAGCCAGAATTCTTGCCAGACAAAAGCTTTTCTACCAAGTGATCTTGCCTTCATACCAAATCATCGTTACATGATACTGATAAGATTTGTGGTGGCACTATGTTCAAATCACACATGACTTACTCTCCATTCTCTAGGAGTGAAAGCATGTATCCAAAGTGTTCCCAAGATTATTCCTGTTCAGTGGCATCCACCTCTTCCAAACTGGGTGAAACTTAACACAGATGGTCTTGCAAAGGGCAACCTTGGTCCTGCAGTTGTCGCTGGGGTGTTTAGCTCTTGTCGAGCTTCTGTCAAAGGAGTTTTCACTCAAAATATGGAGATTCATATATCACTTTTTGCAGAAATTTTAGCAGCTATTATTGGGTATTGAGATTGGTTGGAGTAATGTTTGGCGCAAACTTTGTCTAGAATCTGACTCGACAGCTGTTGTCTCCTGTTTTCAAATCACATCCTTTGATCTCCCTTGGAGTTTCAAGATCATATGACTTAACTATAAGATATACCTTGACTCTATGGAATTTAAATGCTCACACATCTACAGGGAAGGTAAAACAGTTGCGGACAAACGTGCAAACTTGGGTATCTCTTTCTAAGTTATAATTGGTGATGGTCAGCACCTGAAGCTATTTTCTCTCTACTGTGTAAAGACAAGTATAGCCTACCTACCTATAAATTCATGTAAACTGGAATGTGACACTTATAAGTCTCTTTCAACTTCTTATTCCATGCAATTTTTCTTCAATTTAATAAAATGAAGAGCTTTGAGCACATAATGAGAAGAACATTGACTGCCAACCTTGTTGGGAGGAATCCTTTATCTTTGATGCTTAAGCTCTTTCCGCAGACAAACCAAAAAAAAAAAAAAATTATACATATATATACATATAAATATATGTAAAGCATGCTAACCAAAAAGGGGAAATAGGTCTATCTTGGATATTCTTTTATGAAAAATGATTACACATTATATGAGGGTATTTTAGTAATTTTACAGATTTCCGACCTCAAATAGTCTCTCTTTTGATTGGACGAAAGAGTTCCCATTATTAGATTGAGCCAATTAGGAGTACTGTTTGGGTTAGAAACCAAGCCATTAAGAAACTTTCTATTGAGAGAAATTTGAGCCCTATTTGGTTTCTATATTGATTAATCTTATTTTTATGAGGTTTTGCTTGTCTAGCAAATTTTTCAAAATCTATAAACGAAGTCCATTGTACACAACAATATTGGAGTTTGATTAATACAAAGGTATTTCTCCCTAATCCTCCAACCAAAAAAACATTGTTGCACAATGTCCTCTCCCCACTTGAAGACATAGCTGTGCTTTGATCTACAAAGATAATGCCAATCCCACGAAAAAATAAAATAAAATACAAGCTAAGAATTTTAATGCAAGTTATAGAGCTGACAAAAGGGTATGAGAAATCCAAAAATACATGAAATAGTAATGATAGAGAACTGGATGAAAGGGTTTCTACTCAAATTGAGAAAAACATTAAATTTAAATAAATAAATAAAAAATACAATTGTCAGGGTACAAAATGAACGTCTTTCCACAGGGTAAACACTGCTTCACCGAACACTTAATTATTGGACCAGTGATAATATTATAATTATACTTGATCTATGATGTACATATACATATACATATACATATACATACATACATATATATATATATATATATATAGATATATAGATATATAGATATGTATCAAAATTTATGATAAGACCATTCAATGATGTATCAAGAAGCAAAATCCAACTTTCTCAATGCTATAAACGAATTCGATTTTAAGATTGCTGGAAACCCTAAGTAAGGGATCAACAAGACACTAAATGAGATATGAAACAATAAGAAAGAAAATCCACTAACAGTTATATCAATTTCACCCAACATCCTGGTAATGGAGTTTAGGGGATGCTTAAATATAGGCGTTTAAGCAATGCTACAAGAGCAATGGGTCTATGACCATACAGAGATAACAAATCATAATGCTCACCAGGCACGAAGAAACGAATGGACAGAGGCTGGGTGTGGTGCAGTGTATGGAAGATCACGTACTCTCACTAAAAATTCGATGACACATTGATTAACTCAACGAAATTAAGCCATAAAATTAGATTAACAATGCATTAAAATTTCAAAGACTCATGTGAAAGTGATGTAAAAGAGAGCAACAAAGACGCATCATTTAAGGGTCACAATCAACAGAGTGTTGTCTTATTCTCTCGTCCTTATTTTAAATCATTTCCCGAAAGAAAGAAAATAATTGATGGACCTCCCAGAAGTACCAATTCCTCTCTCAAACATAATAAACTCAATTGATCTGACATCAATGGGGTACAACTGGGATGCAAATATCAAGCATACTGTCTTAAAATGTGCCCGGAGATTATACAATCAGTCGTGCTATTAAAAGTCAATTAGGAGCAAGCAAGTGGGAGTGAATTCAAGAAAAAAATGAACTGGTAAAAACAGAAGGCCATACGTTGGTTGATAAGTTGTTCTTTTAAAGTGATAGAAGATACAGTTAGAATGTGATCCCTCAATTTTCATATGAAGCGGAAATGTAATTTAACTTACAAAATGCTTTGTCTTATTAGGACACTGAAGCTGGGATTAAAATTTAAAAATAAATAAACAAATGAATCAATAAGGCATGCTTTGTCTTATAATGTCCATGACACGCCAGTAGTTTACCAATTAATATCGAAGAAATGGAAGTTGGTGACAGCTAGTGTTGCAGAATAACAAGAGCAATGGATTTGATGTTCTGTTGGTATATATATATATATATAGAGAGAGAGAGAGAGAGAGAGAGAGAGAGAGAGAGAGGACGAGATAGAGAGAAGAAGAAAGAACCGTGATGGGCATAGAGGTAGGCATTTCTCCATGAATAGATGTGATCCCCAGGCTTCAATTCCTCCCGATCGATTTTGTTAGACAGCACACCCATCTCCCTCCCTCCCTCCCTGGCTTGAAAAGTTGAAAGAAACAACGAATCGACGGCAGGGCCCCAATGCGGGAAGCAATCGCTTCCTTCGCCTCTACGTCTCTGCCTTTTGACAGGAAGGAAAGCAGCATAGCCCGTTCTCCGAAGGTTCCTGCACGCGGTTTCATTTTGGGAAGTCATCACCACTACAAAAATTTGGCCTGTACTCCACATAGGTGACAACTTTTAAGATTGTATGATTATAAGGTTTTTGATAAAAATTAACAATGTGCAAACATTAATCTAAATAATTTTATAAATAAAAAGTTTTTAAAAATTTATCGCTTAAGTAAATTTTTTTACTATTTTTTACCAAAATTTATGTAAAAATGAAATATAAGTTATAAATGACCAGTTTTAAAAAAAAATTCAGAATGATATTTTATAATAAACTTTGTGACTAGATTTTATAAAAACTTTTTATATTTTTTTATAAGAATTTAAAAAGTCTAAACTAAGTGGGATATAAATGAATTTTTGTGATGACTATAACCCACCTCTATCATTTTTGTTCTTTTTTCTTTTTCTTTTTTGCTACTAAGATCATTTTTGGCATAAGTACTTTTTCATCCCTACTAGCCACATGGAAAACCTTTTTTTTTATTTTATTTTTTATAATGCAACACAAAACTTTACTAATACAATTTTTTTTTTTTAACCTCCTTATTTATGGATTAGATTTCTGAGAGAATGAGGAAAAAAAAATACAATAATGCTCTGCTTAATTGGTTGTTGATAGAGAATTCATAAGAATACTAGTCTTAGAAATTTTAGATAATACTAATATATTTTTACAAATGTCTATTTATAGATGCAATACATGCAATGATAGTAAATTCGAAAAAAAGGTTAAGATTGGTAAAATTTTTTTGTAAAAATCAAATAGAAAATAAAATATGTACTCTCTCTGTTTCATATTAATTGTTATGTTTGAACACCACGATTTTTTAGGAAGCCCTCTTAAATTCATTCACGCTTATCTTTATAATTTAACATTCCAATTTTACCCTCAAGGTAGTACAAATCATTAATTAAGTTGGTTTTGTCCATATTATGTAATTAATACCATGAATCTAGGTGTTTTGGAAATTTGATTAACATAAAGTCATTGACTTTAAAACAATAATTTTGAAACAACAAAAAATAGAGAAGAATACAATTAATATGAAACGGGAGGGAGTATGTCTCTTCCTTCGACATAGTGCCCAAAAAAGATAATAGAAGTAACAGCAATTTTGCGAGGGAGTATGTCTCTTCCTTGGAGCATTTTTAAGGGTACTAATTATTTTTTACTACTTTAGCTAACAAAATAATATTTTTCAAAATAACTAGCTAACTATTCAAGTGAGTACTTAAGGGTACTAGTTATTTCAATTTTTTTTATTAATAATCTTTCTCTTTTTAATCATTTGGTGGAGAGAGAAAAATAAAATGGTGCATAAAAAGAGGGTCGGGCCTGTTTGAATAAGCTTCTACTTCATGTTTTTTACTTTTAAAAGTAAACAAATGAAAATTTTTTATAGTTCAAAATTTTGATAGTTACTTTTAAAAGTTGAGGTAATAGGAATTTCTTACAATCTCAACTTTAAAAGTAACTTTCAAAATTTTTCACTCAAAATATTTATTTATTTATTTTAAATTTTTTAATGTAAAAAACGGAAAGTAGAAGTTTATCCAAACGAGCTTGAATATTTGCTAGCTTTTACTTTTAAAACTAAGAAAATGAAAATTTTTGATAGTTTTTTATAATGCAAAATTTTGATTGTTACTTTTAAAAGTTGAGGTAATATGAATTTCTTACTATTTCAACTTTAAAAAGTAACTTTCAAAATTTTTCACCCAAACTTTTATTTTTATTTTTTTTACTTTTGAAAGTAAAAATAGAAAGTTGAAATTTATCCAAACAAGCCCTAACTAGTGAATATTTGCTAGTTAAATGAAGCTAGCCAAAACGACAATAGCTAAAATAATTAGCCATTTGGAAAAGGAAAAATGTAATTTAAAGGAGAGATGCTATGGGTTATGTGAAAAAGAGTTAGGGAATACATGCACACAATTAATTCTCCTTATTTATTTGGACAAGTGGCGAAATATGAGGGAAAGGAAAAGATGAGCTCTTCCACCCTTGGATGGAGGCAATTACATTTTTTTGTTAGGGTTTTAGATTTTTTTTTTGGGGGTAAACTAAGAAAACCTCCTAAGAATGTAATACTTGCATCCACTTTAGGGTGGAAGAGTTTTTCTCCTCTTCTCACTCATATTTTATCACTTGTCCACATAACTAAGGAACACTACTTACCTCCACCCTAAGGTGGAGAAGCTCCTCCCAACTTCCATTCATTTTCTACCATTTGTCATAAATATTTTAGAAAATAAATTTAAAAACACAAACAAACAGATACATGTATATGGATACATGGACATGCATTCATGTTAACATAAATATGTAATATGCAAATATAAACTTATGAAAATATGCTTACAATTATGTAAACATAAGAATGTATGCACACAATCATTTTTTTTATTTATTTGAACAAGTGGTAAAATATGAGGGGGGAAGAGGGGAGGAGCTGTTCATTTTTAGGTGGAGGATAATTGATTGTGTGCATGCATTTTCATGTATATATAATTATGAGTATATTTTCATAAGTTTATATTTCTGTATTACATATTCATATTTAAATGAATATGTGTCCGCGTATTCATATCTATGTATCTCTTAATTCACATTTTTAGATTTATATTCTTAACAGAGGCTCCTCTACCCAAGTAGTGTTCCGAGGAAAACGGACCCAAAAAAGGTAGGGTTGATTCGGTTCTATGTTTGTCCCGGACCAATACGCGCCGCTATTTATTTCCATCCTCTAAAAGACGTGGCCGCTTTTCGTTGTGCGAAGAATCTCATCCATGGCATCGACGACTCAGCGACTCGTCGTCCTCCGTCTCTCAATCCTCTTAGGGCTTCTCTCAATTTCAGCCAATGCCAGACCCTGCAAAACCCTCTTCATCTCCTCGTACTCCTTCACCTTCAAACCCCATTTCTATCGTAACCCTGATTTGCTAGATCAAAACCCTAACCCTAATCTCGCTTTTCAAAACCCCTCGGAAGGATCTGTGACCTTCTTCACCGAAATCAGGCAATTCAATCCCAAGCCATCAGAAATCGTCTTCCATAACGGCGTTCGGTTTCCGATTCCTCTCCGATTGGTAGACCCCGACGTGGCCGAGTTGGAACCACGTCCGGCTTCTTCCGGATTCTTCTCATCTGCTGGCTTTGACTCCCTCCGCGACCGCACCAAAGACGTTCTGAGTGTCGTTGTGGCCCTGCTTTTTGGCGTCGGCTGCGGCGCCCTCACGGCAGCCACCATGTACTTGGCGTGGTCTCTGTTCTCCAACCGCTACGAATTTCGCAGCTCCTTTGATGAATTTGATGATGAAGATGACATTGATGATGATGTCAGCCCTAAGAAGATGGGATACGTCAAGATTCCTGCTGATGCTGCTCCTGTGCCGGCCCCGGCCAAAGAAGTGGTATGAGGAGAATTATAATTATCAATTAGTTGCTGTTTCGGGTTTCCGAACGTTATCGTTGTGCCATGGATTGTTAAACAAGCAATACTTTATGGTCTGTATTTGATCAATTATAACTGCTATATTTTATCTACTAGTACTCTGGATGATTTCGATTTATGTTCTCTGTATTTGACAGTTTATGTTTGCTATATAACTGTTTTCTCTTTAGTGATACAGTAATTGTACTTTTATACTCTTGGTTTTTAGATGTTGCTACTCCCATTTGTGCCTGAAGTAATTGACTTGCTGAAGTCCGCAGCAATGGGAAATTTGAGTAATGTGACTCGACTGCTTCTTAAGATTTAGAGACAAACCTGGAGAGACTTCTCTAAGACTTCCCTAAATTAATTTCATATTGTTATATATATATATATATATATAAATATTGATGAAGCAAAATATGTATTAAATAATTAAAGAAGTGAAGCCCATGTACATGAGCCATATATACTTGCAAAAGGAACAAAAAGAGAGCTCCAATTTAGAGCTTTAGAGAATCCAAGAAAAGAACAAATGAATTCCTCACCCTAATCTCTTTATTTATTGTTGATATGCATTATGAATTTAGGACCTATTTGTTTTTGTGGGAGTACTTGTGATATTAATGTAATTAGTTTATTTTTCATGATTGATTGGGTTAGCTTATTGCTACTTCACTCTATGATATATGTTCATGACTTCATATGCATTTTCTTAGCTCTGTATAAAGATGAGGTGCTAAAAGCTATACATGTGGAGTTCACTAATCTTTCAGTTTTAACAAAGACTAGTTTTCAAGCCTTTCATGAATGATAAGTCAAGAATTTAGATTCAGAAGTGGAGCTTGGAGGTAGTAGGGAAATTGTAGGATAAATTTCTTGGTTCATATGAATCAATAATGCAATCATTAAAATTCTAAGGGTGATCGTTGAGGATCTTGTTAAGTTGATTTGGGGATTTCTGGAATTTTGAATGTCTGAAATGAGATTAAATTTCAGGATTTAAGAATGTCCTTAAGGA
Source organism: Liquidambar formosana (assembly GCA_039720395.1). Lineage (NCBI taxonomy): Eukaryota > Viridiplantae > Streptophyta > Magnoliopsida > Saxifragales > Altingiaceae > Liquidambar > Liquidambar formosana. The sequence goes on along the minus strand of CM077824.1, from coordinate 28,367,869 downwards.
GTATAAATATCAACTTTTATAAGCTGATATAAGGAAGAAGGAGTCATGGAGTTCTTATATCATTTAGTGAATTGGGATAAAGTTTTCGCCTTGGAGTAATTCTACTCTCTCCGTCCCACAAAGATAGGCCACTTTTCCAACTTTTTTTTGTCCCAAAATATTTGGCCATTTTGAAAAGTCAAATCATATATATATATATATATATATATTCCTATACTACCCTTTCTTATTTCAAAAATTACTTTTCACACAACCCAATAAAAATTACTATGAGAGGATACTTTTGGAAAGATGGAGTTTAATGAATGAGAAGTCAATGTGATGATGGCTTTTTTTAAACTGCATGTTTTGTCAAACTTGGCCTATCTTTGTGGGACAGAGGGAGTATTTCTTTGGAAGTTTGGAATTTTCTCTTTATGTAAGTGAATTGGGTAGTTGAATGAAGACCATTTTCTATAAGCTTGTCCATTGAAAGCTGTCATTTTCACCTTTGGCAATATATCAAGACATAGTTAATGATCTAAAACATGATTTTAGCTTCAAGTATATTTTTGAGTCCCAAATTCATGGTTTTAAACCCTTTATTTTGAATTTCGGCCAAATTTTTGGATATTTCATCTCATATTTATTCCAATAATAATAATAATAATAATAATAATAATAATAATGCTGGTTTGGTTATTGTTGCCAGAAAGTCCCCTCCCATTTTTTTGCATATTTTTTCTTCCTATTTTACTTCTTGTAATGTGGCAGTAGAGTTGCAGAAGCTTTTCGGCCCACCAATGCATCCAATCTAATGGGTTTGGGCAGTCATATCCATGAACTAGTTGAATATAGGTAACTCGAAGTCTGCCCTTTATCATTGAGTGTGACTAGTTGGACCCCCAACCAACCTAGAGTGTTGAAGATGATGTGTTGAAGATTTGCAGAGGCCATGAAGAGCAGTTGATTTAGTGGATAGGTTTAGATGATCTTGGTTCTAGCTTCCTTAGATTTAGAGAAATTTGAAAACTCCATGTGTAGGGGTGTTTTGGTATTCACATATTGTGAAAATTAGGACAGTTTGGTATTAAAGTCAGTAGCATTTGATTATTAATTTTTAAAATTCTTAATCTTGTTTGAGTTCGTTTCAGTCTTATTAAGTGTTCTTTTGCTTGTTGTAGTAGGATTTATTGTGCAAGACAATACTAGATTAATGTTGTCTATGATGATGATGATAATGATGATAGTTGCCTAGACTCAGACCATAGGCATGGCCACAATGTTGGCGTTAATCCTATTAAGATAGATCTTCAAATGCATGGTATAAATTTGGGTCAAGTTCCATCGAGACCAAACCGTATTCCGAGATCTACTAGCACAAGTAGAAGAAGTGGTTGCAATCGTGGTCTTCCAATTCCTGACCCATGAATGCCTTGTATGCGTGAGGGATCTACTAGCGTTAGTAGTGGTCGTTTTTATGATCGTCATCAAGATTATCAACATGGGAATGAATCTGGCAGCACTAGCAGGAGATATGGATATTCTGACCATGGTGGATTGTCCAGCATTTTTAGTGGCCCAACAAGTTATGGCTATGAATACTATGGCAAAAGCTCAGTTGATAGTGCAAGAACACATATTCCATACCCTCAATTCCCCAACAAGGTTTCCAAGACCACTAGTTACAATTCAATTCCGACCTCCCAAGACCCACCTACCCTTCTCAAAATCAATACTACTCACCTCAGCCTGGGCCTAGGGAGTATGATAACTTTAAGCCTCATCGTCACTCGATGTGGCAGTGAACCATAGGTGAAAGGTATGTGGAATGTATTATAGTCTCCAAGTCTTCTTTTTCTACATTCTTAGTTTATTTTATCGGATTTTTGGGATGATTTTGATTTATATAACTTATATCCTATATCTAAGACCTAAATATTGAGTTTCTTATATTAGTTATAGAGAGCGCTGCTACTTGTTTTGATGCTTTTAATTATTTTATATGTTCTAGATTATTTGTTTCACACTTTTACTTGTTTTATGCTTCCAATGTGATTGCTCTTTTTTTATTTTTATGTTTATTTATTTATTTTTATTTTTATAGATTTTTCCATGATTTTTTCCGGATTTTTTTAGCCTTCTTTCATACGTAATGTTGCGTCTCACCTGAGACGTGATGAGACAGCCACAACCGTGATGACTGTGACTGTTATGTGACGGCATCCGTGACTGTGACTTTAAACCATGATTGGGAGTGATAGAAATGATGGACCTATGAGAATCGCATGACCAGTTCAACCACCATGATTCACTTGAAAATCCATCTACCAACATCTCTGCAACCTCCACCATAACAGCCCACCCTCACCTCCGCCCCAACACCATCAACATGTCCTCAAGGCCATGAACGCCACCATCTTTGCAGCCTGCAACTTCCGTTAACAAAGAAAAAGGGGGCTTGTGGAAGGGTGCAGACATGGGTGCTGGTTTTGAGAAGCAAAGGGAACATGTATGCATTAGGCAAGAGCTTGACGGGTATTTGGGTGTAAATGGAGTGAGAGGTTAGTGGGGTGGGGGCTTTGGAGTGGGCTTTAATGAGGGTGTTGAAGAAGGAAAACGGGTGGTGGAGGTGGAAGAAGAGGAGGCTGGTGCAATGGAGGTTGGTGGCGGTGGCAGCAGCATGCCAGCAAGGTAGAGAGCCTTAAGATGCATGCATCGAGGTCAGCATGAATTTGCTTCAGGTAGCTTAGCTTGATGCAATTTTGAAGGTGGTGGTGCAATCTGTGGAGAGTGGGTTAAGAAACAAACGATGGGTTCCATAGGTACTAGATGAGTGTAAGGGTTGTTGTAATGTTTTAAGAATTTTTTTTTTTCTCATTATTTGTTTTATTGCAACTCACATGACGTAATGATACAAAATGAGCGTAAATTTGTCATTTCATATGTTCTGTTACGGCGATATGGATGGAGGGATAGTAAGTGTCATTGTTAGTAAATCTTAGGGAGTGCAGTTTAATATTTAGAATGTCAGGGAAGTTGGTGTAATTTCACCAAACCTCATGGGAGGTTAGTGTAATTTACCCTGTATTTTGAGACGAAAGTTTCTTTTCTTCTCCCCAATATTTTTTTAGTCCTTAGAAACAATTTCATAGCCTTAGTTTGGAGACATCTTTTTAGATGATAAGATTCTTGTCTTTGTTTCCTTCTTTGTCTGGGATACTTTTCTCATGATCAACAACTGAAACGGTATTGAAATATCAGCAGGTGGAATTTTGGTTTCTGCAGCATTTTTTCCATATTTTATTATGGTAATTTTGGATGTGATATTTGCAGCTACTTAAAGCTAGGTAAAGAGAAATGAGAGAAGGGGTATATGGAATTGCACCATTACAGCAGAAATATCTCCTGGAAAGATACATGGCATTATGGTGTAAGGCTGAATGGCAGAAAATGATTTGTGTTAAGCTGACTTGGAGTAATTGAGCTAAGGTTTTTGGGTGATTATTAAAATTGGAATCTCATGATATCTGCACAAGATATCGTGATATGAAAATTATGCTCAAATCAACATCCATTAACAAGGCAAGTGATAGTTGTCATTGTCATTAGGAATGCTATCCTGGCCTGAATTACATACCACATGTGAACTACTACCATTTAAACTCAACCATATACAAGTATACAACATATGTATGGTTCTTTGGTTTGTTGCTCCAAGAAAGTAATTTTTTTTGTTGAATTAGAGTTAAATTATTTCACCTGCTGATACTTGAGATGTTAGTGTATATCAACCATTTTTTGGTTTTGCTTATTTTATTACCAGTAGCTTGAGTATTGAGAGTACTTATTATTTGTATTTGCATTTGCATTGTTTGCACGGAAACAATAATCGTACACATGTTTAATTTGTCATAGGCATATGTGACACTACTTAAACATCATATTGATCATTGGCATGTGGTTACTATTTGAGCGCTCAGCATTATCCTTGAAAGACATCATTGGGTTTTGATGTGGAATTTTCATCTAAGATCAGCATCGTTAGCATCATCACATTGCTGACCTGAAAACTAATTCTTATATTGCTACTTGTTTCATTGATGACTTTGAAAACCCGAATGAACGGAAGTGAAGTTGTAATTGGTGGCTGATATTTTCATGATGGTATATACCTTGTGTAGGGTTATATTTTGTATTCTTAGAAGGCCCAAATATGGGTGATGCAATTGTGAAATGTTTCTTTATTTAGTATTGAAACTAAATAGCGGCATGGAGTTGCTATGTCCCCATTGGAGTTTATATGCAGGTTGGCTGAATTGGGTCATCAATGGAGCATGTCCCCGATATTTCTCTCTATACATAGCACAACTTTGTGGATTCCATATTCTGCTATCCCTGGCTGTGTACAATAGCACTGCTTTGCTGCAGTGGCGTTCACTCTATTAGTTTTCTGCATGGTACAGGGATAGACAAGACTTCTATCACACCAGCAAAACCAGACAACACAGAAACAGGATTATCACAATTGACTTTTATGACCTCTGAATTAGTTTAACACTTCAGATTCGGATGGTTCCCTCCTTTTTCTTTGATGTGGGTGGGTGTGTAAGCGATCGCATGCGTGATTTGCAATTTATTCTCCTTTTCCACCTTTGTGTGAGTCTGTTCGTGGCTTACAATTTGTGCACCTGGGTGGTTAGGGAGAAGGGTTGTTTTGTGAACATTTTCAGAGAAGCCTGAGGCTCGTTTGGTACATTAGATTCAGTCCACTGCTGCCAGTAGTTCTAGTTGTCTGGCCTTGGTTCATCCGTCAGAAGTTGGGCACCTAAGAGGAGCACTAGTTTTTTGAGAAAAAACTTTATATAACTGTAACGCGGCTGATGTGGTATCTCAAGCCAATCATAGTGAGGTAAAGTGGGATTATTATAGTGCTTTTTGGCCTCACAATCTTACATTGCTTTATTTCTATTGGCCTGTGACACTAACTGTTTCACAGTTACATGGAAGACTCACTCCTAGTTTCACATTAACCCTTTTTGTAATGTTGTCTATCAACGTGGCTAGGTGGAGTGCCAATTAAATTACCCGAGTTTAAGAAGAACAATAATAATTCAAGTGTATCTAGGGTTGGGCAGCTTAGGTTAAAGATCGGTCAGGGAAGGGCATGGTTGAGCTAGGGGTATGGTGGCTTACGTTTAGGGTTACGGCTTGGGTTAACCCCCAACCCCACCCAACCTTCTAGTTTCGATGCTATGAAAGATCAGTCTTAGGAGACCGTGGGATGTGAATTTTTTAGCTAGGAGCTGGGGGAATGTGATCCTTTGGAAGGGCCCCTTCGGGATCTTAGTGAGCAAGTGGGACCGTAGCCGTAGGTGAAAGGATTTAGTGCTGCATGGTTGGCAAAACATCAGTTGTGCATCAATGGCTCTTGAGTCTAGTGGCATGTTTCATTCAAATAGGAGGTGTGAAGTTTGCGGAGGTCTTGGTTTCAACTCCATGTGGGTGCATGTGTTTTCCTATCGTTTGGCAAAAAAAAAACCAGCCGTGCGATCGGGTACAACATAGTATTGTTATAGCATCAAATCCTAGCTTGATCGTCGGTTAGAGCCAATTTCAAGTCTCGAGAGAATGTTTTGACTACACTTACAAGAGGCCTGCCTACTTGCAATACTGGCCAGGAAACTGCAATATTGGTGGGTCTACATTATGCAGGGCTTGACGAGGGCTTCTCTACGACTGCTGCGAGTGTCCCTTTATTCACCCCTCGAGCAATAAGGGGTCACTCACCGATCTTAGCTACCCTCTACTTTCATAGTTTTCCAGGACCCCACTGCCAACACGACAAGCATGAAGCTCATCTAGAGCTTCTTGGGTCCGGATATTGAGGAGTAAATCTTACCCTTGGACACGAGGATGATATATATATATATATATTTTTTTGGTAGGCCATGAATGACTTAAAAGGAGCAAAGGGCTATTAATGTGCATGGCCAAGTATCAAAGGCCGTGTGTACCCAATTCTGAGAGTTGACTTGCGTTCAGCAACTAGTAGTAATATATGCTAGGAAGTAGAAACATGGTAAAGGGGTGATGCAGTGCAAATATTGGCTGACATCACTGTGCAGGCTTGAATGTGCAGCGTGTTGGGGTAAATGTGATTGGTTTGTATACCGAGTTACATGCAACTCGATCTACTCGCGTTAGATAGCCAACCTACCTCCTTGAAGGCATCAGGTGTGCTGTATGACTTTGGCAATTCAGCTGCCGGGCAGGGACTGAGCTAGAAATCAATCTTGGTAAAATAGAAACAACAAAAGCAAAAACATGTTTGGTAAAATAGATTTTTGCTTTTGCTCTTTTTTATAAAAGGAAGAAGCATGTTTAGTTACATAATTTTTCCTCTACATTTTTCTATTGATATAAATGTACTTTTTTCATTAAAAAGAAAAATAAAAAGCAAAAAAAAAAATAAAAATAACAGATGTATTAAAAAATGGAAAGTATCGTAAATAAAAATTGATTTTCTTCTCACAGAATGCAAAGAGATAAAAAAATATAAAACAAATGTTTTAAAAAAGAATAAATAAAGAAAAAAATAGAACATAGAACCCCAGAAGAACAAAATCCATATAAAATGGCACTTGCAATCACAAAAATTTCAAGCATATATCAAGAGAAATCAAGAATGTTAATCCCATGTGATCATCACAGCAAGACGTAAAACCTCACTGTATCTTTTTAGTATTTTGTGTGCTAATACCCATTTGCTCTTCTTCAATCACTAATTCATCATTCCCATGTTCAGCAAATAAACAATCTAGTTGCGCTTCCACTCATATGAAATTATGAACTACACAAGTAGCTATAACAATACGTGTTTGATTTTTCAAAGAATAGACGGCATCATTTTCGATATAGGAAAGTGTTTCTTCAAAATTTCAAAGCACTGCTCAATAACATTATGCAATGAGTGTCTAAAGGTTGATGACCTCTTCCTCGATATTCTTGTAGGTGATAATGCGAAAGATAACCTTTCATGTTGGTGAAGCTGAAATCAACAACATAGAATTCTTGAAACACAGATTAAAAACCTGTTCTCACAAAAATCTCTTCAGCATCAACATTATCTTCCTCTTCTTCTTCTTTCTTTCCTGGATTCCCACAATTAAGAAAGAAGTCTCTACCAAAGAAGGAGCACAAGCAAAGGATTCCCGCATGGCCGCACCTAACACAAAAAGATAACACCATAGCTACCAGAAAACAAAATATTGACGAGAACAGTTTGGAAACACTAAATGAGAAAGCTGAGTTTAAGTTTTGATGAAGTCAAAAGCGATAGAATTAACAAATGATTATTTTAGAAAAACAAAATCTGAAAAAGAAAAGAAAAGATGTAAAAGGCTGCAGAAAAAGATTGGCAAAATGGAAGACAGTATAGATAGAAGGATTGGAATGGCCAGCCTTTGGATTGGTGTTGACAAAGAAACCCATTTCTTCCAAATTGTATAATAAATATGAATACACCTTCATCATATAATACACTCTACTTTAGGTATTGTAATATAAGTGACCCTCCCATAGCTCTGAATCATCTCAAACCCAAACTCTCTACAATCTCACAAATCCATCCTATTATGCTTCCTTCTCTCCACTAATCCTCAACACAGATCTTTGCAAAAAGGATACTTATCCTTTCCCCATAGTACGGCCGTGTACAAAGTAGAGAAACTCCTTGTTGGAAGGCGTTTCTTTGCACTATACCAACAGAGGTGATCCATTGCTCAAAATGACGTCAAAGGTATGAAAATTCAATCAAAATATTTGTTTCCACCTAAGCCAATTTTTCCTCTCGACTCTTCAGTTTTGCAAAGTCCATGAACATTAATTTGCAAATCAATCGTCCCAATAACAACCCATTACAAAATCCAAATGCCCAAATCATTAACTCCTCACCTGATGAGATCTTAATTTTCTGCATCCACCAATCACTTCTTTGCCTCCGAAGATGATGATGACAATGACTACAATTTTTCTACACCAAAAATGATGTTAATATGCTATTTCAGGACTCAGAAGTCCTAAGGAACAAATAAAGGTCGAAATATGGATAAATTAGGAGCATAACACTTTGAATTAATACTGAACGTATGTACACTAAAAGGATAGAATAACGGTAGCAGAATTCTTGTGGTTGACCTCGAAAAGTTACACTATGACATGGCTAATGTTAACTTGCAAAGTATCCGTAGTAATGGCAAACATTGTAGTTTTGAAGATATTCTCAAGCTAGCTTCAAGTTATGCGCCAAAAAATATGTATAAAAAAAGGCCTTTCTTTTCTGGTTAAGGGCCTCAAGACTAAGTGTGTGCTTGGTGCACCAATTGGGAGAGCCCAAAAGGTCTTTTAGGAGCTAATTAAGAGTCAGTTTACATATTTTAAGAGTGTTTGGTAAGCCATTGAAAGGGCCTTTTATGAAACGCCGTTTCTTCTAAAAGGTGGATTGGAGGGTAACTTTTCAAAATGCTGATTGCGAAAAGGCAGAAGGCATTTCTAAATTTATCTTTATTTGCTAAATTTATCTTTGCTTTCCAATCTTTTTGTCACAAAGTGACTTTCAAAATATGCATTTACCAAACATCAACTTTCTTTCAAATGCCTATTTTAAAAAAAGAAAATTTGAAAATACTTTTCTCCAAAAGGCCTTTTTATTTCGAAACAATGTGCCAAACACACACTAAGTTACACATGAACAAGAGTAGAAATCCACCAAAAGGTTTTAACCTATCAACTAAAATGAAAGGGCCTTGAAGGGACTCGAATACCCAAAATCCAAACTGGAACACATCAAGGATACCACATTACCACAGTACCAGTACATCACAAGGCTATTCATGCACTAACAAAACAACATGCAATTTGGAATTCTGAAATTTTGTGTGCACCTACGTGTTAGCATAAGATAGACTTGTCACTTGTTAAAACCATTTGTCATGCATTGGAGTCATGACTAAGCTTATAAATGCACAAGTGAATGCTCTAATCTAACTCAATCCATTCCATACTGACAACAACTTCAAAATTGTAGTGGAAACAAATGGATTGAGTTCATGACCCTCTGTCAATGGCGTCAACGAATGGGAGGGACTATGAGTACATAATCCTGAATTAAAGTTAGTAACAATGAAATAGTATTTCTTTCAGGCAGTTCAGTGAGCCGGTTGCATGCATCAGACAATAGTTCTTATGTAAGGTACATAGTCAACAACTAATGAGTTTCAAGAGTTTGGATAATTTTAGGGTCATAGTGAACAAGAGAATGATAATGGAATCAAGATGGTCATTGTATTTTATTCCTTGGAAGATGCGTGTCAAAATTTTAGAGGATGCTGTCAGGCGGCGTGCCTTGGAGACACGCTGCATGGGAACATTTTCCATTTATATGCCAAGATGACATGGCATGACACGTGATATCCATGCCGACAAGGCAACTTCTATTGGTTCACATTGTCATGAAAAAAATTGGGTGATGAAGTGGCAAATGATAATGTGTCACTGTCTTATTGATCTTGTTAGAAAAATAGCACTTCCCACATTAATTAAATATCAAGTTTAACATGACTTCATGTATCTGTTTGAGCCCTCCACCTAATGACTTAGGCTTTTAGGTTGAAAACTTAATATGGTATTAGAGAATGTCATTCTTGATCCCGCTCCATTCGTGAGCTTGTGTTTGTTGTCTACGTGATAGATCCGTTTCTGTCTTGTTAGGCTTGCATGTGAGGGGGAGTGTTGGAAAGATACCAAATCTCACATTGATTAAATATCAATTTTAATATGGCTTCATATATCTGTTTGGGCCTCTACCTAATAACTTAGACTTTTAAGTTGAAAACTTAACAGAACTATTTCTTAAAATAATTGACATGGATTTCTCACGTTTTATTTTATTTTATTTATTTTTGGGGGTGGGGGGGAAGGAACTTGTGAATGGGCACACCTCTGATGATTGGATCCCTAAAATGACCTTGCTCAATTTACACCTTTGTTCCACTTATCCCATGCAATCTGCCGTCCCGATGGTTACCATGAGCTGAATTGCCCAAAGGACCCTCTAAATGATACCTTTATCTTTGGAAAATTTCACTAACTTCATCCATTCTCCTACATATACCCCTCCCACTTTTCAAGAAAGGGGACCTTCTCAAGCTACATGTAGACCCAAATGGACTGGACTTTGATATGAATCTGATCCGTTTAGTCGTATTTGGTGAGAGGTTTGTAATCTGATAATCCGGTAAGGACCCAAATCCATTAATCCAATTACTTAACAAATCGGATATGAATTTAACTTAATCCAATATATATATATATATATATATATATATATATATATATGGGGAACTTATTATATAATGTTGTTTCTATTTATATATAACTTGGTGTATATAAGAGGGAATATTTGAAGATTCATTATAACATTTTCAACTTTCGTCATGTGATACATGTATCATAAACAACCACCCAAATATAAAAAATCAAATGAAAGTCTTAATTAGGGGTGCAACTCGGTCCGGGACGGTCCGGGACAGGGGTATATTCGTCCCGTCCCGAAGTAATTCGGGACTTGAAAATCAATACCGGAACCGAACCGAATTTACTATTGTCCCGTCCCGTCCCGTCCCGAAAAATACCGGGGCGGAACGGTCCGGTTCTCGGTATTTATCAGTTTGTTTACCCTGAATTAAAAATTAAAAATAACTACTTCCAATTAAAAATTGTCAACCTTATTAGCCACAAAATGAGTTAAATATATCTGCTTTTCCACAAAATAGGCTACATAAAATCATAAATACATAATCATTAATTATAATTCATTCATTCATTCATAGTAGTGAACTAGTAATAGCACAATAAACTAATAAGTCCACTTGTCCATTAGCATTATTTTACAACCAAACATAATTATACATTTATACTCAAGAAAGTCATAATTCAAAACCAAAATATTAGTAATATATAATTATATATTATATATTATATATATAAAAATATATATATAATATTATATTTAATCGGTACTCGGTCCGGGAATTCGGTATGGGACAGTACTCAACACCCCTAAACCGAGTCCCGTCCCGAAAAAATTCGGTTTTTAAAAATTTGTCCCGAGTCCCGTCCCGGACACTGTTTGTCCCGTCCCGTCCCGGACCGAATTGCTCGGAACGGTCCGGTTCCCGGAATTCCCGAACCAAGTTGCACCCCTAGTCTTAATAGTCTCATAAGCATTCATTTAACATGTTCATTGTTTCTTAATGTGCTTACTACAAATCGATTTTATTTTTATTAACAGACCGGATCGGTATAAACAGATCAAATATTTGTTAACTACCAAATCAGATTTGGATTGACGTATAAATGATCTGTCGGATTATTGGATTGGATATTTTGCTTAACGGATCGAATTAGGGTTTAGGATATAGCCCAATCTGATCCTTTCGCAAGTCTAGCTACATGGCTTATAACATCCTATTGGAAAAAAATACTACATCCTACATCGATTAAATATAAAGTTTAATATGGCTTCATATACCTGTTTGGCCCCTCCACCTAACAACTTAGGATTTTAGGTTGAAAACTTAACATGGTATCAAAGCATGTTGTTCTTGTGCATTTCTTTCGGGAACCCGTCTTTGTTGTTCATGTGACAGATCCATTACTATCTTGCTAGACCTCTAGGTAAGGCCGTAAGGGAGAGTTTTGGCAAAAAAAATTCTACATCCCATGTCGATTAAATATAAAGTTTAATATTGCTTAATATACCTGTTTGGGCTCTCAATCTAACAACTTAGGCTATTAGGTTGCAAACTTAACACTTCCTAATGATAGATGCTGGAATAGAGAAAATGAATGAAGAGAGAGAGAGAGAGAGAGAGAGAGAGAGAGAGAGAGAGAGAGAGAGAGGAAACTCTCGAAAATTCTTTTCCTTAGAGGCCAAACACCATCAAATGGGCTTGAAGAGCCAGAAAAGCTTGAAGAAAAAGGTCAGACTACATTTAAGAGCCTTTAAGCACTCTCCTTGTACATTTCTTCACTCTCCCTTCCCTATTTAGCCTTATGTGTGTTTGATACCTCTTCCTAACCAACTCCCCATGGTTGGGTTAAGGCCTTCAAAATCGTCTAGCACTAGGGACTCCTCAGTTAAAAAATAGAAAGTGGCTCTTAATTTACCTTTTGTGTTTTCAAGTACATATGCTTTAGATTTAGAACCAAAAGGCTCTGACAGCCAAAAAAACAAAAAACAAAAACAAAACAAAAAAACCCAAGAGGCCAGAAAGTCTTGTCTCTCACTTGTGTTCGTTACTATTTTTGTTTCATTTGGTGCTTAATAGGCTTTAAGAGCTTCAAAATGGATTTAAATGGTGTAAACCACCACTAAAAAGTTTGTTTGTTTATGTATTTATTGCTTTTAGCTTAAGTTTATGGTTTTAGTAACTGTGTTTCCATATCATGCATCAAAATGCACCTAAAAACCTTGAATCTAATGGGTATACCTATGTTGGAAATGATGGATCGTTGACTGAACTTAACTCTGCTTGGAAATGGTGAGTATTGATTGAAATAGTAAAAGTACAAAGAAAGCTTTCATTTCTTTATTTTAATGTAAATTTCCTTTCTTTCTTTTGGGCCACGTCTCCAAAAATGTAGCCCCCTATTGTCTAGGGCATCCCTTTAGGAAGACACTCGGTATAAATTCATGTCTTTACTTGCTTGTTAACTATATATCTGATATTATCATCATTTTCAAAATAAACAAAATAACAAAAAAACAAAAGGAAATAAAACAAAAAAAGAATGGCAAGTGTGTTCTAAGTTTCTCATAAAATAAAAAGTTGTGTTCTAAATTGTGCTTTATCAAGATCTTTTCAAAGGTGTTTTATGTTTACCTCAAAATGACCATCTCTAAGGGGTTTAAACGGCCAGATTTCTTTAAAATGCAATTTTATGTCATAAAGCACACCCATGAAAGTCTAGGTTAGCTTTAGGTTATAAAAGTAACATCTACTAAGCTTACGGAGTCGAAGCTTACCATAAGGGCTGCTATGACCAAGTCAGAAAGTGTTACTCTGTTGATAACACCATTTAAACTTATTTTTAGGCTTCTGAAGGCCTAGTTGTCTTTGTGATGCCTAAATTCTTGAAAATAGTAAAAGGAAAGACCCACCCCAAAGTGATTAAAATGAACCCAGAAAGAAATGCTGTAATGCTAGAATAGACCCAAAACAATCTTAAAGAGATGTATTAGTGATTATTACCAAAAAGGAGAAGAAAGTATTCAAAGAAGATATGATTCACGTTATTCATGGGCATTAAGTCATAAAAAAATGCACAAAAATGCGTAGATATTGTCTGCTTAAGCCTTATGGTAAGGTCATGAAGAAGCTTTGTTTAAGTCTACTCAATTTGGACCATTGGTTAAAAACTGGAAGTTTTAGATTCAGCTATTTGAGGGTTTGGGCATTTAGGGCGAAGGTTTAAAGGTGGGAGAAAGGTTGAGGTCATAAAAATACAATTGTAGGTTTGATTGTTTGGAAAAAAAAAATGGATTTTTGTTGAATTTAAAGAAAGCACAACATGGGAAGTGAAAGAAAAAAAGGATAATCTACAAATCACTCCTAGGATCCCTTTGGCATTACATCTAAGGTCCTGTAGGCATCACACCTAAAGACATAATTTGCCACATGAATTAAGCACACACATCTCCAACAAATCTAGGTTTCCTTTTAGGAACTGACAGTACCATGTATCCCTAGTTTATTGCTATTGCCCCTACCAACAAAACCAATAAATCCAAAACAAAGTTCTCATGGTGTACTGGATCTTATTTTGCATTAGTATTTCTATAATCTTTGAATTGTTTATCACGTCCATATTGAGTTCACAAAAAATAATATATAAAATTTTCAATTAATTATTTCACACTAAAAAAGAAAAAAAAAATTACATGCTATTTCAGAGGACCAAAAAGAGTTACCTCAAAACTGCACCAAGTTGAAAGTGACAACTAATCTAGGTTGAGACAATGGTTCACCAATCATGCAGAAATTCATTTCTCTCAATGACACCATGAAAATTGTATCTAATCTAGATTGAGACGATGATTAACCAATTGTGTAGAAATTTGTTTGCCTCGATGATCCCATCTAATCTAAGGGCAATTAAGCACAAATACACTTTCGTCTACAAGTAGATTTGTTCAACCATTGTATAATCATCATCAAACCAAGAAGACTTCAAGTTCTTGTCAATTCCAAGCAGTAATAGTAGGATGTCTTCCCTAAACACATGAGACCTATCTCCTGCAACGAATTCTCGAACCACGCCATCCACTTCAATTAAGCTACACCCAGGCACCTTTCTCACTTTCTTTTCTTCCATTCCCTTCCTAACCTTTGCCACGTTACCCCATTGGTTAGCTGAGGCATACATGTTGGAAAGAAGAACATGAACCCCACCATGGTCAAGACTCTGCTCCACCAACCACTCAATTGTTTCTTTACCCAACTCAACATCACCATGAACTCTACAAGCATTGAGCAATGCACCCAGCACATAAGAGTCTGGCTCCATGGGCATCTCTCTTACCATCTTCTTCGCCTCTTCTAGCATTCCAGCTCTCCCTAAGAGATCTACCAGACTTCCGTAGTGTTCAGCACCTGGCTCAATCCCATAAACCTTATTCATGCTTTCAAAAATTCTCAACCCTTCTTCCACCAATCCCATTCTGCTACACGCACTGAGAATACATATGAATGTAACTTCATTGGGTTCAACTCCTTCATTCTGCATCCTCATGAACAACTCCATTGCACTTGCACTCTGACTATGATTTGCCAGGCCTGAAATCAAAGAAGTAAATGCAAAGACATCTCTTAAAGACATCTCATCAAACACGCGACGAGCCATTTCTATGCACCCACATTTCGCATACATGTCTATAAGCGCTGTGCCCAACACTCTATCTAAATTCATTTTATTTCTATCCACATATGCATGGATCCACCTTCCCTGATCCAAAGCACCGAGAAAAGCACAAGCAGTGAGCGCACCCACAATCCCAGCGTGATTAGGCTGAAACCCAGCAAGCTGCATATCGTTAAAAAGCTCCAAAGCCTCTTTAAACGATCCAATTTGTACGTACCCAGTAATCATAGCGCTCCAAGAAACGGCATTCTTTTCAGGCATTTGATCAAACAGTTGCCGCGCAATTGCAACTTGTCCAGACTTGGTATACCCATTAATCACAGCAGTCCACGTAATAACATCTCGGTTCAAACTCATATCGAACAATTTACGAGCCATGTCCATGCAGTTGCAACTCGCGTATAAATGGATCAATCCATTTTGTACGAAATCATAAGCTTCCCAACCCATCCTGATGATCTGGGCATGGGATATCAAACCCAAGGTGAAATCAGAGAGGTCAGCACAAGCTCGGAGAAGAAAAGAGAAGGTGTAGTTGTTGGGTAAGAAGCCACTCTCTAGCATTTGTCTATAGAGAGAGATAGCCCTTGTGGATTCATTTTTCTCGGCAAAAGCTCTTATCATGGTGTTCCAAATGAAGGTGGTGCGATGAGGTAGAAGGCGAAAGAGGTGGCAAGCGTGAGACAGATCGCCGTGCTCGGAGGTCGCGCAGAAGGCGATGATCTTGCCGGCCGCAAAAGGGTCGGAAATGGTGCCGGAGACTATGAGCTGGGACTGAATTTGCAGGATTTGTGTCATGCTAAGGCCTTGTTGATCGAGCAGGGAGAGACTTCTGTGACTTGATTTCAAGTACTTGGTGGCAAAAGAAGACAACATAAGCCAGGCGGGGGTTCAATTTTTCGATTCTTGCATTTTCGTACTCCATATTTCAATTGCTGGCTTGCTGCATGGTCTTATAGTGTCTTATTTCTTAATATTTTGCTTTTTGATTACCATTTTCTAATTTAATACCAAATATAACAAATTTATAGTTATTTTGAAATAAGTATACAATTAATTTGTGATAAGTTGACAAACATTATCTTTTATATGATATTAAGTTGAAAAATGTTTATTAAAACGTAATAAATTGCTTCACGTGAGATAGTTTCTTTACTTTCTTAACTTCACCCCTGTCACAATGTGATACAGTCTAGATGATTGCTCAAGTTTAGCTCTTGCCGAAATTGGGCTTTACCAAACTGTGCTCATGGGAAAAAAAAAAAAAAAAAAAAAATTGAACTTCAAGAGACAGAGAAGGCAAATTCTGTGGTCCCCAAACAAAAATTGCAGTACCATACCTGACATTGTAAATGGGCCATCAGATTCATGTCAATCAAATCTCAGCCGTCCAACTAAAAAGGGCAATTAAATTGGCTTCTTGTTTGGTAACCAGCTACCAAACTCGTTTATGGTTGAGTTAGCTCAAAATAGACCGCTTCGTTGACTAGGTCCAATTTGATTCAATCTTTTAAGTTCCCAAACTGACCCTATGGGTTATAAATTCACTGGTATTATATCATTTGATTCCTTTGATTTTGTTGGAACATACAAATATTGGTAAAGGCTAATACTTTATCCATGTTGATTAATTTGGTGAATTGTTTGTAGAACACATCTGAGCTATATGTTTGATTAGTGTGTGGGAAATTTGATTGGTTAGGATTTTAGATGGTCTAATATAGATTATAATTTTTTCAATGTTGCACAATGCATGATGGATATGGCCTTCTGTTGCACGACATTGTGTTTGGTTAGTAATATAAGATGAAAAAAACTCGCTGGAAAGTCAATGAAAAATCGGTTCAATTGACCCTAATGAAGTGTTGGCCAATTGTTTAAACTTTAAAGACATGTCTCTCAATCTATCTTAATCCGTTTTTGGTTTCAAGCAGTAAGGCATAGAATTTTTGTTTATTTATGTCCACAACTTTTTGTCAGTTAGCTGCCACGACCATGGCAAGTTGGAAGTAGTATATGGGTGGTTGGCTTAAATTATTGAACATAAAATGAGGTATGCTTTCAATCTATGGTAATGGTAATACTTAGGTGTTGAACTACATCAATTTGATTTTCAATTCGAAAAAAATGCAATAATTGAAGTGAAAAAAAACTCATAAACTCCATCCTTACCATCCATCCTCAAAGCCCCACCCCCCACACCACCATTGACGCCGTCCATTAACTCCATCCTTACCATCCATCTTTGTCGTCGTCCACGTCTGGGTTTTATCCAAGGAGTTTGTCGTCCATCAGCCATGGTCACTGATCTCATATGAAACCTCACCGATGGCAAGACCCAACACCATCTTACTCGACCATTAATCTTCACCCATGTGTGACCTTTGGGATGGATTTTGATTACCACCCATGCAATTGTTGTGGGAAAATTAGGGTTTTGATCATAGTAGTGATGGTGTTCATCTTCGTACATTTGTATATCAATGGAAATGGACTAAAAATGAACCCAAAAAAAAAAAAAAAAAACAGAAAAGAAAAAAACGAAGAGGATGGGAGTACTAGACCAGTGGTGGTGGCCCGGTGGGATCATGGGGGTTGGCACAAGGAAGAGAGAGAAAAAATTATTACTAAAAATTAAGAAATGCAAGGGTTTCGTTCAGTAAAAAGGTACGTCTTTTCTCCCTCTGTCCATCTTCTGATCAACTTCTCCAAAAAATTCAAATGGAGAGAGAGTGCTAGATGAGAAAGCTTATATAGGAGGGGAGTAGTGATACATGGGACGATTCCTAAGAGATGACTCCGTGCGTCGACATACAGATATTCTCTTTCATTGGCTATTTTCAAATCTTCCTGTCTCTTAAGCAACCTAACTTACTAAAATGCCCAAACGCACAAAAGAAGGTTCTGTTTATCTCGCAATTCTGCAATATTTGAGTTTCAAAACTCAAATGACTTGAATGATAGCCAGCTAACCAAAAAATAAAATAAAAACTAAAGAATCATCACCACAAATGATACAACCATATTTTTTCACAAAATAACTATAGATTCAAGACAATTATCTTAGGAGAATAAAGATAATATTTTGAAAATCAAGATAATTTCTAGATAATTATCTATATTGTTCAAGATAATTATCCTAAAACTGAAAGGGGGGGGGGGAATGAAGAAGAACCAAGAGAATCCATTGTCGGATCCCGTTGAGGACCAAGCGATCGAATTAGGTGAAGCCATTGTATAAATCACACCCCATCAAGCTCCTCAAACAAATCTATCCATGATGCAACCAATGGCGCAAAAAATAAGATTAAATAAATAAATAAGCAATCGTAAAAATCAAGATAAAAAATAATTTATTTTGGGATAGAAAAACAAGATTTTTGTTCCATGTTAATTATCCTGAGTTTTCAAAATAATTATCTTAAACCTCAAGATAATTATTTTGAATTTTGTTGATTTTGTGAAAAATCCATATAGATCCACAATCAGGGAAAGAAAAAACAAGGGCAGAAGAAGCAAAAGACCATACCTTTCTCAGACCACCTTAGTAAGCACCTCCATCGACCCTCACATCAAACCTTTACCGTCGACTTGTAGATCTGGGTTTGTAAGTTCGAATTAGAAGCAAATCTAGGTGGCTATAATGCTTGAAACCAAATTCCCCTCACTGCCAACAACAAACACCAGAGCTTTGGACCACTGCCACGACTTCTTTGATCTAACCTTTATCTCCAATTTCACACTTACCGGTGATGTGGTTGAGACGAGAATGAGTAAAAGAGAAGAAGAGAAAGGAGGAGAGACACTTGCGAAGAGTGGGGGTTGATGTTCAACTCAAATGAAGGCTTTGATCTCATCGCTGAATATGGGGTATGGGTTTCACAGATTTATAGAGAGATGGGTATGGTTCTAGGAGAAGATATTCAGATAAAATAGAGAAATAAAAAGGAAGAGAAGAAAGGGGTGGGTATCCGTAGATAATAGAGAGAGAGTGGGGTAGGTGTGAGATATTTATATTAGAGAGAGTGATAGAAATAAAAGGGTGAGTATGTGTCAGATACAGAGAGAGAAAGAAAGAGAAATAAGTGGGTGGGAAAGAGTCAGAAAATGTAGAGTAAGAAAGAGAGAGAAATAAAGAGTTAGGGGTAAGTTTGTAACTCTAGAGTTTCGGCTCATTGTTTAGTCCCCCAAAATCGGCCCCTTAATCATTTTCGACAGGAGGGCAATTTTCATCTTTTCATAAATATTTTCAATTAAAAAAAAAAAAAACCTCAGTTAATATTATTTTATTTGGTAAGTCAGGAGTAGAAATGGTTTTTTATTCCTCCGTTAATGGCGTACCCCTTGGAACAGTATAAGAGGTTTTTTGTTGAGTTTTAGAATAAATGAAGGTTAAATGAAAAATGGCTAATAATAGAAAGATATATATATATATATATATATATATATATATATATTTTTTTTTTTGCATTCTACCCTTTTATTTTCTATTTGTATGTTTATGCAGAGTTACTAGATATAGCATAATTAAAGTTTGTGTAATTCATGTTCCTGCTATATAAATCATGGCGATGGAAAATAAATTAAAT
The DNA here is from genome assembly GCA_039720395.1 of Liquidambar formosana. Taxonomy (NCBI): domain Eukaryota; kingdom Viridiplantae; phylum Streptophyta; class Magnoliopsida; order Saxifragales; family Altingiaceae; genus Liquidambar; species Liquidambar formosana. The sequence goes on along the minus strand of CM077824.1, from coordinate 28,348,316 downwards.
GGTTTTTTGGCCATAGCCCTATAGTATAGCATTTCATTAAATTATGAACCACAATTCCACAAATAAAAAAAGTTAACCTCATGGCCCCTTTTGAACCCAAATGGATGAAATTACTCTTATTTTAGTTTCAAAATATTTACAACCGTGCCAATCAAAATCTGCATTCTTTAATTCGTGCAATAAAATATGATATTACTATCCCAAAAATAGTATATTATGCTAATTTTGAACAATTTTCAAAATAATTGATCAAACAGAATTTAAAATATAAGAACTAAAAAGAAGGAAAAAAAAAAAAACAGTAAGAGCAATTTAAAATTTAAGAACCAAAAAAGAAGGAACAAAAAAAAAAAAAAAACAAAAAACAAGAGATTTAGGCATAAATCCTCTTTTAAACACTTATACGGGCACAAGTACAATGAAGAAAACATATGTGGCCTCAAGTCCACTAAAAGATGCTATGACGGAAATGCCTATTATGTGCTTTTGTAAAATAGTGTAATTGCGAAAATCCCATTGATGAAAGAGAAAATCTTGCCCAAATTTTTTTCCATATAATCCCTCCTACATCATAGTGAATTGTTGCTGTAATAGCTTCATCCACAATCATCAAAGTGGGGTTAGGGATAAAATTTAAAATAACGTAACTTTTAATCTATTTGTCGGTTTTTAATAAGTTTTATATTTTTGGAATTTGTTCATGTAGACACCCCATTTTCATCTCTAAGAGTTCATGAACGTAACTCATTTTATGAGTTCTTGAAGCATTTAGGCCGGAATCTCTAAGACTTGAAGGATATTTTTGCTCTTTTAAGCTTATGAGAATAGTTCATTATTGCATGCATGTTTTTGTCTCATTTTTACATTCCATCACTTATATTTAGTTTTTAGGTGCATTTAGGATATGTGTGTCAAATTTGGTTCAACTCTAGATAGATTTGGATAGTTAATTAGAACTTTTGCGACTTAAAGGGCAATTTCGTCTCTCACTTCGTATACTTTCCAGTTTGACTCTAAAACTCACTCCAGATTGTTCCAATGATCTTAAAATGATGAAATGAGTCTAATTGAAGTACCAATTTAATTATTGAATAAGTTTTGGATTGATTCACCATATTACCCTATAGCTAATTGACCATTTTTCAGTTAATTGCATTGTTAAAACCCAGCCACTTGACCGTAGTTAGGGAGTTTTGGTCCAAGAATATTCTAGAATTATTCTATATTGAATCCTTGAAATTTTGGCTTTTGAATCACTCAAATCGGAGTTAAATTGGCTAAGATATGGCTATTTTAAGATAAGAGTTCGAATTAAGCAAGAAATCCTAAAAATTGAGGGAACCTGAGCTGGCTCTTGGGTGACCGATTGGCCTAACCGATCCAATCGGTTCACCCAACCGGTCCAACCAGTTGGCCCAACCGGTCTCCCAAGTACTCCGTGTTTGTTTGTCCTATTTTGTAGTTTTAACGACTTTGGATTCTTTTTCTCTGATTTTCCTTCTTCCAAAAGTGTTTTAAACCTATTAGAAAATGATTTTAAGTTTTCCAACATTTAGGGGAGTTAATAATAGACTTAGATTAGTTTTATGGTGAATTAATCACAACCATTGGTTCATATGATTGGTTGGTAATAAAGGCTCATTCATCAGCATTAAGGACTTTTGACACTTCATATTCATAAGAGAGAGAGAGAGAGAAGGAATTTTCACACATCCATACCATTTGGAGAGAGCACTCTACTGCAATTTTAAAGAGGAATTAGAAGGCAATCAAATCCAACAAGAAGGAAGAATGCAGCGAAGACCTTTGCTTTATTGTAAGCTTCTTTGCATCCTTATTCTCCTTTTTCTGCGGTTCTTTTTTCTTCTATCCCATTCTTTGCATAATTATAACTTACTATTGAATTATGAATCATATGGGTTCTATATTTTAGAGTGTATATGATTCATATGATGTGAAAAGCATGCTAGTGGAGTAGAGATTGTGAATTGTTTGCTGGTAGGATAGTTTCTCTATGTAGAAGAGGGGTATGTTTACATAGAAAATTAGTTGATGTGATTAGGTTGTTTTCTCTTCATGGTTCAATTATATGCATGATTTTAAGCATCTTTTGTATAGGGCACTTTCTGTGAAAACTTTATCTTCATAGGTATATAGATGATTATTCTTTTAGAGGATAATTATCATCCTTAGAGGGTGAGGTTGTGCATGGGTGCTTTCTAGAGTGTGTTTAAGTGTGCCAAGAGTTTTTTTGCATTCTTAGGTATATATTTTACATAGGATATGTGAAAAATCATTCATGTGGAGTGATTTCTATGTAAAATTATCTCAAGATAGTTTTTCTTAAGAAAGCTCGCCGTAAGGATGCTTATTTCATATCCTTACATAAAATATTTATCTAATGCATCATGTTAGATTTTCTTTTTATGTTTTGGATTGTTATATGATATTTTCATTATAATAATTCATATTTGGCATGTTTTCGATAGTTTTATGTATAATAGTGAGTCTATGGCATATAGGAGCATATTAGGGTTTTGTCTTTCTTTTGATTTTTGTTCTTTGCATAGTTATTAGTATGTTTTAGGAATGTTTAGTATTCTGTCCAGATTTGATTTAGTCTTTTTAATGATGATTTGAGCATGAATATGGTTGGTTTGAGCATGATAATTGACTATAGCATACATAGGGTGATTAATTGATAATTTCTCAATGTTTTGAGATGTTTGGCATATGGTAAGTTGGTTCATGGTGAGTTTGTTATAAATTGTTCTCTTCTCCCCGCTTGGGTTATTTTCTTTGCTTTGAACTATTACTACAATAAAGATAGTTATCCACGGCGTGCAAAGTACGCCGTGGATGACTTTTCACGGCGTACAAAACAATGCCGTGTTGGGCTGCGTCATGGAAAACCAATGTATATCCACGGCGTACCTTGCACGCCGTAAATATTTTTTCGACGGCATACATAGCACGCCGTGGATGACTTTCTACAGCATACATTGCATGCCGTGAATAAGATTTTTACGGCATATATTGCACGTCATGAATAAGTTTTTTATGGTGTACATGGCATGCCGTGAATAATGTGTCTATAGCATACATAGCATGCCGTGAATAATGTTTCTACGGCATAAAATGCAAGCCGTGAATAATGTATATATAGCATAAAATGCATACCGTTAATGTGCCCTTTTTTTTTTCTTTTTTTTCTTTTTTGGATTTCCTAGCTTTTTTCTTTTGATATTTCACCTGTTTAGCATTCAATAATTTTTAGCTCACATACATTCTAAAGCAAAAAAAGTGTGCACCAATTTGTAATCCAATAATCCATGATTACTACTTATAATTAGAAGTCAAACAAAATACAAATTATATTCATTAACCTCATGAGAGCAATACAAAAAGCTGCCTCTCATAGACAAAAAAGCTATAGCCCATCCAAAAAACAATCTCTCATATACAAAAAGCTACAGCCCATCCAAAAAAAAACTCTCGATCTCATATACAAAAAGCGACAGCTCATCCAAAAAAAATAATGTTTCTTATCTAAGTTTGTTTTTAAGACGAGCAAAAATCTATAACTTTGAACTTCTATTTTCTAAACTTCCAATAAGTTGAAGCATCTTGAGCAATAACTTGTGCTAAAGCTTGCTGATGGGACATACCAAAAGGGCCTGCATGGATTTCAGAAAATGAACAGTAGAACACATCAGAAAATGGCCTAACAATGTGGCTCAAAATTATATTTCCAATAAAATAATAGACATTGTAGTAGATAGATAATTTGTGTGAGATATAAAATTTCTAGACAATCGCATGGTCAGAATTCATTCAATACTGCGATGCCTCCTTTGTTTCTTATGTTGGACACTTCAACTCCCATTCAATTGATCTTGGCTGCTTAGTCTGGCCGTCTTTTGTTATAGTCTCCTTTCATCTCCCTGACTACCTGTTGGAGACTTAAAATGCTATTTAAAAAGATAATTTGTGTGGAATTCTTCGCTAAATTCTAATAGGACTCCACTTGTTTAATGGGGGGTTCTATAAGATTTAGAATGTAGAGATCCCAAATGTGGCTGATATGAAATTGGGTTAGAGTCTTTTTACAAGACCTGATGACCTGTGGGCTAAAGTTATGAAATGCAAATATTACTTTTCCTAGTTCTCATATGTTTGATGCCTAGTTGCCTAGTAGTAGTTCTAACCACTCTCACATATGTGCAGTGGGTAACCGTAGTTTAATCAATATGTGGGAGAGGATTTTTGGCACTACAAAAAAAACAGGGTGGACCAGGGACGAAATTAAGGGACGGTTTTTAGATAATGATAGTGGCCATGCGTGAGGTGGAATGACGGTTTTTAGTTTTGCAATGTTATGAGTCTTATGTGTATAGTAAAGTTTGTACAACCTGGGTACAAAGGAGTTTCACCATCTTCCAACAAAGATGTGAACTCCTGCTCTCTCCTTTCATGCATAGGCTGTGTAACATCATCTACAGGCATAAATGCATCTCTACACATCTTGTATGTATCTGGCATCTCAACATCTTCATGTTGTGTGGACGCACTTGGACATTCCCCATGAAGGACCCAGGTATTGTATGTGGAATCCATCCCAACCCTTACTAAAGTGCTCAAACACTATGTCATAATGTTGGCGACATACATTTTGACAATCAGAGTATGGGCATACGATCATTTCTGGTTTCCCTGCACATGCTTGAGCCATGTTGGCAAATTTTCGTGCTCCATATACATATTGAGCTGAATTTCTACATATTATAACTCACCACTTCATTAATCAATCACTTGAGTATATAATAATTAAAATACTATTCATGAAACACTAAAAAGATTAAAACCTTGGAAGACGAAGCCATTCTTTATCCATAGTGAGTAGCTAACTTGCTAGCACTAATGAGCACCTACATTTAATCAAATATTAGAATTTAGAGGTAGGACATGCTTTCATGGATACAAAGATGAACCCTCAAAATTAGGTTAAAAGTTTATAATAGGCTTGCACCAAAAGGAAAATGCTAGAGGAAATGATAACGTTTTAATGGGGTTATGCCACACTTGAGATAAAGCCCATGTACAAGCGACATATACATGCAAAAAAGAAACAAGAAAACCCCACTATAGAGCTTGGGAGAATCCAAAAAATGAACAAACAAGTTTCCCAATCTATTCGTATTAATAGTACAAAGAGACTCATTAAACATTAAACTGGAAAAAATTATTGGTAATAGAACTAAATTGCAAATAAACTGATAAAACAAAATAGCAAAAACTGAAACAAGCAACAATTAGTCAATCGCAAATGTGTTTATATAGCAAAAATAAAACTACGGAGATCCATCAAAATAAGTTGCAAACAAGTTTGCTCAGATAATTAGTGCACTACCAAGGATTTGTTTGATAGCATAAACCCTTTTAAGAAGAAATAGAAACACAAGTACAAAAATGCAAGAAGAAAGAAGCACAGCTAATCTTTGAAAAGAAGGAAAGTCCTAAAATCAAGTCAAATATATAACCACAACGTAATGATGCAATTCCATCTAATGTTACCATCTATGGACGTATGGTCAATCTAAGTTAATTTGATATCTCTAATCCAACTCTAGTAGAATAAAGGCATATCCTTTTTTGCCACCCACTATGTACGCAAAATATGATATAAAAAAAAAAATTGGTAGTTAAATTATGATTAAATTATAATATTAATAATAAAATTATTACACACAATATGACAAAACTTTGCCCTTCACATACAAATTTGAAGAGAAAAAACAGTAGCACAGTACCACTAACCTGTTTTGTTTGCAAAAATGAGAACTATTGCACCTTTCAATTCCCATACGAAGAAATAGTAAACACATGTATCATCCAAGGATGTCTATGATCGAACGGAATAGTCTAGGACATCCCGTACTTGAACAACCCTCATATATCTATATATATATATATATATATACAGGTGGTTCAGTTTGATAGAAATAGTAAACAGACCTAACATGATACAAAGACTGTGAAAATAACAGAACCTACAAAATTGAGTCATTTAAGAATCGTATTAATCAAAATGATGAGGAGCTGTCATCACTATTTTCCTAATGGACAAAAGACATATTTATAGACTGTATAATGGAATTTGCAAACGCACGTGTGTAGGGGTAGATGTCAGAGAAGCCAGCCACATGAGGTGACACGAGGGTCTTTAGTATCAAGGTCTGAGGTAGGAGGGGAGCTATCTGAGGGTGGAGCAAAAGGAGAGATTGGCAGTAGATTGGGAATCTCTTGAGACATGGATTCTAGCTAGAGATTCTTTGTATTGAATGAACTTCCTTCTAGAAATAAATCTGGTTCCTTACTCTCTTCTGATATTCTGATCACCTCCAAATGAAACCTGTTAGGCCTTATATAGGATAGGGTCGAATGTAACCTCACTGAGTGGTAGGTGAATCTGCAGAACCTAGCTCGTAAGGTGGCTTGAGCGTAAGGTTGCAGACTCATCACATCAATCACCCTGGTGTCAGACTTTTGCATAGACGGTATATTTTGTCATCCTCATGAGATACTATAGTACATATTGATTGGCCACATCAAGCATTGCCTTTAGCCATGTGTCAACACGTGGTTAAGCCACGTGGATATCAGAATGTTGGGAGATATTAATAGATTTCAAAAGTAAAATGTTCAGAGCTTGAATCTATTAAAATGAAAGAATGATGGGACATCTGAGTTGTGATAATGAACATTTAAGTTGTTGTAGACATGTGGATATCAGAATGTTGGGGCGAGGAGGTCAAAATGGAGCAACCAGAAAATTTACATTCGTGATGATCCAATCTCCAAGCATTTTGGCATAGTCACCTCGAAACAAAAGGGTTTAATTTTGGGCGGATTAGTAGATATTTTATTTTTGAAAAAAAAAATGGAAGAACAAGTCCAAACTCTAGACTGTAGTACACTATTAAAGTGAGGTTTATCTAGTTAAGCAAATCCAACAATACCCCACACATAATTTTTTAAATCAAGAAAATAGCAAGAGTTTTATTCTATCCACAAAGATATTGGGAATAAACTGTCAAGTTACTAATTGTTTTGCCTTCCAATATCTCTAGTTTGGAATCTAGGTTGGCAATTAGATCCACTTTTAATGCTAGTCAGGATTTTGAGAAGAGGGAGGAATATGCAGCATATTTTTGAAGGCCCACTTCTTCCAAGGTTGAGGTAGGATATGCCTGCACTATAAGGAGGCATGGGATAAAGAAAGGGCGAAGCATCTTATGGCTTGTTTGTTTGGACGAAATTGGAGGCAATCGGAATGGAATGGAATGAGATTTCAATGGTGAGAGTGGCCAATCACTATTGAAATCTCATTTCATTCCATTCCTATTTCCCCCAATTCCGAACAAACAAACATGCTCTTAGTGGAATAGTTTTGGGTAACTTAATTTCAACCGACCTAACAGAGAAAGGGTCAAATTGAAACTAGTAAGACTACAATGCAAATAGTCAAAATCGAGAAAAAAATTGCAATTTATTTTAAAAAAAAGGATAGTTGAAAGGCATAAAATGTTGTTCCTGAAATGGCAACTAATGAGTGCATTTCAAGTTGAATCAGTCAGAAAGAGGATATATATATATATATATAAGGGTCAAATTGAAACTAGTAAGACTACAATGCAAATAGTCAAAATCGAGAAAAAAATTGCAATTTATTTAAAAAAAAAAGGATAGTTGAAAGGCATAAAATGTTGTTCGTGAAATGGCAACTAATGAGTGCATTTCAAGTTGAATCAGTCAGAAAGAGGATATATATATAGATATATGCCACTGCTTATTTACTACTTTCACCGAATGCATCATTCGATTACAACTTATAAAAGAATAAGCACATTTGCAGTGACAGAACATAACAAACATAGTTCATTTCTTCATAATTTGGTAAGGGAGGATACTTGGATACCACACCCATCACTCCCTTGCTTAAGATGATATTTACAACTAAAGCACATAAGGAAAGACCCAACTATAACAAAAATACTGTATGTAAAGTCAACATATACTGAAAAACAGAGAATTGGCAAATCAAATTGCATTCTGTGACATACATACCAAAAGGAAAGAGTTAATAAAGAAATCTCACCTGCATTAACTTCACTCTAAGACTATATTTAGCTACATCCAAGCTTCCAAATAATGATCCTGCAGAAAATTGCAAGCAAGATAAAAATTTTAATAAAGAAAGCAAAGTAAAAGTGGCACAATAAAAAGGTTTAATTCAATTAGAGGATTTACTGAATAATCATTTCTCAAGAATGCAATCATACATCTAAAAAACAGAGTAAAAATAAAAGCAGATAAGACCATACCTTGAGTGGGGATTTAAGAATGAGAAAGGGAAAAATGGTGATGTGGGACTACCGAAGAACACAGTTCAGACACGCACGTAGCTGAGAGAGGCACCAAAAAAAAAAAGAAAGGGAAACTTAGGGTTCTTGAAAGGATGCTCAAAAAAAAAAAAAAAAAAAAAAAAAAAAAGGAGCCTAAACCGTGGTGCGTGACAGCGAAGAGAAATACCTGAAGATGAGAAGGAAAGAGAAGAAGCTGGAGAGATACCGTTGTGCGTGACGGTGTGGTTGAGAGAGACCGTGGTGTGTGACGGCGAGGCTAAGAGAGACCGTGGTGCGTAATGGCGTGGCTGAGTCGATTGTAGTAGTGGATGGTGAGTTAGGGTTCTGAAATAGTGGATTGAGAATTGAGCAGAGAGGCTAAGAAAGGGTGAGAGGGTTTGAATGATTGGGGAGGGTTTCAATTTTGGGGAGGGTTTCAGATTTGGGGAGGCTGATTTGAGGTTTTGATTTAGGGAGGGCTTCGGTTTGTGGAGGACGAGAGAGGGTGAGAGGAGTGTGAGGGATTGAACGATTGGGGAGGGTTTTGATTTGTGGAGGGTTTCGGTTTGGGGAAGATGAGAGAGGGTAAGAGGAGTGTTTTGTTTTTTTTTTTTTTTTTTTGTTTCTCTTACGAAACCAGGCTTCCTGACCAAAAACCCAAAAACAAAAGAACAAGAAAATAAACGATGAGAAGAGGGAACCAAGACCACCAAAATTTTCGTGGAGAATTCTCGACTCATTCACGGTATATAACATACGCCGTTGAAAAGGGTGAATTACCAACTCATTCACGGCCTATAACACACGCCGTCTAAAATGTTATCCACAGCGTGTTTACCTTGCATGCCGTGAATAATGTGACCTTTACTATATTAACGGCATGCATTTGGCGAATGCCTTTAATGTACCTCATCTACGATTTGCCACATCTACACGCCTTAGATGTAATGTCGTGAATAAGTAATTTTCTTGTAGTGATGATTCTTAAGTTTCCTACTTTTCTAAAACTTCTTATTGAACAAGAGTTCTCTTCTCTCTCAAATTCTATCTTTTCTCAAATTCCTTTTATGGAAATTTTTCTTTTTTTAAAACTCTTCTTTTTATCTAAAAGGAAACTTATGGTTTATAGTTCATTGTAAAAGGAGTGACCCCTTCTCAATCGAACTACATGGACTTTGATCCTTACATCTTCGTATGTGGGGTACGTAAGCGTTCAATTGAAGTTCAAGTCCGCCCTAGGATACAAAGTATCCTAGGTTTTCTTTTCTTTTCTTTCTTTTATTCTTTATCTCTCTCTACTGCTTTCCATATCTCTCCTACTTTTTCATGGATGTTTATGAATGCTTTATGGATGTTTATGGATGAATGGATAGTTATGGATGATTCTTTACATATGCATGGTGACTAATTAGGAAGTGATTGAAATAGCCCATATAAATTAAGAGACCTATTTTGGAGGCGATGTAGGTACCTATAGGATGTTTCCTAGAATCTTCCCACATCGTAACTTAGTCTCCGAATCCTCTCTTGTTTTGTTAAGACTTGCTTTTCCTTGATTGGAGTCAACTTGTTTTGTTTTCAAAGGTTTCCTTTAAAACTATTTTTATGGTTTTCCTCTTTTCCTTAAAAATGAGGTGGTGACTCCTTGTTTGTCTTGTTTTTGTGAACCTTTAAAAACGAATTGTTATTTATTTAAATCTCTATTTTTTTTTAAAGGGCTGATCAAAACCTGTGGTTCACAGTTCATCGAGACCTTCAAAACAAAACCGGTGATGAATATAAATTTACATTAAAAAAAAAAAGGTTACATTGACCACATATAATGTTTTTGATACAGTTACATGAAACTATTTTGAAATAATTGCATATAATAGTTTTTCTATAGCGTTGCTTACCCACACGAAACTTTTAAATTTGTACATGTAACTTATTAATCATTGTAATTTATGTGCTTGAAATTAAAAACAAATTAAATTTAAAAATTTTGTGACCTAATTTAAGTTTTTGTGTCTAAACTTTATTTTATATAACTGTTTGTACATGGGTTCAATTGCCCAAAAACATTTTTACATATTCATCCAGGTTTTTCTATATATTCATCCCATGGAGCACAAAGTTGCCATAGAAACAATAATTCTATAGATTACATTATATAATGCAATTGTAGGTTTGATGTACTTAAAATAATAAAATAATTGTTTGAGTAATGGGTTTGCTTCTACTCTTTTAGATTTGCTTTCCCTATTTTGTTATTATGGGACCCTCACCATCTCCACACCAATGGATCATTCATTCCTCACCAGCATGAACGGGATGGGAATGAGATTTACATCTTCAACCTGAAGGGACAGGACAGGAAAATACTATACTCGGTTATCCCACCCCAAATACTATTAAATGTATCACAATTCCATGTATAATGTGTAGTTTATGTGCAAGCTATCCATAGTTCATTACCAATGTAGGACTAATGGTAAGTAATTGCCTTTGGTGAAACATTGTCCACCACTACAAATCTTCTATACTAGTATAGAAAGCATTTGCAACTTTTGTTGGACTTATAAGGAGAAGTTCCAAAAAACCCTCATCTGATTTTAAGGGACTAACATTTTGGAGCTAAAATAGTCATTTTCACAAGCAATCCTAAACCCCCTCCACTTTCTTAGGGATTCCTAAAACCACTATCTGCTCTCTAACAACTGTAACACCTGTGATTTTTAAGTAAAGGGTTTAATACTTTGTTAGTACGTGTATTATTGGATTTTGTCGGCTTTCATTCATGCATGACATTGCATTATATTGATTTTTATATGCGTAGGCATGTTTATTTTATGTTTAAAAGTCATTTTAATAGTTTTGGGAAGGTTCGAGGTGATTTGGAAGCATTTGAGCGAAATATGCTAAATATTAACAAAAACTCACAAACCGTGAGGGTAGTGATCAATCGGGGTAGGGGGGCCGATTGATTGGTACCCCTCTAGAAATGGCTATTGTAGAGTATTAATCCCAATCGATCAGACTATCAACCTCTATCGATCGGGCTACTACTGAATATGTTTTTAAGTGCTGAAATGACGCATGTGCCCCTCCATATTCTCATATACTTGAAACGCGATTCATATTGTCACGACCCAAATTAATTAAGCCATGATCAATAATAATAAAACAAACTTTATTTAATAAATCCTTTGATAAAACGTGATGACACGTGTCAAAATTTTAACCATTTTAAAATTTTCCGAGCATGACCCTTTCTTTGATAGGATATACCATCATAAAAACCTATTATAAAAATCCATACATAAAAATTTTCTGTCATCCATGAAAGTGGTATCATCCCATGCATCGCATTCCACGTATATACAGCATTAAATAATTAAAATTACAACCCTAATTAAATTTACATTTACATTGGCCATTGGCCTAAATAAAAATTAATGAAATACATTCATTTATCCCATGAAAATATATTAATAAACCACATTAACAAATCCCAAGTAAGCGTGCCTTTGCATAAACTTCGTAAATCATATCCTGTAATACTAAAAAACATTTAAGAAAATAGGTGTAAGTTAGATGACTCAGTAGATACAATTTAACATGGTAAAATAAAGCAATGACATAAATAAAATCCAGTTATATCATTTAAAACAAAATATACTAACCAAGTATATTACAAATCCAAAATAAGTTATAATCCATAAATTAAAACAATGATGCATAATGCCCAATGCATGTGACTCATATCCAGTTTACATTAATTCCAATAATTACCCAACTTCCCCATAAAGGGGCCATCATGCGTAGAATGGAAAAATCACAACCTAACCTCCAAGAAGACAACACAGCAAGACATCCCTACTTGGGACCGCAGTAGCCTTATTCTCAAGACAACAAAGCACGACATCCCTACCTAGGACCGCAGTAGCCTGGATTCAGGACAACACGAAGTAGCCTAAAACTAGAGGATAGGACAGCACGGCACGACGTCCTTTTCCTTTAGGACTACAATAGTCTTAGCTCAAATAGCCTTAATATTACCAAGTTGATTATTAAGTCCATTTATGTATAGTTATGCCCAACATGCAACATAATAAACTATAAAATGATTTTAACCAAAAACTTCTCCAAAATATGCCATATAACCCATAATCAAATAACCTCATAAGTATACCAAAATTATGATAAACAACATAAATTCCCGTTATGATTATAGCCTTAAAATCATAATCGAAAACATCAATTAAACCATACATCTATATTCCATAGAATGTATAAAATAAACCAAACTCATTAATAAACATAATTTCCAATTTATTTTATCAAATACCCAAAGTCCTATTTCAAGATTTGTTCTATAAATCATTTATATACATATTCTAAGTCTAAGAATACCAAATACTATGATAATATATACCATATTATTATGTCAATGATTTAAACCTATGTAAATTGCACCTACCTCAACCAAATGTGTGGAAAAAGCAACCTTGTGTGTTGTGGGTGTGAAATCCAATCCCTAACATGCATATACAAGCTCCCAATCCGACCCCTAGCTCCCAAATGCCTTAGTTGATGAAGATAATAGAGGTTCCAACTCCAAATCACCATCAAATATCACAATATGCATAAGTAAACTCATAAATGCAAGAATAAGATGATAAACCCTCAAAGAAATACAAACCTTAACTCTTAAGTGTGAGAAAATACCTCTAAAATGCAAATAAATTAGTGAGGATGAACATCCATGCCAAATCCCATGAAATCCAAGCTCGACCCACCAAAATCAAGCTCCAAGAACACAAATATGAGCCCAAACAAAAAACCCGAACTCCAAAAATGTAAGAATAAAGCTCCCCCATGCCATCCAAGAGTGAACCCAAGCTGGGAATAAAAGGAGAATACCCAAAAATGCATAAAACCCATGTAAAGAGAGGAGATAAATACTTTCCCTCTCAACCAAACACCCATTCTCTTTCTCCTAAGTTATTTCTCTCTCTCTTTAGCTCTCTCCCAAGCCAAAAACCATAAATAAAGCCCCCTAAGTCAGGCTTGAAAGAATATATAAAGGAGTGGGGACGTATGCATCATTTCACCACTTAAAAACATGAATTTTGGCTAAACCCGAGTGATATAGTCGACTAGATATAATGTATAGTCAACTATACATTCCAAAATACTAGAATTGACCCATGTAGTCGACTACATGAAAGGTGTAGTTGACTACATCATGACTTGTAGTCGATTACACATGTCACTTGTAGTCAACTACATCCCCTTTAGCACATACCATGCCTTATATTCATTAAAAACATTTAAGTAAAAAGGGAGAATAAATTATTTAATGAAAATAAGCAAACAACCTCCCATTTGAATCCAAATAAAATATCAGAAAAATCAAATTCCCAATATATCAAAATCTCATTTTCCAGTTTTAGTACAAAATCCGTCTTCAAACAGATTTTCCTAAAACAAACATGTGAGGAGCCCAATCCAAACATGCTAATAAATTCCCATAAAATCACTAATGTCTTATAATATTATAAACTTCCATTACCACCAAAAATTATATTTAAAAACGAAGTTTTACGAAAATTCACTTTTCCCCAATGCTTAGCCAAATTTCAGCAGCTTAAACCCTTAAGCTGCAAATAAGGCTAAACGCACACTTAAAATGCTTGATGCATAAAAACAAGCATCAAAACACATCCAACATCATAATATCATATACATGCATTACCCATATATGAAGTCATCCGATAAATCAAAGGATTAACTACGTTAACCATAGATTAAACCCTTAATATCCTATTTAAAAATTACGGGCGTTACACGTACACACCCGATCTGAGATTTTTGCTCATTTCTCACTAGAATGGAGTGAGAAAGAGCTAGAAAGAGAAATGAAAGAACGAGGAGAGAGAAAGGGGGTAGGGTTGGGGTTTTTAACCCATTTTGCTATTGCATGTTACATTTTAAGGCTAATGCAAGCTCTCTTCATCTCATGGCTACATTCTTGAAGCATGGTTCATCATCTATTATCCACCATTGTTGCATTTGGAGCTAGATCTTGTTTTTGGAGGCTAAGATTTGAGTCTTGAGTTTGGATTTCATGAGTTTTGGCATGGATGTTCATCCTCACCAATTTCTTTACATTTTTTTAGGTATTTTCTCACATTTTAAAGTTAGGGTTTGTATTTCCTTGAGGTTTAGTCACCATATTCTTACATTTTGAGTTTATTCATGACTTTTGGAAATCTTGGTTGTATTCTTGGAGTTGGAATCTTTGCCACCATCATCATTCATGGCATTTGGGAGCTAGAATTTGGATTAGGAGCTTGCATGTGCATTCTAGGGTTTGGATTTCACACCTTCAACACTTAAGGTTGCATTTTCTACACATTTCATGGAGGTAGGTGCAATTTTCATAAGTTTATACTATTGACATGATAATATGGTATTTACTATCATAATAATTGTTATTCTTGGAATTAGAATATGTATATAGATGATTTATAAAATAAATCTTGAAATGGGATTATGGGTATTTTATAATCTAATTTGGGAATTATGTTCATTACGAATTTTAGTATATTTTATACATTCTATGGAGTATATATGTATGAATTTTATGGGTATTTTCACTTGAGTAATGGATATTCATGTTGTATAATTTATCATAATTTGGTATATGTAACACCTGTCCCATTAAATTAGTTTAATTATGTCATTATTTGAGAATTTATCGGATTATGACTTGCATGTGTAGTACACATGACTTTTGGACCTCTATTTATGATGCACGGCGTCTGGTTTATTGTTATTTTGCATTATATGCATGATAGATGAGCATGAGTAGCATTTATACACATTTTGGCTCGTCACTAGGCATTTTAAGCAGGGGCCGATCAACTGGGCCCTCAACCTCGATCGATAGTAGGTGCCCCAGAATAGTGATTTCGGTTCTATTAAACTTGATCGATTGGGCCCTCAACCCTAATTGATCGAGCATCGCAGATTCTTGAATTTTTATTTTTTTTTTAACGTCAAATGACGCATTTTGCCCCTATTCTTTTTAAACCCACTTCCCACGACCTTATACCCCCATTTTCAGTTATTTTGCATTTTGGAATATTGAAAGAGAAGGAAAGAAAGGGAAGAGAGAGAGAGAGAGAGAGAGAGGGGGACAGTAGAGAGAGAGTGGAATTTTGAACCTTTCACACTCATTTTCTTCTCTTGCATGCGTACTAGGAGCTAAGATGTTCATTCTTGACGACTAGATTCTTCATCCTACATGTGTTTGTCAAGGATTGGAGCTTAGTTTGAGGTTTTGGGAGCTTTTCTCTTGCATTCTAAGCTTGGATCCACCTTCCCAACACATTTTCATCACATTTAGTACAATATATTTGAGGTAGGTGTTATTTTCATAGGTTTTAGCCTTAAGAATAATAATAGGTTAGGACATAAGCCTATATATGTTGAATAAAAATGTGTATTTGTGTTAATTATGAATTTACATGCTTTTTGGGTGTATTATCATGTATATTTTGTAATGTATGTACTGAGGGATCAAGTTTACATAACCCTATAATTATGAATACCACATTTGGGAGTATATGGGTTATATACTTGCTATATTTTAGTTTTTATTGAAAATACATGCCATGTAAATTATTTTTGATCTATATTTTACATGCTTTAAATAACCTAACATGTTGTATAATCATGAAATAATTATATATTGTTGATTTCTAGATATATATTGACATGTATATGGATTTATATACTTTTTCATAACATTCATTGGCATGAAATGCATGAAATGAAATTAATATATATTGGGTAAAAGTATTGAAAGGGGTCATTGGGTATGGTTTGCTTGCGGTCAAGGGACTAACCTATGTATTTCATTCCTTTGGTCCTGGGAGCTTTCCGGTTCTAGGTAGGAACCCTTATGTTCCCGAATTGAGGCCACTTTTTGGTCCCAAGTAGGGATCTTTGTGTGGTTCTCTTGGAGGTTAGGTTTAAATCTTTTGTTTCTGCGCAAAGACTCTTACGGGAGTGGTTAGTAATGATGGATTATATTAAATGAACATAAGTTGCATATCATTCATGACATTCATGAAAATTATTGTATTTTAAACATGATTTATTTTGGCTATATTATTATGATTTGGTTATTTCCATATGAAAATTATATCTACTGAGTTTTATACTCACCCCTATATTTTGCAAACCTTTTCAGATGAGTATATAATTGGGGAGACATCACCTTGACGTGATTAGCTAGAGTTAGCATGATTAACTATGCTAATTTATTTTCTGGACTATATTTATGGATATTTAAGAACTTTGATATTATGGTTTTGTATTAATTAAATATTTTTTGTTCGGCTAATGGGCACTGAACATATAATAACTTATGGTTTGTAATAATTTAATTTCATAGGTCTCTTTATATGATTTATTTAGTGTGTGATGATACCATGGATGGATGACAGGAAATTTTTATGAATATTTTACAAGTTTTATCATGGTATGTCCCATTTACGAATGGGCCATACTGAAATTTTTATAGAAAATATAGGTTTTCTAACATGTGTCATCCACGTCCTTTCTAAATGATTTTATCTAATTAAACCAGATTTATTATAATTGATCATAGCTTATATATTTGGGTCGTGACAGTATAATTATGAGATTATTTTAACTATGCTTTATGTGATATATTTTGAAGATGATTATGGGTAAAAATTATTTTATGGTATATTGTATTTTATGTTTGGCATAATCATGCATGAAATGGAATTTATTCAATACTTGGTAAAAGTATTATAAAAGGGTCATTGGAATTGGATTATTTGCGGTTTCAAGTAGGTGTTTCGCTATGTTCCCGAATTGAGGCTACATGCGGTCCCAAGTAGGGATGATAGCTGTGTTGTCCTCATAAGATGCTACTTTCTATCCTTGCAAGGGTGCAGTGTTGTCCTCTTGGAAGTCGGTTAAATCCTTCCTTTCCACGCAAAGACTTCTGTGGGAGTAGTCGGTAATTGATGAAATTTATTAAACTGGACATGAGTCACATGCATTGGGCATTATATATTGTTTGTTTTAATTTATGGATTATAACTTATTTTGGATTTATAATATACGCTATCAGTATATTTTCTTTAAATTATATAATTGGTTTTATTTATATCATTGCTTTGGTTTACTATGCTAAATTGTATCTACTGAGTTGTCAAATTCACGCCTATTATTTTAAATGTTTTCAAATAATTCAGGGATTGGTTTATGCTATCATAGGCAGAAGTATGCTTAAATGGAAATTTCATTATGCTGATTATAGATGTATTTTCAAAGGAAAAATACTATGTATTAATTTGGTTTTCATTTGGGCCAATGGCCAATGTAAATGTAATTAAGGATGTAATTTTAATTACTTATAGATGTCTTTTTGTGGAATGCGATGCATGGAATGATACCATTCTTTTGGATGATAAAAAATTTTATGGAATGAATTTTATACTAGGTTTTTAGGATGGTATGTCCCATTTACTACGGATGGGTTATGCCCGAAAATTTTTGAAATGGTTGAGGTTTTGACACGTGTCATCCATGTTTTATCAAAAGGTTTATTAAAGTAAAGCTTGTTTTATTACTATTGATCACGGCTTAATTATTTTGGGTCGTGACAACAACAGTTACTCGTAACTACCCTAATTGCCTAACTCTTACTTTTTCTCATCTTTTAAAAACTATTTCCTTTCTCCCACTATCTTTAATATTTTTTATTTATTTTTTCAAATGAAGGTTTGCCCAACTCTTATTTTTTCTCATCTTTTAAAAATTGTTTCCTTCTCCCACTATCTTTAATTCTTTTTTCAGATGAGGATTTTTGCGTGCTTCGATATCTAGTAGTTGAAAAAGTGTTTGCACAAGCATGCATACCTGTGAACCCCAGAAAGTGGCCCACAAGGATTGAAAAGAAAATAGGTTGAAAAAGAAAAAGGAGTCGCCACCTTATTTTTTAAAGGAAACAAGGAAAACCCTAAAAACCAATTTTGTTTTAAGAAAACAAAAGAATGACTCCATTTTTAAAAAGGAAAGGCAAAAACAGTCTTTAGAAACCAAAGAAATCGGGGATTCGGAGGCTAAGTTATGACATGGGAAGGTTCTAGGCATAGCCTATAGGCACCCATGTCACCCTTTCGGTCTCTTAGTTTATTTGGGCTAAA
This sequence comes from Liquidambar formosana, assembly GCA_039720395.1. Lineage (NCBI taxonomy): Eukaryota > Viridiplantae > Streptophyta > Magnoliopsida > Saxifragales > Altingiaceae > Liquidambar > Liquidambar formosana. Next base: position 28,329,673 of record CM077824.1, on the reverse strand, counting down.
TCAAGATCTTACCATACAAAAACCAGTACGATATCATCACAAGAGTTGCATGCATATCATATATCCATCCATAACAAACAAACAAAACAAAGAAAAACTAAACTAAACTAGGATACTTAGATCCTAGGGCGGGCTTGAACCTCAAAGCGCCTACGTACCATGTAGCGAAATACATGGATCAAAGTCCACGTAGTTCGAAGAGAATTAGGGTTAAATCCTAATATAAACCTATGGTAAAAACCCTAGGTTTCCTTATTTGACAGATAGAAAATCTGGTATTTAAACCAAGTTTGAAATAGAAATAACTTCCACAAGATGGAAACTTTGATAAAAAGGTAATTTATTTAATCAAGGAAACCTCTAATTATTACCATAGACTCATATTAGGAAATAACCCTAAGGAGGGAGAAGAGAGAAGATAAAGGAAGAAAAAGTGAATTAGGGCACTTTCAAACCCTACTTACCTTGTGCAATATCTCCAAGCAATAGCAAGCTTAAGCAACAACGACCTTATTTGCAATAAAGCGATTATCACCCCTGTTTGCACCCTTACATGTGCTCAAAACAAACCAAAAGAAGAAAATACAAATCTGGACAGAATAGTATAAGGGCCTAAAATCATCCACTAATCATGTATATAACACAAACATTGAAATAATATAAACCCTAATGCAATCCTAGAACCATGACATGCATAAAACCCTAAAATCAACTAACATGAATGCAGAAAATCATCATAGCTATTCTATATGCAATACATATATAGCAACTATGAAGAAAAAGACAAGAAAAAGCCTAAACTACTATGCTATATGCAACACACCCAAAACAAGGGCAAAAGAAATCCTAAACTCACACAAATGCTTTAAACTATGTGAAACAGCCCTAAATCATGCAAAACTCATCATGAATGACATTTAAATCATGTATATTTACTAATAGAAGTATCAATACACGATAAAAATACCAGCTTTAACATGCAATAGAGTTATTTCAAGTAAAACCCTAGAATCATAACTATGCATAAATCACATAAAATAACCCTCTAGCATGCAAAACAGCCCATGAACAACATCCTAATCATGCATATTAACTAATAGAAGCAGCAAAACATGATAAAAATGCAAGCTTGAATCATGAAATATGGCTATTCTAAGCAAAAACCCTATTTCAGCACAATAGCGACCCTAAAATCCCAACCATGCATTAAATCACATGAAATAATCCAATTACATGCATAACCCATCATGAATAACATTTAAACCATGTATATTAAATATTAGAAGCATCAATACATGATGAAAATACCTACTTGAACATGCAAAGGAACTACTCTAAGTGAAACCCTAATTTCCATAGCAAAAGAATAGAGGTGTACCTATGGTGGAGCCTTCTTGTTGCTGTAGAACATCTCCTCCTCTTGTGAACAAGTTGAAAAGCTCTCCTTCAAGCCTCCAAGCAAAGCTCCAACTCTCCTTGAAACTCTCTCTCTCTATCCCTCACTCAGAAATTAGGTTAGAATGCCTTAAGGATGGCTGTGATTGCCTCTAGGTACCTCCCCTAATGCTGAAGCATAGTGGGGTATTTATAGGGTTTGAGGGGAATCAACCAATGGTTGGGATTAAAACCCTAAATATCAATCTAAGGGTCATTAGAGACTTTCTTGGGGCTCAAGTAGGTCAAATAGGACTGAAAATAAGGAGGAATGGCGGCTAGAGGCGGAAAAATACGTCAAAATAGGAAGGAGTATCAAAAAACCCTAAAAATGATGAAGTCCCTCGGCTGACCACCCAGGTCTGGGCGGCTAACCACTTGGACTTGGGCGGCTGACCACCTGGGCTGGGCGGTTAGCCACCAAGCCCCAGGTGGTCACCCGAGCGCGCCGTCAGCAATTGCCTTATTTGAGCCCTTTCAGCTTCCAAATGTGTTTCGAGGGTCAAACGAAGTCTGATTTTGACGAAACGAAAGCCAAAACGACCATGTTTCGATGAGGAATGTAATTTAAGACATTTTAGGGCAAAAATTCCTAGCCATGGCTGTATGGTTGGGTTTTACAAAGGTGGCTAACCGCTATACACCACCATCGCTAAGCTTAGGTATGCACACAAGGTCGCACCGAATGCTTTCCAATTCAAAATTCAACCTTCCAAAACATCTTTAGGAATGAAATTAAGACTAATTAAAGTCAAATGGGTGGGAATTGAGTGAAAATCATGAGCTGATTTGACCTAATCCTTAAGTAGGTCTCTTAGCCACCTTGAACCATATTGAGCCATTTTAATCCCGAACCATCAATTCGTCGAATTGAACCCACAAATACCTCAAATACATCCATATGAACTCCAATTGACAACTTGGAGATCATTTCAAGGTTAAATGGAAAGTTTGTGACCTAAAAGATGGTTATGCCCCTCAAGTCACAAAAGTTCTTATTAACCCTCAAGATCAACTCCAAATTCAACCAAAATTCATATCCAATGTCCTTGTGATTCTAGAAAACTAATGCAAGTAACTAGACTAAAAAACAAAACAAAAACATGCATGGAATGACAAACCCTAGTAAGGTGGTGCAAAAATGGGGTGTGACAATACCCAATATGTTTGACCACATATTTTATCTTACAATTAAATATTTTAAGATTTTTTTTCCCGTGGATACCCGCCCCGCCTCATCTGTTGTTGCAGTCATGTCCCGCCCCACCCCAATGTGGGGTTGTTCCGGGATTAGAACAAGGTTTTAATTTCGTGGGCGGGGTTGAGATAATGATGTTCGGTCCCAAACCGACTCCATTGCCATCCCTAAGTAGAGCACAAACTCTCTTTCAATTTTTGTTTTTTCATATAAAAAATAGGGTAAAATGCAAAAAACCCTCCTCTATTATTACCTATTTTGCAGGATACCACCCTTTAAAAAAACAAAACCCACCAAAAAATCCCCCATATTATGTAGGGTTAGAAAAAAATCCCCTCCCATCCACATTCCATCAGGTAAGTTAACTGGAAAAATGCATGTGATTGGTACGTGATGAGGTTAACATAATTTCATAACAATAATGCCCTTCAGCACACTGAAAAGAGTAGAATACCCTCACCCAACACACTGAAAAGACGAAAACTCCCCATTCGGATGAACTTCATCTTTTCCAGCAAAGTTCATTTTTCCTGGATTTTTTTTTTCCTTTTTTTAGATGAATCAAAACCCTTTCTTCTTTTTCTTCTTTTTAATTTTTTTTTGTTTTTTGTAAATGAATTAAATTCTTTTTTTTTTTTTTTTTGTTTTTTGTTTTGAACTTGCATTCATGCCAATCTACTGACGGTGCCCTTGAATGACGACGACGCCATCCTAATTTCCATCGATGACGGCAACGGTGAGGGTGTGGAGGGATTAGGTCGTCGGCACCACAAACCGCCATTGAACCTTGGATCCCATAGCTAGGACAGTTAACGTCAAAACAATTCAGTCAACAAACTCCGGCCAATTCCATTTTTTCCGATTGCTCTATTTTTCCAACAGATCTGGTAAACCCACTTTATGCTCTATTTTATTTGCTAAGTGCTTTGTTTTGGGTATATATATATAGAGACATAAAGACAGAGAGAGCAAAATACTTGATTTCTTTCACCTCTAACGAATAGGTTTATTGTGTTTAAAGAAGGAAAAAAAAAATTGAACTTGAAGACGATGAAGATGGTGCACGTGTTGGTGCCAACTGTTTGGGTCCGCCATTGCTGCATCAACCCGTTCATCAATGGTGTTCGATGTCGATCTGTTATGGTTCGCCGAGTTGGGTTTTTGCCGTTGATTGATGCCGCGCTAGTGACAGTGGAGGATGCCAAACATTGACTCGAGTGGACTGTAGTGTGTGAACTTTGAAGCGATAATGGGGATGAGGATAGACGAACGGGTCAAAAGGGAAAAAATGGGTTTTGCGTAAGGGTTAAGTCCAAGGGTAAAAGCGTCATTTCATATATAGTTTTTAAAAACCATTTATAAATGTTAAATACTAATATTTCAATATTTTTTTGTACAGGAGTATAATGGACATTTAACATCATCATTAATAGCGTACCTTGGCATAATATGGGGAGTTTTTCTATGGGTTTTATTTTAGAAAGGAGTATCCTGCAAAATCTTCCCTACTATTATAAGCCGGGGGGTTTGTCACTGTAGGTGAATAATAGCAGGCTAGTGTGTCAAGCCTTAAGTTTTTCTTTCTCTCTTTTTTTTTTTTTTTCCTTTGTTTGCTTTAATGTGTCAAGCTCGAGAATGTCTTCTCCCATACGCCTCTCTTCCTTCTCTCTCTTCTCTAGCAGCCGTTCTTTCTTTCTTTCTTTCTTTCCCTTCCACGACTTTCAAGTTTGAAATTCAAACTTATATCACACACACACGGGTTCTTTCTCTCCCCCCAAAAACCCATGTCTCTCTCTTTGCCCCCAAAAACCCATGTCCCAAAATTTTTGAAAATTAGGAAAGCTTTAAAAAACACTCCTTCTCCCTCTCCCTGCCATGCTCTCTCTTTCTTTCAATATTTGCATTCAATGGTGGATTTCAAAGCTTTCTTGATTTCCAGAAATTTTGGAAGGGCTAAAGAGGATAGCGGTGGGTTTAAAATTTTGAATCTTGTTGTTTTAATCGTCAATTCCTCTACTCACTTCAAAGCCCTTTCTCCCAACTTCTATCTCCTTCTCGAGCACTCTTTTCTTTGAATTCAAAATTTGAATTTGAAAGACTACTTAAACCCATTTCTTTTTTGACAGTATTAAACCCACTCTCAAACTATTTCTCATTCATCAATGTTTCCTCTCTCTTATACAAAAATTTTTCCTTTCATTTTGTAGGTTTCAAGTTTTGGGGCTGTTACATCCATCTCCTTCTTACACCCAAACCAAAAGAGCAGCCGCAATAGGGACGTGAAATTTTGAAGGTAATGTAATTGAACTCCATCTTCCATACTCTCTCTATTTTCTCTATGGACATTATTTGTAGGCACAATTAAAATGACAGTGAAAAATACTCGATGAACCGAATAATTTCTATTCTTATTCGTGAGTTCTCCAACTTTATTTACAAAATAACATTTGTCTCATACTTTGCCCATCATTTATTTGTTATCTTGCTTCACTGATTATAAGACATTGATTGGAGTTGTGATATTGTTACATGCCTTGGGTTTGCCCTTTCAAACAAGCACATGGCGCTACAACTCCCTCTCCAAGTAATTTTCAGTTTTCTCACCCTTTCTTACCTGTTTTTTCCTTTCCATCTCATGACCTATTTTTTCCGCTCTCTCTATCTCACACACACATACACACACGAGAAAACCCATTTCAATTATTAGGGTTCTATTTCACTTTTTGGGGTTCTAATGCATCACTTTGTTTGTAGGTTTCAATTAGGGATTTAAATATTGTCTCCATGCTATTGCCACCTACAAGTAACTCTTATTTCTGCTCACTTTTCTTAAGTTAAATGCAAATCTAATTTTTATCTTCTTAATTTGAGGGGCTATATTTAATTTTTATTGGATTATTAAGTCTGATGTCACTGTGAGTAAGAAACATGTCTTTTGTTTGTGTTTATGTGGGGATTTTGTTGGGACTAATAAAACAAAAGGTATAAGTGTTTAATTTTTATTTTGCTTCTCTATTCTTTTGTTCCGTTCTATTCACTCTCTCTCTACTCTGCAACTCCAGTATGAGAAGAAATCAAGAAAGAGAAAATAAAGAATCACGAGCCTTTTCGATTTGGACCAATAAGCAATAATTTTAAATTTTCTTTAGTTTAATTTTATTGCTTGGGTTCTCCTACGTTCGGTATCTTGAATTCAATCTTATGTTAGTGATGAGTCTTATTGCATCTTTTAATTCTTAATTTCCAGAAAGTAGCTTACAATAGGTTGTCCAACTTCGATTTAGTGCATCTTTTAATTGATATCAACTATATGTTCTATAGATGGTATTTTTGTTCTCTCTTGGCAAGTCTTTATATGCAGTGCAAAAGCAACTTATAAGAAATGGGTCCAAGAGGGTTCAAATTAGGCTATGGTTTAACTGATTTTCGCACCTCAAGACTATATGTAATAGAGACCAATTAAGAGGCCTCCAATGAAGTATATGTGCTTCTTTTTCTTTTCTTCATTAAGTCCTGTATTATTTTTAAGTATCTCATTTTTTTTGGGTTAAAATACAATTTCGGATGATGGTTTGGGCCTGGGAAGTAGAGGTTGGGTTTCTTTTTATTCAAGCCACACCCTGTTATGTTGGGAATCGAACAAGAGGGAAAAATTGAAGTGCGGAATATAAAAATTTTTCCTACGATTCCACAGCCCATGAATCTAACTATGCATAACACAAAATCAAACCCTAACTACAAAGAGGGTTAGAACACTTACAGAATTTTTGTCTTCTCCTTTTTGCTCCAAGCTTTGATTCCGGACAGCGGTGAATGAGCAGCCCAAGTGTGCTGCCTCCAAAGGTATCCACACCTAGCTAGAGCTTCAAGTCCTTTCTTTCTTTTTCCTTGTTGTTGCTAGAGGTGGAGAAGAGAGAGAGAGAGAAGAGAGCCTCCAAGGGGCTGGACGGCTAGGGTTTATTGTGCAAGCCTATTATGCCATGTCACACATAAGTGTGACTTATATAGGCAGCCCACTAAAGGGGGCTGGCCATGGGGAAGAAACCCTAATAGGGTTATGTGTAATTACACTTAATTGCACATTAACCCCTATTATTTGTATCAAATACAAATAGGCCTATAAAGAACTATTCTTTATTCACTAAAACCCTTTCTCTCATAGACTTTAAAGCCCTTCTTGCATGATCAATGTGTGACCCATTGGGTTCACATCATTAAGTAGTAGGAATAGCACGAGGTGTGCACAATGGAACTCTTTCCATTTAGGGTCTAATTGGAACTCCTTCCAATTCCCTAATTGATTATAACTCACTTATATCAATTAGGGCTTCTACTAACCATGAGTAACACCTAGCATATGGCTCATGGTGTGGTCCTTAATGAGGTGAATAGTCATTTACAAAGAACCCTTCTGTTATAGTTTATAGGTTACAATTGCATCCTTCCTTCAACACAATGTCTCCAATTGAACTAATAGGACATGGAAGTCTGTCAAGTCCCTAGTTCAATTACTTTATACTCATTCATAGATATCAACTCATAGATGAACTCATGAAACTCTTTTCATATTCATCCTACCATGGCCATGGATTTAATGAGTTATATTATGAATGCTATATGAGACATTCTCTCTCTTTTTCCTGAGAGTGATGGATCCCTTGTTGATCACTCACATGCCTTCATACACATAGCAGTAGGGCCAATAAACACCTTTGCAGACCCCTGAATAGGATCTGCACTTAGTGTTATCAAACTTCTAAAGCTACATGCATAAGGCAACTATGGTGTCTCAGGTCTAAGGATTACTTGTACCACTATAACAATGAGAAACTGATTGACAGGCAGGATAAAACTCCATTCAGTTTATCTCATATCTTTGGTCACATTCAGTGTACCTATTCTTATAATAGGCACCCACTTGTTGATTGTAGTGTCTCCACACAAATAGCTTGAGACTAGCTATCCTCCTATAGAGTCAACCTAACAAGTGCTAGTCCTATGGTTCATTACTGTCCATCATAGTGAACCTTCAACTAGGAATGCTTAAGGAGTTTAGTACAGAGATATATCTATAGTCTCAAAATTACAACTCTTTGTAATTCCATATTCTCAACTCTAACTCCATGGACATATTATGTAAATATAAATGATGCATATAAACATAATAGAATAAGCCCTTTTATTAAATCAATAATAAATGTGACATACATAAATGAAATCAAATGATTATTCCTAATCCCTAAACAATCATCTCTATGATTGGCTCTAGGGCATAATGCTAACATGTTATGTACAATAACCATCTATATCATAATCTTAGGACATAGGAGGGTTATTTCCTCTAAGATTGGTTATAATTGATTACTTTAGTAGTGGTAATTACGCAACACTTTTGAGACTTTTAAAAGTTTTAATGTTATTGAGAATAAAGTATTTGAGTTTGTGATTGTAGTGGAATGAAGGATTAAGATGATAAATGTTGTGTGAGGGTGTAAAGCATGTCACTAGGCATTTTGAGAAGGTATGTCACTTTTCACTTACTCTTTATGACTAACAATTTTCTTTTAATCACATGTTTATACTCTACCGTCATGAACTCACCTAAGGTAGAAAAATTGATTTTTTTTTTCTATATATTAGTGCCATTGATTTTGGACTTCAATTGATACCTTAGTAGGCATGGGGAAAATACTACTAAAAATATTTAAAGTATTGTGTGCATTGCATTGGTGGAGTGAACTAAAATTATTGAACTAAGGCATGCCTTTCTTGAGCCTTGCATCCAACACAAAGCCCTCTAGGCATTCCTGTAGCTACGCCTGATTGAATGAGCCTCGTGTGGAGGAAAAAAAATGCCAAGCCTTGCGCCTTAGGTGCGCTTTTGAATGACTATGTTTTCAAATGAAAACCCTACGCACTAACACCATATTAGTACATTGAAATATTTTAAAAATATTTACCATTGTAGGTCTAATGGTAAATGTCTTAGGTTGCCAAGTGTGAATGCGATAGGTTAAAACTTGAGAGCAATCACTTTGTATTTAGAAAATAAATGTTCTGATTATATCAAGATCAAGCTCATCCCTCTTGGGACCCTCCTTAGTTGGACTAACATTAGGTATCACCTTTTAAAAAGATAATGAGAAATATGGGGATTAAGTGAGAAAGATAAAAAATTTATGTCATGAGCTTTTGTATCTTTAAATATTTGAGTTTGCTTTTCTATTTTGCAAAAGTATGTGTTGTCAAGTGCTATTTTCTTATCTACAGAGTATCATTTTCTTTTTGAAGGATAATTTATACATTTTAATTATTATTTGATTAGTTCATGTTTTTCCCCATTCATTAATCTTTTCTAATATTATTTTATTGCTTTTCAGATACATTCTAGCAAAAGAGCTTATGTGATTGTGCTATGAGGTTGATCGAAATGGAGATAGGATTTTAGATACTCTTCTTAGACTTTGGTTATGATAAAGTGTTGTATTTGTTCTTAACAGTGTATATGATTTTAGACTCTCCTATTTCTCTCTCTCAATCTTATTAGAGGTGCCTTATGTTGACATCTATATTAACATTGTGTCATGTACATGGAGTGACTTTTCCAAAGGTATGCTTTTTTTTTTCCGCCTAAAACTAATTGAAGTATTTTGGAAGTATAAGATTAAGAATGCCTTATATTGATAAATGTATTAAACTGTGTTCTGTTTCCAATGATTTTGAGTTACTTATACAGAATGATTAATTTTTCTCATTTGCTATTTCTTTTTAAAAAATAAAAAAATAAACTTTTCTCTAAAACCAATTTAAGTACTTTTGGAGTGATAACGATTGGATGTCTTATATTGGCTTCTTGCAAATAGTGGGAATACGAAGTGACTTCCATAGTGGGATATTTGTATCCTTCGTTACTTTAATAAAGGTTGTTGTGGAATGATGAGTCTGCTTAATTGCACCAACATTGTGTAATGGTATTTTTATCACTCAATGACACTTTTGATAAAATTACTATTTGATTTTCGAGCATCGCCCAGGGTTTACTAGTAGGTAATAAAAGTGGGGGGGGGGGGGGGTTTGCATTTTACACTAAAAAATAAAAAAAAGAGGGTGTTACCACTGCATAAAGTACTCTAAGCCCTCCATTAGTTTATATTTTTTAAAATTTTATGAAAAATATAAAAAGTTTTTACGAAAATTAGCCACATTGTTCATTAGAAAACATTGTTTTAAACATTGTTTTGAACAACTTTGTAAGAAGTTTTTTCAAAATCTATCATTTAAGTAGGTTTTTTGGCTATTTACAATCTTTATTTCATTTTCGATGAAAACTGACCAATAAGTGTAGTTAAATGATAAATTTTGGAAACAAATTTTTCAACAAAGTTGTTCAGAATGACGCTTTTTAGTAGATTACGTGATTAGTTTTTGTAAATTTTTTATAAAACTTAAAAAATATAAATTAAATAGGGGTTTAAAGTATTTTATGTGATGGAAATAATCTGGTAAAATATATATATATATATATATATATATATATATATATATCTATATATATATATACATGGGTATTGTTTCAGACTCTGTGTCAAAAAATTTCAGCATGTATCGGAGAGAAATCCTTGGGGGAGGGCTTAAAACGATGCAAAATTGCTGATGGTAGGTAGAGTCGTAGCGTGGCTGCGTTTGTAATTACTACTGTATGGCCGAGATGGAGAAGAAGGAGAAGCAAGACCTCCTTGTTACAGTATCACCTCAAGCCCAAAACCCTAATCCTAATGCTGATAAAAAACCAGTGGCAGTCCCTAAGCGGTTCGTGAAGAACCAAATACCGGATTCAATCACCAACGACGCTGCCCTCAACGCCGCAATATCTCTCCTCCCACAAAACTACAACTTCGAGGTCCACAAGTGCGTGTGGCGCGTCCTCTCCTCACGCGCCAAGCTCGTCGCCCTCCAGTTCCCCGAAGGCCTCCTCATGTACTCTCTCCACCTCTCCGACATCTTCAAGACCTTCGCTCAAGTCGACGACTGCTTCATCCTTGGTGACGTCACCTACGGCGCCTGCTGCGTCGACGACTTCTCAGCTTCGGCCCTCGGCGCCGACCTCCTCATCCACTACGGCCACAGCTGCTTGGTCCCCATCGACTCCACCAACATCCCTTGCCTATACGTCTTCGTCGACATTCAAATCGACGTTGATCGTCTCGTCGACACTGTCCGACTCAATCTCGGTGATCATATTAACGAGGAGCTCCTTCTCGCTGGGACGATACAGTTTGCATCGGCGATTCGGGCCGCAAAGCCGGAATTGGAGAGGGCGGGGTTTAGGGTTTTGATTCCGCAGTCGAAACCCTTGTCGGCGGGTGAAGTTCTCGGTTGCACGGCGCCGACGATACCAAAAGGGTCCTCTGGTGGTGCCAATGTTGTTGTATTCGTGGCGGATGGGAGGTTCCATCTGGAAGCGTTTATGATTGCGAATCCGGGAATTAAGGCGTTCAGATATGATCCTTACATTGGGACTTTGTTCTTGGAGGAGTATGATCACAAGGGTATGAAGGATTCGCGGAGAAATGCGATTTTGAAAGCGAGGGAAGCAAGGAATTGGGGCGTTGTATTGGGGACTCTGGGAAGGCAAGGGAATCCTAGGATTCTCGATAGGTTGGAGAAGAAGATGAGAGATAAGGGTTATTCTTGGACTGTAATTTTAATGTCAGAGATATCGCCTGCAAGGGTCGCCTTGTTTGGGGAATCCGTGGATGCTTGGATTCAGATTGCTTGTCCTCGGCTCTCGATTGATTGGGGTGACGCTTTTGGAAAACCCCTTTTGACGCCATTTGAGGCTGAGATTACTCTTGGTTTTATACCTGGTTGGTGGGAGAGAACTCAAACTGTCGTGATGAATTTTAGTTGCAAAGATGGTGTGGGTTGCACGGAAAATGAATCGTGCTGTAGGTCCAACAAAGGGGATGTTAAACATGCAGGGGACATTGCCACGGATTATCCAATGGATTATTATGCTCAGGATGGAGGGGAATGGAATTCCTCTTATGCAAAGAAGTTATCTCGTCCTCATCGGAGAAGTACTCCATCTTCTATTAGTAATGGTGCATCTCCTAAGTCCTGATATTCAACTCCGTGTGGGGATGCTGTATCACTGACTTTACTATTCTCAGGATGGAGGGTAATCAAATCTATTACTCCCAGTGGTCCTATATAAGTCAACTATTATAGTTGTTAAACGGGCATTATTGAGTCTTTTTCATTTAGTTGTTTTCATTTGACTAGGCTTCTATCTGTTTGTGTTGGTTAATGTTAGTTTTTTCATTATCATTTAGTCCTTGAGTTCCTACATATGGATACCAAAACGCTCTTGCGGCTCTCACTATATATGCTGTTCATGTTCTTAAAAGTATACTCACACCTTCTACGATCTCTAGAAAGGAGCTAATATTAATCTTGCTTTTAGAAAGATACTCTCGCCTTGTATTGAGGTCTTATAAGGAGATACTTGGAAGAGATAGTTGGTAATATGAATTAATAAAAAAATCAAACACAATGAGTGTTATATAGTTGAAGACTAAAGTTGCTGTTTTTGCTTAAAAAGTGTACCATAGTTGTTATGATGCCTAGGTGTGCCATGTGCCTAGGTGATGGTCCTACTAGTTTGACTAGGAGTTACTTTAATTGCCTTGGCAATCACCAAAGTATGTGTTAATATGTCATATATAATTTGTCATACAGGGTATTTGTTGCATTGATGCTAAATTCGCTCCTATCAGGACTTCTTAACCAATATATAATGTTTATAATGATAATATTGGACATAACTTCCAAAGGGCCCTGCACTGGGATGGTTCCCCCTTTGTTAAAAAAATATTGGACATAACTTGATAATAAGAAAATGGAAAAAGAAAACCTAAATCAAGTATGAAGGGATGAAATCTAACAAAATTCGCAATATTGAATTCATGTTGACAATCTTGTCAAAGCCAATGTATAGTTAGGTTTAGAAACCTCAGAATCAATCTCAATAAAAAATGTTAGTTAATATCATAGGGAAAATTTGCTAAGGTCGCATTACTTTCTAGCCCAAAAAAAAAGAAAAAAAAAAAAGAAGAAGGGGAAATTGGTGATTAGTCCATAATTAGATAAAATATTGGCAATTAGTCAAGCAAGAGTTTTTCTAACTAAATTAGTCAATAGGGTGAAACTGATTTAGCAATTAGTCACCTTTTTTTTTTTTTTTTGAATCCCTGATTTACCCTTATTATTACTAAGGGCACTAACTTTTTTGTTGTTAACGGCACCCTATGTAACCAACTTGATTTTTTAGGGTTTCAATTTTTAAAAACTTATAACTTGCAATATACATAACCGTTTTTTGAAAAAATTATATTTTGGAACCTAATCATTGACATCTTTGAAACAAAATCCATATTGATTTGGTAATTATGAAAAGAATTAAAACTGTAAAATTTTACTACTTGGCACGATCCAACATAATATTTTGCAAAATTTTAATACTTTCTATGAAGTAGTAAAATTTTACAGTTTAGCATGATCCACTTCGTAAAACTGTAAAATTTGTTGCTAGAGTGTTTGTTTCTTCCCTTTGCCAAGAAAATTTCCCAAAGAAAGAAAAGAAAAGGAAGGAAAATCCATTGCCCATGGGGATTATGAAGGGCAAAAGTAGTCCATTAAGTTTAATTTAAACCCCACCCCCAAAAAAAAAAAAAAAAAAAAATCATTAAAACTTTGTGTAGCTTACAGAAGAACATTGCATGGCGTTGATCCACCAAGCATAGTCCCAGTTGTTGTACAAAATGCATGGATTTAAATTTTAAAAATTAAGGTAAATGATCAAAAGTTACTAGTATACTAAAATATCTTCTAATCATATCACCGAAAATTAAGCTAATTAAGTTTATAGTAAAAAAAAATGGAAAACACGTTTCCCAACTGAATTCTGCTGACTCCACATGCCAATTGATGTGGCAAGGAGTAACTTTTGAAATTTAATGGCACAATGATGGTAATTCTTTTTAATCTAGAAAATGATGAGCCACATCAGTTGGCATCGGACCTAGTATGGTCACTTGATTTGTATAGCATTGCTCATAAAACATTTCATAGAGTGACCAAAGGAGAGTAGCAAATAGAATAAGAGTCACTACAATTGTTACAATAGCTGGCTAATAGTAGAGGGGCACCCTATAATGATCTAAAGAGCAACAATTTCATGCATTGGTTGGGTTACCTGAGCATGTCTAGTGACAGCATCAACTAGATTCTAGCTTTTTCTTCCAGCCGGTTTCCACTGTCCAGAACTATACCTGTATTTGTTGCAATAGGAGTGTTGGAACTTCAAGTGTTTGTCCCTCGAATTGATATGAGTGATCAGGCAGAGAGCGATGGAGTATGTGATTCAAATCTAACGGTTCAGATTTGATAAAGATGTAGAGAGAAGATGGTGGAGGGGATCAGGGTATTGAACAATGTGGGAGGGTATTTTTGTCAGATTGTAATAAAACGGACTGTTTGAGTTGAAAAAAGAGTTGGGTGACTATTTGCTAAATAAGTGTTATTTGTTGGACCAATTGCCAAATCCGCCAAAAAAAATCCATGATGAAAATCATATCAAATTTAGAAAGAGAGTATGAGAGATTCTGATGCAGTAAAACACTAGATTAATGCTGTATGTGATTGTTTTGGTGGGCTAAGGTTTGTGATTTTAGATTTGAAGGATGTTAAGAGTGAACTAGGCTTTGTAGATGAGTTAGGGCTGGAGTAGGTCAAGGTTTAAAGTTAGTAAGTGGTTAGGATTTTAGAAAATAGGTTGCTTAAATTTCTGGACAGCAACCATTTTAGGGTTTAGGATGCTAAGGTAAAGGCTTATGACATAGCAATAGGGTACCATAAACCCTAACCCTACTTTCTTCTACAATTTAACTTTAAAATTCCTATTCTATCCAGATATTACAGCAAGCTTTTTCCTTAACTGTAATAATTTCAAATATCTTTTTATATATTGGCGCACATGCTTGCTCCTAAGACACCTGTAAACACGCTATATATATTGCACATAGCAAATAAATCGTGGGTCTAAGAGTTACCTCTCGCCGAAGAGACTTGAGAAGGACCACCGCTCGTCGTTTCAGCCCGCAGGTTGCTGTACGCCATCTGAATGCTGTGAACACGAACCAAGCCTTCGTGTACGCTCTACCATCGCTGTGCAAGTCATAGGGATCACTACTAGAGTCCTCCTTTTGTTCCATGCTTCCAAATCCATAAGGCCATGGTGATGCCTTAGAGAGAATACTAGAGAAAGAGAGGGAGAGAGTGGTTGTATAGTATGATAGAGGGAGCATAGAGAGACCAACTCTAATTTGTAGAGAAAACCACCTTATGTAGTTTCCTATAAGTCCTAAACTAATAGGATTACGGTTCCACACACAATAGGAAACCTACTCAATAGGAAACACTCATAAGGTCCACCACCCGCATGTGGGCGGACCACAGGTATGGGTCATGTACCCAACCTGAATGTTAACAACACCAATCGACCAACGCCTTGGTCTATCACCCGAATTTCTTGATTCACGGTATTTAGGGAAGATCCTTCATTAAAGAAGGATTTAGTAGCAATAAAAGTGGCCGGATTGTCCATGGTTGGCTAGAAATATCCTTCTTATCATATTTCTCCTTAAACCTTCACCAAATTAATCCCTATTCTATCTACAAACCCTAATACCACTATCCCTTTCACAAGACCCAAGGAAAACAAGGTTTTAGCCCACCTATGCTTGATTGTAGGCAACCTTATTCTATACCTTAAGGGCTATCCTACATCAATTTTGGTGTCATAGCAAACGTTCTTGGCTTGAAGTGCATGCAACAAAGGAGTGAAAACGTTTATGCAACCATGAGTTCTAACCACAATTTTAACAGCCAAGAGGCTAGTTTGGTGCAATTGGAAGAAATGTTTGTTGCATCAAAATCACAAAAAGAAGAAATCACAAAACTTAATAGTCAGTTTGATGAAATTGTGGGACTTTTGAATAAGAATAAAGGTGTATAGTAGTCAATTGAAGATGAAGGAAAGAGCCATCACTGTAGACTATCTATCATGAGGTGACATGTAGAATAAGGAAATTTCACTGTTGGAAATCAAGCCGTGTGTGATAAGATGTTTTCTCTTAAACAAGGTACTAAATTGGTTGAAGAATACATGGAAGAGTTTTACAAGTTGACTATTTGGAATTGGGTGTGAGAAAGTGAAACTCCAACTAGCTGTCCAGTACAAAGATGGGCTTCAAATAGGCATTCAACATTAGATGGTAGCCGCAAAAACTTCTAAATTTAATGATGTTTATCAACTTACCCTCAAAGTTGAAGTATTGGGCTTCTAGATGTTTTGAATCTCGAGCTGAGGGTTTTTTTTTTTCTTTAACTGGACAGCTTGTATTACTCCACGCACCATTGGTTTCAACAATTCTATTTGTAAGAGTGGTGGGAGCAACACTTGGCAACCTTTCGACGAGGCTAGTTGAGATGCTAATAAAGACAAATATCCTATGGATAATGGTGCAAAACCGGTTGGTATTACTCCTTTATACTACATGTGAATTGGTATTACTTCTTTATGCTATGGGGTGTCTGGCTTTTAAGTTGTGTTGAATGGCAAGCTTGGTAGGGTCTTTCAAGCTTTTAGGGGTTGAGGCTGGGGTACCCTCTGTCTTCTTTCTCATTTACCTTCATTGTGGATATTTTTAGCAGACTTGTAGATACAGCTATGCAATGTAATCTGTTTGAAGGGTTTGCAGTTGGTAGGGATGGAGTTTCCATTTCCCACTTGCAGTTTGCTTATGACATTCTGTTTTTTTGCTTCTGGGATTGAACAAAAACATTTTAGTCTGCAATCTATTTTGTTGATTTTTAAGTTGGTGTCTGATTTGAAAGTGATATGGGTAAAAGTTCATTAGCAGGTATTAATTATCCTCGGGACAAGTTGTTAAGGTTAACAAGGGTGTTAGGTTGTTCTTTAGAAAGTTGGCCCATAAAGTATTTGGGATTACCTTTAAGGGGGGAGAGGGGATCCGAGATCTGATTCCTTTTGGAGTCCAGTTGTTGATAAGATTAGTAAAAGGCTGGATCATTGGAAGAAAGCGGTAATGTCCAAAGGGGGTAGACTCATGTTGGTCCAATCAGTCTTGGCTAGTTTACCTATTTATCATATGTCTCTTTCTAAAATGCTTGTGAGGGTAGCTTCTAAAATTGCGAAGTTGATAAGTGATTTTTTTTTTTGGGAAGGCAGTGGAGAACGTAAAAGAGATCATTTAGTTAATTGGGAGGTGGTTTATAGATCTAGGATCAAGGGGGGGATTACCTTGTGGGACATTATTGCTAGGAATATTGCTTTGACAGGGAGATGGCTTTGGAGATTTCCTATTGAGAGGGATTCTTTATGGAACTTATTTATCAAAAATGAATATGCTTTGCAGGACAATGGATGGGATTCTCAAAGTTGGGGGTTTCAGATCGGAGTCCGTGGAAGTTTCTTTCCCAAGGGTTGTACTACTTTTTGGGCCATACGTTTTTGGTCGTGGGTAATGGGGAGAGGATTCGTTTCTGGGAGGATGTTTGGAGGGATGATTGCTTTTTGTGAGTCCATTTTCCTCGTTTGTGTTATCTATCTCGAGCTTATGGTTCTTCTTTTCAGGGTATGGTTGGCTCTTCCTCCGTTCCTATTAGTTGGGATTTCATGTTTTTTAGAAATCTGAAGATTTTTGAGGTTATCCTCTTCATTATCTTTGCTTGATGGTGTTGTCCTAAGGCCATTGACTTCGGATAAGAGAAGATGGCTTCCTCTTTCTGGTGTTTTTTCTTGCAAATATTTTTTTGAATCTTTAATTGATGAATCGAATGTTCCTTCTTTCCTCCTGTTTGAGATGATTTGGAAATTTAGTGTGTTTAAAGGTTCAGATTTTTGTATGATCTGTTGCTCATAAGAGAACTAATACCAATGATGTATTTCAGAGGAGGAGATCCACTTATTGCTTGCTACCTCAGTGGTGTATCATGTGTAGGATGGAGGCTGAATGCATTGATCATTTATTTTTGCATTGTGAGGTGGCCAGATTTGGCTTCTTGTTTTGGCATTCTTGTTATTGAATTTTACAGTTTTAGGAGGAGTGGGAGAGGAGTTGTTTTGTGGAGGTGTGTTGCCCTTGCTATTTCTTGGGTGTTATAGTTAGAAAGAAACGAGAGGATTTTTTAAGACAGAATTGAGGAGGTTGGATGCTTATGGGATAGGGTGGTCTTCTTGGCTTCATTTGGGCTTCAGCAGCTAAGGAATTTAGTGGAGTGAGTTTATTTATTATTTGACAAGATTGGAGGGCAGTTTGTGGATTGTAAAGCTTTTTGGCTTGTTGTTTTATTTTTCTTCGTTGAAGGACTTATCGTCCTCTTTTGTATTTGATGTGGTATATTTGTGCTGAAGAAGCTGTCCAAGACTCTTCAGCCTGTAGCTTCAGTAGCTGTTGCTTTTCAGCACTTATTTCTTAGCTTAGAGTGTATCTAGAGACTTAGTAAAAAGGGGGGGTAATAATGTCATTTTACAATTTTATCTATACTACCTATAAGAAGCTGAATGTGAGAAAAACTTTTGACTGACTAATATACCCTTATTTTAAATTTTCAATACACAACTACCCTTTTGCATATATAGGAAATATAGGAATATAAAACACATACATAAATAGGAATTCTAAGGAAACTATAATTCGTATAAATAAATAAAATTCAGAATTGTAAGTAAACTCTATTTCATAAAACATATATCATCTCTCCATTAATAGTAGGATTCTAAATTCTACTTTCTCCATTAACAGCAACTTCAACCTATTTTAATAGAGCCCTCATCTTCTTTTCTTTCTTGAAATATAGGGTTTTAGGGTTTGTTCTAATTGCTATAGAAAATACTGTTTTCCATATGGGTCAAGTACTTCATATATTTCTGTAGATTTCGGTTCTCTTACCTCTATTCTTGTTGAATGTCCTACCTACAAGATTTCTCGCAAATGCAGTTGGGTTCTATTTTAGTTATGTTGGATATTATTACTTTTGAGTTTTTTATTTATTTATTTATTTATTTTATTTTATGTTTTTGGTGTAAGTTTTTGACAAATCATGATTCACAAATTTTTTATGAGGTACCTTTCTTTTTATTTAATTATTTATTTTTGGAGTTTGGTTTGCTTTCTCACATAGAACCTTTTATTAAAATATAATATAATAAAATCGAATGAGGTTCCTAGACTATCATAAATTGGCATTAAGAAAACCAAATCCTATATGTAACAATGTTAAAAATTCTACCTTATCTGGTTGATAGTTAGAGCATCATCTTAACAAAGGACAACCCAAGAGGATTCCCATGTTTTAGTAAGCACATTTGTCATTGAGAAAATTATAAAAATAAGTATATTTATCATAATTTCATTTAATTTTTATATTATAAAAAAAAATTTATAAAAAAACCCAACTTTCCCACTCATAGAATAATATTTTCTATGAGTTGGATGACATTTATTTTAATTTATTTCTTATTTTTTGAATTTAAACAAGATGTTATTTGTTCAATTTATCTATGAAATAATTTTTTTTTTATTATAAATTATTACTCTTTGAAATAAGTACATAGGTTAGTTGCCAAACAAGTTCGAAAAAAAGGGTTAAAGTATTTAGCTTTTTCCTTACAAAAATAAAAAAATATATATATATATACACCGACAGAGCCATGAGAAAACATCCTTTTAATAGGCAAGTGTACAATTGAAATTTACATATATTTTTGGTATTTATTTAAGTTATTGATGACACATTTAATTAATTTATTAGTTTTGGCACTGATTTATTTATTTATTTTTTTGCCATCACAAAAATCTCTTCTTTAAAAGACAATTTATTTGGTCCACTTCAACATAAATTCATATACCATTGATGGAATATTTATTTTCCAATACAAAAATATTCATGTGCAATGCACGTGTGTACCAACTAGTTCCTTATAAATAGGGCTGTTTGTTAGTTTGGAGGGATGATTTGAGTATATTCATTTTGCTCAGATTGTATTAGAGCTTGGCTCTATTCCTCTCTCTAGAAATCAAAGACCTCAATTTTCCTTCGTTTTCTCTCATTTTCTCTCTAATTTTCCTTTGCTGAATTTCTTAGTTTGCTGGTGATTTTCATCATTTGCATCATTTGGTATCAGAGCCTAGGTCCAAGGTCCTGTAGTGTGTCAATTCCTAGAATTTCTCGTCTCTTCTCTGTCGCAACCTCAGGCATGGCAGAGCAAATTTGGTTGATTCCACCTAGGGTTTGTTAGGATTGATTGCAGCACTGTTAAACACAGAGGTCGAAGTTTGTTCTCCCAGTAAAGCTCCATCGCAGCTCTGTCTTGGTCCAATTCAAAGCTTCTTTGACTCAACATAGAGATCTGTGGCTTCAAACATGATCGCACCTTGTGAGAAGTTTGAAGGGTGATGTCATCGCAGCCTTGTGAATAAAAAATCGAAGCCTTTGTTTGCAGCAATAATCTCGTCACAAGTCTGTGGGTTTGAAAGTGTAAACTGTAGACTCAATTGAAGTCGCGGTTCCTTCACTGGCTTGATCGAAGTGTCCTGAAGCAGCGGAAGTCCAAATCGCAGCCCCATTGAGGTTGTTTAAGGGTTGAGATCCTTCGATTGCTACTTGATTCTTGTTGCAGAAATGTTTGAAGCTCTTCTTAGCAGTAGTCAAGCTTTGTTTGATGCTTCATTTGGTTCAATTCTTCTTCTAGAGTGATCAAATTTGTTGATTAGACAGAGTTTAGAAGCTTTGATCTTCTGCTCTTTGTTGATTCAAAGTTTCCTTGTGGTGCAAGATAGGAAACAGTGTGAACTGGCTCAGCAGAAGTTGCCATATTCTTTCAGACACTAATTGAGGTTGTTAGGGTTTGAATTTCCCACTTTTTGCTGTTCCATTCTTGCTGCTGAGGAGTCTTTGGTGTGTGTTGAAGCTTGTTAAATCAGGAGCAGCAAATTTCAAGGAATAAGCGACATTCGACTGAAAAAAACAGACCTGAACTGTGATCGTAGCTTCAAGATCTTCTTGTATAGTGATCAAAACTGTTTGGAAGGCTTCTCTTTCACTGTATGGAGGGACACCAGTTGAGCTTTGGCAGCTTCCTTCCGCTGGTTTGACAAATTTCTTAGTACCTTCTGCTGTTGGCTTCAATCCTCTTAATTTTATAATTTGAGTACCAATTGCTGTTATGGAGCATCGTGGTCGAGATAGGGGTGGAGGAATCGCTGTGGACATGGATTTTGGGACTGAAAATCACCCTCAAATAGGTAGAAATGATGACAACCAACAAAATCAGCAATATAGAGATGAGATTGATCGGTTAAGAAGGCTAGTAGAAGCTTTAATGGAGGAGGTCCAATGACTCCAACCTCCTAGTGAGGTTGATTATGAATCCGAGGATACCAATACTTGTTTTGAGAATCCCTTTGGGGTTCACCAAAGAAGAGGACCATTTATGGTGAAGCAAGACTCTGGATTATAATTTCAAGATTGATATTTTGGATTTTAAAGGGAGCCTAAATCCAGACAAATTTGTTGTTTGGCTCTATTTCTATTGAAAGAATTTTTTACTATTATGAAGTGTCGGATGAAAGGAAAGTGAAGTTAGTTTCTATTTGCCTCCAAGGAAGTGCATCTTCTTGGTGGGAACAACTACAAATGGTTTGTCAAAGAAGTGGGAAAGGCAAGATTAGAGAGTTTAGCGAGATGAAAAAGAAGCTAAAGCACCGTTATATTCCTGACAACTATATGCAAACTTTGTACAAAAATTTGCATAAGCTTAGACAACTTGGGAGTGTTGATGACTACACCGAGGCTTTTTATCAACTACTTGCAAGGGTTGATCTCAATGAGAGTGAAGAACATATGGTGGCGAGGTACTTGAGTGGTCTTGAGCCTTCTATCTTTGATGTTCTTGTGTTGCACCCTTTGTGGACCATTTTGGAAGCCTACAACTGGGCTTTGTTCGTGGAGAAGCAACAAAATAAGAGTGATTCTAGAGCTGGACAGCAACTTCAAGGCATTTCCAAGGCCGGACAGCTGTACCAAGGCTACTCTAGAGATGATAGTTCAACACAAGTTGAACGGGGAAGTCATGTGGGCGAAGGACAAGTAAAAGGTTCTCAAGCTGCTGTTCCTTCTCAAAATCAGCCTACTATGTGTCGTGTAAGGGTGGGAAATCAATTCCAAGGGGGGAATTTCAAGTGCTATAAGTGTGGGGAACCCGGCCACAAGTCTTTAGATTGTAGAAGGGCCACGGGGGAGCGAAATAAAGCACTTTTGATGGAAGAAGTGAATGATGGAGTACACTTTGATAAAGCACCAATATATGACCAGATCTTATGTGAAGAGGTTGGTGGTGATTTTGATCAAGAAGAGGGCATGGCACTTATGATGGGAAAGACTCTTGTTTGTAAGCATGAGACCGAGGAAGATTGAGTGAGAACCAATGTTTTCTATACAACTTGTTGCATTGGAGATTGGGTTTGCAACATGATTATAGATGGGGGAAGTTGTGAAAATGAGGTTTCTCAAGAACTAGTAGACAAGTTGCATCTTCCAACTCATGAACATGCCCATCCTTACAAGCTTTCTTGGTTTAAGAAGGGGAGTGAGATCAAAGCTACCCAGAGATGTTTGGTGCCATTTTCCATCAGGAAGAAGTACTTTGATGAGGTTTGGTGTGATGTGTTGCCTATGGATGTATGCAATATCTTCTTGGAAGACCTTGGCAAAATGACCATCAAATCATTCATGATGGGAAGAGGAATATGTACACTCTTTCCAAGGATAATCATCAATACACATTGCTGCCCATGAAGGAAAGATCACTTTCTAACCTTCAACAACTACTTTACTTACTTCCAAGGACCTCATGGTGGAAAGTATTGATAATGGTGGTTTTGGTGCTTTAATTCCATGCGAGTATGAAGCTGATTTGGGCCAATGCTGCTTTTGAGTTGCCGCGGCCATGTTTTGATGAGTTTCCATGTAGTTTGTCTCATGGATTATCTCTTATGCAAGGTATGCTACCTATATTTGATGAAGAACCCAAGGAAGCTTCTCTTACTCATCAGATTACTCCTTTAACAATGGTTGAATTTTATTGGCAGCATCAAGAAGATATATCTAGTGGTGATTTTCTTTGTGAATTGTAATGTATGTGGTGAGTTGGCATCTAAGCTTCCTAGTGGCTTAGATAACACCTTTTTTCTATTTCCAAAGAAGGTGGACTATGAGGAAAGACGTGTGAATGACTTTATGCAAGATCTTTATGGTTCTAAGGGGCTCATGATTGTGATACTTAATATCAAACAGTTTGATGCGGATGTTCGCATAAAGAAGCTTCTTTTCTAGGTTAGAGATCTTGCTTGGGTGGTGTTAAGGGTGGTCTGTGCCAAGTTACGAACTACATCATGAACTATTTCTACTTCAAACTTGAGGGCAAGTTTCTTTAAGTGGGGGAGTCATGATGTGGTGAATTTGTGCTAAAGAAGCTGTCCAAGACTGTTCAGCCATTAGCTTCAGTAGCTGTTGCTTTTCCACACTTATTTCTTAGCTTAGAGTGTATCTAGAGACTTAGTTAAAGGGGGGTAATAATGTCATTTTACAGTTTTATTCCTTATAGATAGGGCTGTTTGTTAGTTTGGAGGGATGATTCAAGTATATTCATTTTGATCAGATTGTATTAGAGCTTGGCTCTATTCCTTTCACTGGAAATCAAAGACCTCAATTTTCCTTCATTTTCTCTCAT
Source organism: Liquidambar formosana (assembly GCA_039720395.1). Classification (NCBI taxonomy): domain Eukaryota; kingdom Viridiplantae; phylum Streptophyta; class Magnoliopsida; order Saxifragales; family Altingiaceae; genus Liquidambar; species Liquidambar formosana. Next base: position 28,306,163 of record CM077824.1, on the reverse strand, counting down.
TTGCTTTTTGATTTTCGTTTCCTGAATTTTGTAGTTTCCTGGTGATTTTCATCATTTGTATCAATACTGTTTTCTTTTTCTTATTAATAAATTTTTATTGCCTACCCAAAAAAAAAATGATCATGATGCTATTGAGTGTCGAAGCAAAGACCTCAACAGTTTTGTTGAAGAACCAAGACTTGAAAGTGAACCAAAAGTAGAAGATGAAGAGCATGATAGAGAACAAATTGATGAAAAAAAAATCCTATTACTGTTATGGTATCACATGAAGAGCATGATAAATCAAGCCTCCTGATTTGAGAAATATGAAAATTTTATCTTTAAGGGGTTTTTTTTAGTAATTTTATAGATTTGAGTTTGTTTGGTGTCAAAGTTAGTAGACGCTTGGTTATGAGTTAAAGTCAATTCTATTTTTGTTGAGAATCAGTCAAGTAATTTTTAGGATTTAGAAAGTCTTCTTTTACTAGAAATTTCTATAAATTTCTATATTCTAAGGTTTCTATTTGAGTCTTATTTAGCTACGTAGAAGTCTTCGTAGGTGTCCTAATTTGAAAAGTAAATCTTATTTTGACTTGCACTAGAATTTAGAAAGTGGGTATTATAGTTCTCTAAATAAGCAGATCACGTAGACACAATTATAACGATTCATTAATGAGAATTTTTTGCAGCTTTTGCATTAATTAATGGTGAGATTCCATTGATTTTCTTATAGGTGAGACTCCTAGAATCTAGACTTGAAGGTTTATCTTCTTCTTCTTCTTTATTTTAATTGACAGCACCGCTATACACTTTTAAATCCACAACCCTATCTGTAGGATTAATTTCAATTCCATAACCTTTACCTTTCACCATAAACCCTAACCCCTCTTTCTTTGCAATTGAACCTTTAAAAACCTTAAAATTACCATTCTATCTAAAATTACAGTAAGCATTTATCTTTGATTTGTTTCCATATTCCTCCTTCAACTGTCACCAAATTAAGCTGATTCATCTACAAACACTAATACCACCATCCTTTCACAAAACCTAAGGAAAACAAAGTTTTAGCCCACCTATGCTTGATTGTAGGCAACCTTATTCTATTTTTTAAGGGTTGTCCTACATCAATAAAGGCTTCTATTTTAGGTTGAGAAAACAATGAAAATAGGGGCTGAGCATGGGTTAATTAGAAAACACTGCCTGTAGAGAATTTTAAAGAGGAGGAGGAGAAGAAGAAGAAGAAGAAGAAGAAGTAAAAGATAATAGCCTAGGCAAGCATGCCTTTGATAATCAAACGAAAACACTCAATATTCTATTAATGAAAGTCTAAATTTTCTTTGGTGCAATGACCTTTATTTATAAACTCTAGAAAACTTGTTAGGCTAGTAAAAACTTTCTAAAAATAAAGACTAACCAATATAGAAACCTAGTAGATCTCAAATTTTTCTAAAATGGTATGTTTCTAAACTCATAATGGACTCAAACTAGAAATTAGCACAATATAGAAACTTTTAGAAAATGGAAGTCTAAGAATATGTAGTAGGATATTCTTGACGATGATGACTTTCTAAACTCCAAATAAGACTCAAGTTATTCCTAGCAAAGATAAAAATTAAAATTTTTATAATCAAATGATGTAGGATAGCCCTTAAAGTTCACAAGAAGGATGCCTACAATCAATCCTAGGTGGGCTATACACAAGGACTTAAATATCAATATCGATGGATATATTGAGGGTCCAAAAACACGGATATGTCGATAGATATATCGAAAATTTCGATACTGATTTAGAGATATGACGAATATTTTTAGTTAAACACATATATTTTCATTGAAACTCTAAGAACAATGATTAAACTCTAATTAAAAGTTTAGAATCAAAATATTGCAATTTAAATGTGTATTAGACAAGTATGTATTGTAGAGGGTATAAAAATTGTACCACACATAGTGATAGAATGAATATTTTAACAAAGTAAATGAAATTTGTTACTTCATAACACTAATTTAAGTCATCATTATAATCGAAATATTTATATAAATAAATACTAAAAGACTAAGAGGTGATTTTGACGCAATAACAAAAAAATGAATATCTTGATCTCGCCGATATATCTTGATATAGTGGATATATCTTGATATATTCGATATATCGACAATACCATATGAAAAGAAAGAATATATTATGGATATATCGAGATATATCAATATTTTATCGATAATATTAAACGTATCGACAATATTGTAAAAATATTTTGCGAAAAAGATATATCAATTAGACATCGTATCGAAGGGTATGGATACATGGATATATTGTGGATATATCGAAGATATCGTGGATATTTTAGTCCATGCCTATACATTGTCTTCCTAAGGTTTTGCAAAAGAATGGTGATATTAGGGCTTATGGATGGAATAAGGGGGAATTTTTTATTTTATTTATTTATTTTTTTTTTCTTTTGGATAATGATGAAACCCTTCAAGAAAACCCGGACCCATGTAAGACCCCACAACCCGCATGGACCAAGTAAGGACAAGCCCATGAGAACCATGGAAACCTTGTTTGGGTGGCCCCAAGGGGATAGCAAGAGTCAAACTCAAGACCTCCACTTCTTGAAGTGGGATCCCTTGCTTACTGAGCTACTCTTTGGGGTTAATAAAGGTTGATTGGTTAAGGTTTAAGGGTGAATATGGGGTGAAATCAAAAGAAAAAGTTTGCTGAAAATTCTAGATAGAATGAGAATTTTGAGGTTTTTCAATGATAAATTGTATAGAAAGGTAGGGTTAGGGTTTATGGTGAATAGTAAGGATTATAGGGTTGAAATTAAATTTAAAGGAAGGGTTGGTTGTGGATTCTAAAAGTGTACATTAGCATTGTAAATAAAAAAATAAAGGAGGAGGAGGAGGAGAATAAAAGAGATAAAACCTTGGAGTCTCACTTAGAAGAGAATCAATGAAATCTCACCGTTAATTTTTTAATTTTTGATGATGGAATCTCATCATTAATAAGCAAAATCATTTTAATTTACAATATGTTCTGCAAATCTTGGATTTGGTGTTTGGTTTGATGGGATAGACTGGAAAGGTTAGCTGGGGTTCTTGGTTGTTTTGTGGAGAGTTAGCCTTTGAAGTATTTGGGTTTGCTATTAAGTGGTGATCTTAAATTGGATTCTTTTTGGAGTCTTGTCATTGATTAGATTGGGAAGAGCTTAGATGGTTGGAAGAAAGGTTTATTGTCCAGGGGAGTAGACTTATTTTGGTTTAGTCTATTCTGGCTAGTTTGCCCATTTATTATATATCTTTGTTTAAGATTCTTGTTAAGGTGGCTTATACTATCGAAAAGTTGATGAGGGATTTTTTTTGGGAAGGTTGTGGGGAAGGCAAGAAAGATCATTTAGTTGGTAGGGATATGGTTTCTCAAGCGAGGTGTAAGGTTGGGCTTGCTGTGGGTAATATTATTGCTAGGAACATTTCTTTGACCGGTAAATGGTTATGGCGATTTCCTCTTGAGAGGGATTCTTTATGGAATTCTGTTATCACCAACAAGTATGGGTTGCAGGATAGTAGCTGGGATTCTCAATATAGTGTTAGGGCCCTTGGAAGTTTATTTATGAGGGTTTTGTCTCATTTTTTGAATCATGTATCCTTGTCTATGGGTAATGGTGTGAGGATTTGTTTTTGAGAGGATCTTTGGGTGGAGGATTGTCCTTTTGCTGTGCGATTTCCTTGGTTGTATAGTTTATCTAGCACCCATGGATCTTCTATTCAGGTAGGACTCTATCTTTTCTTGTTTCTTCTTCTTGGGATTTTGAGTTTTTTTAGAATTCTTGATGATAGGGAGATTAATGAGTAATCTTCGTAGTTATCTTTACTTGATGGGGTGGTTTTAAGACCGTCATTCCCGGTTAAAAGACTTTGGCTTTTGCATTCTTCAAAGGATTTTTCTTGTGAATCATTTTTTGAGTTTCTTAGTGATGATTCGAATATTGCCTCTTTCCTTCCTTTTGAGATGATTTGGAAATCGAAGGTGCCTTTGAAAGTCTAGGTTTTTTTATGGTCTGTTAAGAGAATTAGTACTAATGACTTGTTTCAGAGGAGAAGCTTAGTGGTGTGTTATGTGTAGGTGCGAGGCTGGGAGTATTGATGATCTTTTCCTTCATTGTTAGGGGTTAGATTTTTATGGTAGAGGCTTTTCCAGATGGTAGGAGTTTGTTGGGTTTCTCCTGCTTCTTGTTTTGATATGCTTGTTATTGATTATGGTTGCATTGGGAGAATAAGAAAGGGGTGGTACTTTGGAGATGCGCGGTCCTAGCAGTTTTTTTTGGGGTTTTGTGGCTAGGGCAAAATGCTAGAATTTTAGAGGACCAAGCGGAGGAGTTCATGGATGTTTGGGATAGCCATAGGGCAGTTTTCTTGGCAATATTGTGGGCTTCTATTACCAAGGAGTTTAGTGGAGTTACTTTGCTTGTAATCAGATCTTATTGGAGGCAGTTTGTAATCAGATCCAATTGTGTTCCTTTTATTTTTTTATTTTTTAACAATAATAATATTTTTGTCGCTAATCAAGAAAAAAACGGAAGAGCTACCAGAAAATTTCATTAACAAATTGTTGTAATTGTGTTTACAAGCCTTGCTTATGTAGAGAAAACCAAAATTCTTACTTTCTAAATTCTGTTACTAGTCAAAATAGGACTCTTGCTTTCTAAATTGGAACTCCTACTAAAATAAGTAAAACACTCAGACTCGAAATAAAAATTCTAAGAAATAGAAACTCTTGAAAATAGAAAGTTATGAAAATAGAAACTCTTGGAAAATAGAAAGTCCAATCCAAGAAACTAGAAACTTCTTGAAATAGGAAATTTCTAGCAAAAGGTTCTTTCTAAATTTTTGAAAAGGACATAACTAATTTCTAACAAGGATAGGAATTGACTCAACTTATTACCAAATGCCAACTAACTTGAGTACCAAACAAAACAAAATCTATAAAATTACTAAAATACCCTTAAACCTAAAATTATATACTTCTCAAAATTGAAGGAGGCTTGAACCATGTAGGTTCAACCATACCTCCACCACACATACTCTTCTTCATGTGGCACCTATGGTAGGGTGATTGTTGCATTGGTGGGACCCATGTAACCTTGGCAAATTTTCTGAATTTCGCTCGCATCACCAAACAACTAACCTAAAAACCAAAAAAATCCTAATTTGTCGATATAACAAAGTACCCCTATATGAAATAAAATCATTCCCATACAAAGAACATCCCTTAGACCATTAGCTTTCATTTCTTCTTAACATGTTCTGCTTCAAATTTGTTTCTCTTCTACTTGTGTTAGGATTTTGATGGAAGCATAGCTTTTATTTCTTATTTCTGTTTTGACATTTTTTCTACAAAGTTTGAGGTTTTTTTAATTTTGATTCTTTTACTTTCTGTTCTACTAAATTTTAAATAAAATTAACTTCATATAATAATTGACTAACCCTAGGAAATTGTTATTAGAAAAGTGAGCATAGGTGTATGCTCCAAATTTCGAGAGGTACCTAACCTTATAATGCCTAGGCTTTCAGTTTCCCCTTGAGATACGGCCCCTTTAGCCACTAATTTCTCTTTCATGAACCTCAATAGTTAGCTGCACCATGTTAGCTCTAAAATATCTTAATGGGGCTATAGTTGTTTCTCTATATAGATATCATCTCATAAACCATGCTGAGTAAACATGTCAACTCTACTTTGGCAAAATGTATATAATGTTATTGTGGATGGCGGGTTTCTTATGTGTGCGTGTTGACGTATGTCAGTAGCTATTGATGATTCTAACTTGAACTGTTTGTGCTGAGGTGTACTTGTTTTGAGATGAAAATTGCGTGATGGTAGCAACATAGCCCTGGTCTTAAAGATGCTATAGATGGTAAGAGAATACTTGGCTTGAGGAGGAAGAGCAATGCAACTATTGGGAAATGCCAATAGGGGTGACAGTAACTAATACTTGGTACTATACCATCTTTCAGGCCTCTGACTTCTAAAATTTTAAACCAATCTTTCAGTCCTCAAATACTGATTTTAAAGGATAACACTGGATCTTCAGAACTACTATGGATAGGCAATGTAGTTTAGTGACAGGATCAATGGAGTAAAGGTGTAGTGTAAGGAGAGGAGGGTATTTAGGATGGTGACTTGCACTTATAGAGAGAATATTTCAAAGAAGGTATATACTAAGTCGTAATTGGGTATTCTTCTAATAATTCATCTTGTGATAGAATGAGCTATTTAATAGTTATATTAGAAGAATGATTAGGGAGTTGAATATGGTGCTGAGTGCTAACATGTGCCACAAAGGTGTTATAATCTCATTAGACCAAAAAATGGACCAATACATATAAGATAGGTTTATTGAATGAGAGGCTGGGCACGTTTCCATATTTGGATATGTGTTATTGAATAGTTAAACCACCTGAAGTTTAAGTGGAGAATTGACACATATAGGACTAGCCGACTAGGTATCGAGAAATTATTTGTCACTTTAAAGGTCTAATAAGGTTTTGACACTTTGCTAATAGGTGGTAGAAGGTTTTGACATGTGTACGGTTTCACAAAAGGTAGCTTGCTCCATTTATGTAGGGTAAAGTAATCAATTACCTCAGTTAGCCTTCCTTCTAGCCACCATCCCAAGACCTTTCAAGCTGTCTCAACAATGCAATCAATTCCAATGGTGCAGTCAAGGTAACATAATGCGACATCTTGCATGCCCAAACCAAATACTGAGCCCTAAGGCACTTTTAGAGTTCCCCACGCCTTGGCACAGACCTTGCAGGTGTCTAAGTGTTACGGTGTATACTAGTTATGATAAAGAGTATACACTAGCCTTAGAGGGAAATCCTCTCTCGTGTGGGACTTCTTTAAGGCATATTAAGTACCTTGCAATACGGCAACATAATGTGTGTACCAGGCACCATTTCTCTCCGTGGCAGGAATCTCAACCATTGAATATTGATATGATCACGATGGGAGATATCTCAACTGCTAGGATATACTCAATGGGAGCAATGCTCCATCATTGGAGTTAGATTCTTCGTTGTGAGTACCATAAAGGTTTTCTCAACATTGTACCTAACATATTCCCATTCTTCCGAGTAGGATATGGGTGAAACTGGACATCATGGTCTTGTATAATTTCTTTACCTTTTGATAAATGTAGATGGGACAGACTTCAAGGCTATGTGCTTTTGACCCTTCCATTCTTTTGGGAAATTTTCTATCGCTAGAGGCATGTGCACATATGCCTCAACATATAAGACATCATGGTCTTGTATAATTTCTTCAACATTTCCTCCTTTTTTTATCGCTATGTAGTTTCTTATACATAACAACTAACAAGAGAGATATTCAACATATAAGACACTTCGAGAGTGTGCTACCACGAGGGGTTTGCTCTAGCTTTGGTGGTCTAGGAATGTCCATTTGCTCTTTTGTTTCTTTCCTGCCCTTTTTTGCTTAGCATTATTTTATTTTATTTTTGGTCAGATTTTGCTTAGCATTATGCTTTATCTTCAATACATTTACATTTGAAGAAAAATGTGGCATAATGTATTACAATGCACTATAAAATATCACATTACGAAGACACAATAGGAGAGTATGAGCCCTAGGCTCATCTTCATGACTTAGATTTATTTATTTATTTTTACTTAAAAGTATGATAGACTGTCACGTTCGAGGAAGAAAATCCAAGCTCTCAGAGTTGGATTTTTTCTAAGTCTAGTTTGTGGGAATGTCACCTTGTTTACTGCATGAGGTGTGTTCAAGCGCGAAGTGTCATGATGCATGTAATTTTGAGTACAAGGTGTCACAATGCAAGTAGATTTGCATTATGAGATTGTCATGCGTTCAACTTGCATGCCACGTGACGACGTGCTTGTCATCAAATTCTTGACTATTTGGCAACGTGCTTGTTATCAAAACCCTAGCCACATGGTGACAAGCTTGTTGGCACAATAGTAGCCATGTGGCAATTAATCAAGGTTTATCTTATTTTCAAATCTTAGTATGTTTTTTCATGAAAGTATTTTTTTTTTTTTCCCCTCCTTGAGGATTTCAAGTTTCAAGTTTCAAGTAGGGGAAATCGAATATCAATATCGACTTCTTGCTATGATTTAATTTTTCTTGGATATTTTTTCTAGGGGTGGGGCTATTTCTACACCTTTTTAGGCTAAATCCACACCCCTTCATGAGTAAAAGTAAAGAATAGTATGTGAAAATAAGGCATGAGGGGTGTGGATTTAGCAAGAAAGGGAGTGGAAATAGCCCCACCCTTTTTCTAGTGGTGTCTTGGCAAGGATAGACATTATGAAGCATAGATATAGATACGTCGATACAATAATTCTTGACAAAGTACAATACGATACGCCATAGATACATTAATAAATAAATTATATTTATATAAATAATATTAATTTTTGGTCTAGTACATTAATAATGATCATCAAAAAGTTAAAAACATATATAAAAATGCAAGAATAAATAACCATTAATCACATCTGTGGTCCACAAAATGACATAAAAAGAGAAAGCAAGATGAAGGTAGAAAAAGAGAGCCCAAAACTTCTCCGGTTTCCTTTATAACTCCTATAAAGAGAAAGGAAGAGAGTGTAGGAATAATTAGAGTAGAGATGAGAGGAAGGAACTAGAGGAGAGGAAGATAGGGCAAGAAATCGAATCCCAGAGAGAGAGAGTGCTTCGGAAATGGGGTTCGCGATCCCTTTGAACTATTTTTTAAAATATTTTTAGACTGACTCAAAAAATGCAAATAAACCTGTGTATTAGAGATGTATCCTCCATGTATCTTCTAAGTATCCCATGTGTAATTTTTATAATTTTATCTTTGAATACGTATTAAACATATCCATACTAGATACAATATAAGATAGATAGGGGGTTTTATGTATTTGCGCTTCACCAAATAGATATTTTGAACCTTCTGTATTTCTACTCTTCATGATTTTGTAATTTTAATTGCCAGAAAAGACTTTTAGGCACCATTTGGTTGCACTTATTTTAAGATCTTTTTTGCTTTTGAAAGCAAAAAAGTTATAGAAGCAAAAGCATTGTTTGGTTAGAAAAACTAGTAAGGACTTCCAAAAAGCACAAAGCAAAATATTGGATTTTAAGCAAAAGCGACGAAGATTTGCTTCTAAAAGTCATTTTTATCTTTTAGACGAGCTCAACTTTAACTCGAAAAATTTGCAAATCAAGAGAGGTTGTGCCCGTCCTAGGCTTTCGTTGGAATAACAATGATCCAACATAGTTTCCATGACATCCAAAAGATCATTGGTGAAATCCGACGCTTCTCCGGCATGTCTTTGGTGACATATATTTGGTGTCCAGCGAGGCTTTTGTTATAGTTATGCAAAGAGGTTTTTCTCCTTTTCCTTTTTCTTCAATTTGTTGTCTAATCCACCGTGAACTTTATCATTCAAGGTGGAAGTCGTTGCATTTGCATTATATATATACATATATATTGGAAATATTGCATCACAATTCAAACACACGTATATGTATGTATAACATGCATTATGTAGATCTAGATTCTTTTTTTCTTTTTCTTTTTTATGGTTTTTGATTTTGATTTTGTTTTTTTTTTGTAAAGTTCAGATTTTAGGATTTGTTGTTGCATATTTGATTGTTATTTCATTAGAATACACAAAGGTGCAAAGAGAATTAGAGGTCACAGCAAGTGTTTGATGGAATGCTGGAGTGAGAACTTAAATGGGTCTGCATGTCTTTGCTCTGAGATTTTTAAGGCTTGTGATTTTGCCTCTTGAGATTCTGGGCAATTACTCTCTCTCTCTCTCTCTCTCTCTCTCTCTCTCTCTATATATATATATATATATATATATATATAAAGCTTTGATCATGTGTGGGATATCTCAGATATCCTGTTTGATCATGACCGTCCATGAGCGACACATGATCCAACGGGATATTCCGAGATAGGATGATGATCAGGTAAGCACGTGTTGATATAACTTATATCAAAACCTGCATTGGGAGTTGTACCTTGTGCATTAGTGGGATGTGAGGTGCATTGAATCAATGCAAGGGGTACAACTCCCAATGCATAGTGCTGATGTAACTTATATCAGCACGTGCTGATGGGATCACCTCTGTTCCAAGATATCCCACACATGATCAGCCCTCTATATATATATATATATATATATAGATATATGTGAGTGTGTGTGTGTGTGATTTGTTTCTTTGGTAAAGTTGGTAGCTAAATTAGCTCAAATTGGTTGGAATTATGCACTCAATTCTAGATTACCATTCTAAATGAGCTATTCAGCTCCATTAGGGTGGTTTTTTGTCATGTGGGATTGCTCATTTTAGTGGGAATTATGCAGCTGGTTGCAGGTTTGATATGACTTTACCATCCATTAAACATGAGCACTTTAGCCCAGCAGGTTCTGTTTTACTGCACCTTTGAGTTGGAATTGGTTCACCCATACCTTTTCAACAGATTAGACCAATACTAGGGGTAACTTTGTAACATAGATTATCTACTGGACAATTTTCTTTCTTGGATTCAATGTGTTTGTTTGTGAATATTAGATGGTGTGTGAAACTGTTTAATTTTGAGGTTCAATCTGATGTAGGGTGAAGTTGTGGTTTGGTTTCTAAATTGTTGTTGGATTTCTAAATGGATGATGGATTGTATTTGGATCATAATCTGATCCATTGAGAGGCCTAAGGTAAACAAACTTGACTATTTTCTGTATTTACTAGTGGATTTGAGTAGGGATATATATATTCAGGTTGTGCAACTGAATATATATAAAAAAACTAAAGACAGAAGGCCACAAGGAGTGGCTTGTAAGTGGTTTGGAACCTAGTTTTAAGCTGTTTTCTTCTTTTTCAGCCTCGCTTCTCGCTACTTGAACTTACCTCTGTTTTGGCCCTTTTGATTTCAGGCAGAAGTTGACTACTTAGGTCAGCTTCGCCATGAAAACCTCGTGAAAACTTATTGGGTATTGCTCAGTCTGAGAAGAGACTTCTAGTTTATGAGAGCCAAAAGGAAGCTTGGAAAATCATTTATTTAGAAGTAAATTTCTTCCAAATATATATATATATATATATATATATATATATATATATATATATATATATACGGTTATGTTCCAATCAGCACGTGTTCATGTAAGTTATATCAGCACCATGCAATGGGGGTTGTACCTTGTGCATTGGTCCAATGTACCTCATATCCCACTAATGGACAAGGTACAACTCGCAATGCAGGTATTGATATAACTTATATCAGTACGTGCTTACCTGATCATCATCCTATATCTATATATATATATATATATATATTTATTTATTTATTTTGTTTTTAATTTTGTTTCTTATTGGGTATTCCATTGGTAATAAAGCTCCTTTTGTAATTAGTATTCCTATATGTATGCATTCTCGAATATCAATAACAATGCCACTGTCAATTAGCATCCGCAAAGAGCTAGAACTAGGGATATGCTCATTATGGAGTTTCCTTGTTAAGATAGCAGCCATCTGCTTGGTGGATTTTCCTCGTATAGATTAACGAATTGCTTGGTTAGCGACTTCTCTTCATATGACATGCCGTAATAAGAGCTTAGCAGGCAGGCTTTTGAAGTCGATATCACTTGCAATATGGTTGCCTCCTAACTTGAAAAGGGGAGGAAAAGACCCAAAAAAAAAAAAAAAAAAAAAAAAAAAAAAAAAAAAAAAAAAAAAAAAAGGAAACAAGGAGCGCTATTTCATCCATAAATATTTGCTGAGACACCAATTTGTAAAAATAATACAAGCCTTGTCTAATATTCTGCAGTTTATCTTTTACACTAAACTGAGCCATGACTTTATTTCATGCACAATAAATTAAGGGCCTGTTTGGCAATCTTGGAATTTGGTTCAAATCAGTTCAAAACCAATTTCATTGTGTAGTTCATGCCCAAGCAACTTTATGGTCACACTGGTTCCTATTTTGGTATTTTTTTGGTTCCTATCCTCAGTAATTGGTTCCAGTGATACATTCTCAAAGAAGAAGAACAGTTATAATGAAAATCTTGAACAAAATAAAAAAAGAAAATTTATGAAAATTGAGATTGGGTTCAACAATCAGAACTCTTTTAAACCTTACATTTGCTTCTTCGTTTTTTTATTTTTTTTTTAATTTAAATCTTGGAAGCTTTTTTGAGAACTTTGATTAATAGTGACGGGGTTCAACAACGAGAAGGAAACAATAAAGCGGGAAAAAAAAAAAAAAAAAAAATGAAGATCAAGCACAGGGTTTAATTTGTAATCTGGAGAAAAATCAAAAAATAAAAAAAACAAAAAAACAAAAAAATTAGAGGATGAAAATGAAGAACAACCAAAGGCCAAGGGTTTAATTTGTAATCTGGAGCAAAATAAAAAATAAAAATAAAAAAAGACAAAAATAAAGATCAAGCAAAGAAAATGAACCCTAGATCTACTTCCTCTGTTCTTTTTTTCTTTTTCTTGAAGCTTCTTCAAACTCTATTGTTTTAGAGTGAGGCTATTGCCACCACATAAGTACTCAAAGCTTCCTATTAGTTTATACTTTTTGAGGTTTTATGAAAAATATAAAAGGTTTTTATGAAAACTAATAGCATTGTTCATTAGAAAACATTATTCTGAACAACTTTCTAGAAGAGGTTTTTTCCAAAATTTATCATTTAAGCAGACTTTTTGGCCATTTACAATCTCTATTTCATTTTCCATGAAAAATTGCCAACAAATCTACTTAAATGACAGATTTTGGAAAAACTTTCTTTTACAAAATTGTCCAGAATGATGTTTTCTAGTAGACTATGTGATTAGTTTTCATAAATTTTTTTTTATAAATATTTTTCATAAATCTTTAAAAATATAAATTAAATAGGGGGTTTAGAGTATTTTATGTGGTGACAATAGCCTACCCTTTTTGTATTGTGCTAATCTATTTCAAACCTTTTGATCGGTAGAGATAGAGGTGGCGTTTCACAATTGTGGAAGCTTTTTTCAAATATTTGTTGAGAACCCAAACAGACAAAGAGAGGTGTAATGGATGGAATCTCAATCTACAAGAGCTGAAGGAAGGATATAATTTCAGAGATAGATCGAGGTTCTGCGTCCCAAGACAGATATTAGGAATAAAATGCCTGTAGATTAGTTCTAGCACATGAGATTGATAGATTGGATGTCCTGATATACTTGAAATTTGTGTTTGCATTTTTAGTGTCACTTTATATGGATTATTTTTTTGAGGTTATTTTAATTATTTATTTATTTAATAATAATGAACATTCATGGTCTTTGTATTTTGTGGGAAAAATATTCTACTTCAACTAAAATGCTTTTCCTTTTGTATACCACCTTTTGTGTGTGTGTGCGCGCGCACTGGATGGAACCAACTTCTATACTTCTATTCTTAATCCCTAATATCCAAATAGAAATTAATATTCATCCATGACTTAAAATTTGATTTCTCTTACTCAACAAGTGAGAAAATTGCCATTAGGATATCATGTCATTGGCCTCTTTAAATACCAATTTAAGTAGGCATTTATTTAGAGAGAAAATAAATGAGTATAGATTTGATGTTATGTTAGAGGTTCATATAAATTATGTGATAGACCGAAAAAAACAAAAAAAACAAAAAGTAAGCATTTATTTAATAGGAAAAAAAAAACATAAAAGTAAAAGTAAAAGCAAAAGCAAAAATTATGTTGCCAAACAAGCTTTTTAATTTTTGTTTTTTGCTTTTATAATGGAAAGTGAAAGCAAAAATCAATTTTACTAAATGTGCTTTTATTTTTTTTGTTTTTACTTAAAAGCCCGAAAGTAAGAAAGGACTTTTTATATTTTAAAAAGCACAACCAAATGGTTTAGTGATTGATTAATATCATATTTTAGTTAACCTTTTACGTTTGTACCAAGAGGTGAGGAGTTCAAAAATCTTGTCATCAAATGGGATGATTATAGCCATAAATTGTCACTCTAGAAGTATTGACCCATTGAATGTAATATGTTTTTACTATACTATCCACTGGCTATAATCGTGCTATGGATATATAGATGTTCGTGGGCATAGTTACATCTTCATGGAACTAGTAGTAAGTAATGTTAGTTTAAATTAATTAATTTGTTTACATGTCGTTTCTCCTTTTATTTCCATAATATACAATAGCAGCAATACATAATTAAAATAATGCGAGGCTCCAAAATAACTGTCCCGCCGACCTGTGATAGGTGGGGTTCTTGCTATTGCGATGTTGACGTATTTTAACCATTACTACAATTGACAATATTAACTAGGATTGTTAGTATTGAGGTGCATTTGTAACGATCCGAAATGGGGTCATTAGATAGTAGGAAAATCAATTTTAACGCAAATTTGTGTGGATGTTTAATAAAAATAATTCTTTTGAAAACATTTTTAGAAAATCTGACATGATCCTATCTGTAAGTAGGAGATACCAAGTTATCATAAAACTTGTAGAAAAACACATTTATAATCAATTTCGATCCATCCACACAATATTTATAAAATAAATAATTTACAGCTGTGTCATAGCCACATGGGTCTCATTTAGATCCGAATCCACTACTCAATTAATTATTACAGGCCATGAATTTAAATTATTACATGCTGAGATGAATAAACTAATTTACTCAAATTTATTACACATCCTCTAATTAGAATGAATGCATGTTGACTTGCTCCAAAACCCCAGGTCAAGCTTTATTTTTAAAAATAGGGCCTGTAGGAAAACTAGGTCAAGTTATACTCTCAGTAGGAAAACATTTTCCCAAAATAATTTAAGGTTTTAAAAACCATATGTATATATATACTTTTGAAAGAACCTTGCAAAATCATTCCTAGTTTGCAATATAACTTGTTAGGAAAATAAAACTGTACAACTATAGTAGATAAATTGCAGAAATTAAATAATTTGATTTAATACTAACATACTCCGTTACCAATACCTCTTTTTATTATTTTTATAGAAAGGTAAGAAATAACTCCAATTATTTATAATTGAAGCCAACATAATACCAACAAATAATCATCATTTTTCTGGTACCATATCATGGCCTTTTAAGCCAATAATCCTCTCCAGGCTATTTGGGGCTTTTGTGCGTGGAATAAGAGGAAACATGGCAAGACATCCCTACCTAGGACTGCAATAACCTCAAGAGGAAACGCAGCACAACATCCCTACTTGAAATCGCAATAACTTCTATTTTGGTCTACACCAAGTAGCTCTGGACTAAAGGATAGGAAGACACGGCACGACGTCCCTTTCCTTTTGGGACTGCATTAATCCTGACTCCAGTAACCCTTATCATCACCATTTTTTTTTTTTCATTTATCAATTTCATAATTCTCACATAAACCAGAAAATTATATATAAATTTAAAAAAAAAAAAAAAAAAAACTATATAACAGGTTTGTGCATGTAAATCATATGGAATAACCCCCATAAATCATATGGAATAACCCCTATAAATCATATAAATCATTTCCCAACCATTTTTCAAAATAATTGTTTAAAAAACATTTATATAAAAGTGACCCCCAATATTTTTACTACACAAAAATAGCCCAATAGGTTTCAAAACCAACCCATTTGAACCCTTAAACATATAAGAGTTTCAAAAATAACATGAATATAACAAAAGGATATATAAATCAAACCCTAGGTTTTCCAAAGTTTATCAAAACCCATAAAATATACCTACATGCATGATATTTATGCAAAATATACCAAACACATGTATATTTACATGATTTATACTCGAACCCCTATGCATCTGTGGTTTTAAGTGAGAAAATGCCCTACCTATAAGATGGAATGAAGGAAATGCAAATCCGTCATCGTAGGCATGTAGATCGGGCCAAGAAGAGTAAGATCCGTGCTCACCGACGTTTGATTGGGGCTCCCGTGCTCCGGCGAGCTGCTGTCAGGCCTCCACTTCTCTTAGCTTCTCCTTTTCTTTTTCTCTCTTTCTCCCCTTCTCTTTTTCTTTCTTTCCTTTCTTTTCTTTCTTCTTCCCCGTAATGGGGTCTTCTAACCCCTTTAAACCCTTTTTTTTTAAAGGTGGGTCCTCACAATACTTGTGAGGAGGGGAATATAAAACAATAGTAATACAACCCTTCTGAAATACTTAGTCTTATAATAATACTAGGTCTTATAATTCTTGGAATGACAACAAAGAGTTGGATTTGAGAGGAAGAGTAAGGAAACTATGGAGAATGTCTATAAGGAGTGAAAGTAGCAAGTACTTAAGTTCTAAGTCATATTGTAGATTTTTTACTTAGTATATGTAATGTAATTTGATAATTGATTCTTAGAAATAAGGTAATATGATAAGGTTTTGTAAGTACTATGACTGAGTTATTTTCAAATGTCTTGTAACAGTTTTTCCACCCCCTCAATTAAAGATAATGAAAACTATTTATAGTAGAAGACTACTAGCATGGATTAATGTAACTACGACACATGTCTCACACAGGTTTTTTGCATTAATTGGACCAAATTTTGGTCCAATACATGTAAGCTAAGTGTTTGGGCAAGAGATTAACACTTGTATTGAAATGGATATAGGTCATTATAAAGTTGAGGATATGTGAATTTAGTGAGGAAGGATTGAAGTGTATACCAGATAGGTGTGAAATATTATTGATTATTTTAAAGGTCCAATAAGAGTTTAACACCTTCCAATTGGTGGGTGAATTTGGTTTTGACATGTTTCTTGATTCTAGTTACATGTAACCAAGTTATGTGCTCCTCATTTCCCTACAAAGGACCATGGCAGAAGGTAAGGTCAACAATTGCCTTGGTTAGCCCTCACTTTAACTACTAAACCAAAATCTCTCAAGTCATTCAACTAGTGCAATTAAGGTAGCACAACATGACATTTTAATTGCCCAAACAACATGAAGTCCTAAGATACCATAAGGATTTTCCTAGACCTTTCACAAACTCAGTTAGACGTCAAGTGTTAAGATATACACTAATTATGGGCAACGGACACACAGTAGCTTTGAAGAGGGAAACTTCCCACAGATGTGACTTTCTTGACACATATTGAGTAGTTTGCAATGTATATTGATGGAAGAGGCATACTTGAGCTTTATATGCATCTCAGGTAACCTTATCCTAAATGGGAGAGATCTCATCCATTGGTCATAAATTAGGTGATCATTGGAAATGCTTTAATTATCGAAGAATGTTGAATGGGAGTAATGCTCCATTATTAAAGTAAAGTTGTCATATAATCTTAAGAATATCTCTTTAAAACTTCATCTCATCCTAAGGTGTTTTCACAACCGAAATTTATTAGGCTGTGATCAATTATAATAAAACTTATTTATTTTAATAAAAGTTTTTGATTAAACGAAGTGACAATTGTAAAATCTCTTATGTTTATAAAAATTTGGGTGTAACCCATCCGTAAATAAGACATATCATCGAGAAACCTGTTTGAAAAGCATTTCATAAATAATCTCTGTCATTCATACATCCATGGTATCATTTCCAACATCATATTCTGCATGTAACAAAACCACACAAAATAAAATTACATCCTTTAATTTAATTTTCGTGTACAATGGCCATTGGCCAAATTAATAACATAATTTTTCAATGAAAATACTCCAATAATTAGCATTTTAACATTTCCTTTTAGACATGTCTCCATGCAACAGACACAACTCCACCTCTAATAATATTTGAAAAGCATTTAAGAAAATAGACATGAGTTTGACAACTTAGCAGATACAATTTTTGTAAGTAAACTAAATCATGATACAAATAAAACCAATTATATAATATTAATATCAATATACTAACCATGTATATTATTTATCTAAAATAAGTTCGATTCCACAACTCAAAATGAATGCATAATACCATGCATGTGACTCCTATATCCAATTTAATTTAATTCAATAAATTACACGTAACTTCCCTATAACCTATGGGCCATTGCGTGCAAAAAAGAAGAAATACAACACGAACTCCCATCTCGAGATCACAGTAATCTCAACCTAGGTCAACATAGCAACACATTCTGTATAGAACCATAAAGCCCATATTCGAGACAACACAAAGTAACTCAGGATTACGGATAGGAAAACAAAGTACAATATCCTAATCTGGGTCAACTAAGGTGTACAAAATAAAGTCCCAATAACAACATATAAAGTGATAATGTTAACCTATTATTACTACAATATTTTTAACCTATGAAAATTGCTTATACCTTAACCAAATGTATAGAAAATGCAAGCTTAATGTTGAAAATGTATAAACTCATGTCTAGGACGTACATGTAACCTCCCAAGCACAAGCCCTACCTTCCAAATGCCAAGGAAATTGGTGAAGAAATAAAAACCAAACCCTAGAAATGTAGCCACAAGCTCCAAGAAGTAGAAATGAGATCCAATGAGAAAACTTTTGTTAGTCTAAAGGTTTTCTGTTAGGATTATGCCCTAGAGCCAATCATAGAGATGATTGTTTAGGGATTAGGAACAATCATTTGATTTCATTTATATATGTCACATTTATTATTGATTTAATAAAAGGGCTTATTCTATTATGTTTATATGCATTATTTATATTTACATAATATGTCCATGGAGTTAGAGTTGAGAATATGAAATTACAAAGGGTTGTAATTTTGAGACTGTAAATATATCTCTGTACTAAACTCCTAAATCATTCCTAGTTGAAGGTTCACTATGATGGACAGTAATGAACCATAGGACTAGCACTTGTTAGGTTGACTCTATACGAGGATAGCTAGTCTCAAGCTATTTGTGTGGAGACACTACAACCAACAAGTGGGTGCCTATTATGAGAATAGGTACACTGAATGTAACCAAAGATATGAGATAAACTGAATGGAGTTTTAACCTACCTGTCAATCAGTTTTGCTTTGTTATAGTGGTACAAGTAATCCTTAGACCTAAGACACCATGGTTGTCTTATGCATGTAGCTTTAGAAGTTTGATAACACTATGTGCAGATCCTATTCAGGGGTCTGTAAGGGTATTCATTGGCCCTACTACTATGTGTGTGAAGGCATGTGAGTGATCAATAAGGAATCCATCACTCTCAGGAAAAAGGGAGTGAATGTCTCATATAGCATTCATTGAATATAACTCATTAAATCCATGGGCCCATGGTAGTATGAATATGGAAAGGAGTTTCTATAAGTTCATCATTGAGTTGATATTAATGAATGAGTATAAAGTAATTGAACTAGGAACTTGACAGACTTCCATATCCTATTAGTTCAATTGGAGACATTGTGTTGATGGAAGGATGTAATTATAACCGATAAACTATAACAGAAGGGTTCTTTATAAATAACTATTCACCTCATTAAGGACCACACCATGAGCCATATGCTAGGTGTTACTAATGGTTAGTAGAAGCCCTAATTGATATAAGAGAGTTATAATCAATTAGGGAATTGGAAGGAGTTCTAAGTAGACCCTAAATGGAAGGAGTTCCATTGTGCACACCTCGTGCTATCCCTACTACTTGATGATGTGAACCCAATGGGTCACACACTAATCATGCTAAGAGAGTTTGAAAGTCTATGAGAGAAAGGGCATAAGTGAATAAAAGAATTGTTCTTAAAGGGCAAATTTATATAGGATATAAATTTGAGGGGTTATTGTGTAATTAGGAGTAATTACACAAAACCAGGCCATTAGGGTTTTAAGTCCCCCCTTGGCGGGCCCTATGTAGAGGCTATATATAGCCTCTTATGATGTGATGACATCATCACTTGAAGCACTCTTGGAGGTTCCCAAGGGTTGGCCGAAAATTTCAGCTCTCCCTCTCTCTCTCTCTCTCTTCTCTTCTCCTATTCTAGCATCAATAAGGAAAAGAAGGAAAGGACTTCAAGTTCAAGCTAGGTGTGGATACTGTTGGAGGTAGTACACTTGGATTGCTCATTCATTGCTATCCGGAGTTCAAGCTTGGAGCAAAAAAGAGAAGACAAAGTTTAGAGCATAAAGGAGAAGACTTTGTTCAACCGTAAGTATCCTAACTCTCTTTGTAGTTAGGGTTTCTGTTTTGTATTATGCATAATTGGATTCATGGGATTGGGAATCGTAGGAAATTTTAATTCCGCCTTTGTATGTTTTCCTCCCTATTTAATTCCCAACAGTGGTATCAGGGCCATGATTATGCTTAATACAGACTGCATATGGGCTGTGTTTTATGGTAAATTGATTGGTTAATAAATCTGGAATTTATATTCATGCATTAAAGCTTGTTCTCTCTCATGGCCGAACCTAGGGTTTATGAACCCTAGGTTGTTTTCTCTACTACTCCTCTTCTAAAATAAGTTTTAGAGCTGCTGGTTATTCAAGAGTTGAATAGGGATTGAGTTTGAAGAAGAAGAACAGTTTTCATGGTAGCCATGAAAAACCGTCATCTTGTTTTGCATGCCGAAATCCGAGTTCTTCTCCAAAATTTTCGAGCCATATATGGTTAGAAAGATCTTTGAATCAGCTTTACAACCCAACAAACGGTTCATCGATCCGAGTTTTGTAGTGAAAGTTATGAATTTTTTACTACAGGCTGTCAGGAAAGACAGTTTTGCTCGGGAATGATGCAACTGCCACAATTGTGAGTTTTTGATGGAGATCAAAGGCATGGAAATGGTTGCCACCACTTGGGTTATGTTCTAGACATGGTAGGAAAGGTTCCCAAGCATTCGGATGCATCATAATTGGATTATGATTCTAGAACAGAAGGAAGAAGGAGAAGACCACCATGTTCGAATCTGGGTTTTAGAACCCTAGGGTTCTTGCTACTGTTATGATCAGAAACTTCTGTAAAATTGATGAATAATCATTATAGGATGATGATATATGATGTATAGATCATATTCTTTAAGTTTTAAAAGAGTCTTGATGGATAAAGAATCAAAAAGTTTGATTTCTTGGAAGAACACAGCAGGCTGTTTTTCTGTAGAAAGTCATCAATGAAGTTTCGTTCATAACTTTAGCTAGGGAACTCCAAATTGCATGAAACCACTTCCATTAGTTTCCTAAGACATGTAGGATACTAGGAAAAATAATTTTGTAGCCTGAATTATTCATCTTGCTAGGTTTTAAATCAATTTGTGAACATGGACAGTATGCTGTCAAATTCTGGATAGCCCACTGTTCTTGAATTGTTTAGAACAACTAGGGATGATTTGATCATCCAAACCACGTCAATTAGCTTAGTAATTCATGTAGGGACATGATACAAAGGCTGGTTTTGTTTGTGGGGTCGAATTGATTGAGTTTTAGAAACAATTGTGACCTTGGAAGTCCTCCCATGGTGGTGCCAGCAAGGGTTCTTGAAACCCTAGTCAATTGTTGATGTTGGCAGCCCTCTTGGCCACTCCACATGTGTCCTAGGGCTAAGCCACGACCCTAGCAAGTGTCCCCTTGGTTGTCCTTGGCTCCCCACACTCGTTGGTGGCCATGGCAGCTTTGCTTTGCCTTGACAGCCCTCTGGCCTAGCCGTGGCCAAGCCATGGCAGCCCTCTGGCCTTGCTGTGGCCTAGCCATGGCAGCCCACTTATTGTGGTGGCAGCATTAGGGTTTTCTTAGGAAACCCTAATTCCCATTAATAATGAATCCCTAATTCATTTATGGCATTAATTAAAACCCTAATGAACTAATTAATTACCTTAATTAAAGTGTTTAATGATTGGTCATTAAATGACCAATCATGGTTATTAATTATTAGGGCAAAATTAATTGCATTTATGATGTCTAGGGTTTAGGGTTTAGGAAACCCTAATTCGTATTAATTAAAGCCTAATTCTATTAATGCATTAATTAATAACTAAACCTAGTAATTAATGTATCTAACCTAGGGTTAAATGATTGGTCATTAATGACCAATCATGATCATTAATGGTTTAGTAATTAATCATTGGCATTTAATAGGTTTAAGGTTTAGGATTTTAGAAACCCTAATTGGTGCATATTAATTAGGTGTAATTAATATCTTAGGTGGCATTAATTAAACCCTAATCCTAATCATTAATACCATACAAACCTAGGGTTTAAATGATTGGTTATTTATTGACCAATCATAAGGCATTTAATGCATTAGGGTTACATTTAGGGTTTAGAGTTAATGCACTTAGGGTTTAGGGTTTTAGGAAACCCTAATGCACTAATTAATTAATCTATTGATTTTATTTAATTCCGAAATTGATTATTTAATTAATGGTGATTAATTTTATAATGTTTTAAATGGTTTAAAACACAATTTAGGATTAAATTAAAATCTGGAAATTTTTAATTAAATGAAATTGTTTTGTTTAATTAAAGAGACCCTAATATTTGATATTAGAGTTCAATTAGGTGACTTTAATGGTTTCAATTGATTTGATTGATTGAAACTAAAAGCCTTAAATGTTAAGACTTAATTAATTCTGGAAATTATGCATATTCTAATGAGATTAGGACACATTAATGAGATTAATGAATACCAATCAATAGAGTTACCATAATGTCCATATGCTTTATTGCTTACAGTTGTTTCTTTTATTATGCAATGCGATCGTATGTTTAAGAATGGATGATGATTATGGACTATACCCCTTAAACCAATTGTGATTGGCCGTTTTATGAATGGGTTGTATTAATTTTTCAAGAGTTGTTAATTTTGGTGATGTATTATTTATTTGGGGCTTGCATGCCACCTTCTTCTCTCTCTCTCTATCATCTTCTTATGTACCCCACATTCCCCTTATGTATCCCTTTTTTTAAATTATGTAAATGTTATGTAATCAAGAGCACATTAAGGAGTATGGTGGACCTAAAGGAGCATGGTGGAGCCCAACAAGCCTATGGTGGAGACCATCAAGCCTATGGAGGGGATTGAAGGACTTGAAAGCTTGGAGAAGATTTTCAAGAAAGCATACTATGTTCTGAATGAATGTTTTACGATCACCTACACCCACCCTAGACCTTGGATTCAATCCATTGGCTTGGATTGAATCTTCTTAAAGTCCATAATCATCATAGTGGGAGCTTTTAATGAGATTAATAGTGATAGCTCCAAATTCAAAGATCGTTATATGTCACCTTAGAGGGACTAATATCGATAAGTGGATTTTAGATATAATGTTGTTATATTTTATTTATATGCATGAGATGTACGTTAAATTAGTTAATTTGATGAGACCCTTAAAACCCCTATCTTTTAATATTAAGTTGAAAATGATGAAATCATAGGGAATGAATTCTTCATTGCCTTCCATCATTATAGGATCATCTAACGTCCCTTAATGTGGGTACCTGGCTGCAGACATGTAGGAGCTACCCATGTTAAAGACATTACTTGAAACTATCACATATAAGATATCATGGGAGTGCCTAAACTGGTATATACCAAGAAACTATAATGTGAGGTATATATTTGGCGAAACATACCTGTGTGAATGATGGGTTTAACTTAACTAGGGAAGTATTCCAAGAAACTATAATGTGAGGAGTATGTACCCTAGAGGCAAAATGATTGGAATTTGCTTCTGAAGCAATAGACAAGGAGTTGTCTTCTTATTGTGGGTTAGAAGTCAAGAAATTATAATGTGAGGCTTCTAGGTCACAGTGGGACCCCAATCCCCATTAGGAATGAGATTCCCGAATTCCATTAGAGGGTGCATGGAATTTGATAAAATAATAGGAGGTACCATATGATTAAAGACCCGATCATTATGGATTAAAAATGAAATCTTATTCTCTATTTTATTTTCTATATGTAGTTTATTGAAATGGCTCACCTCAATCTGTTATCCAAAATTTTGGACACCAACCATTTGACTGGACCTAATTATCTTGATTAGCTAAGGAATTTAAAAATAGTTTTAAATTCTGAAAAGATTACCTACACACTTGATGGCCCACTTCTTAAGGCTCCTACTGAGGCTGCAACTTAGCAGGAGAAAGACGCTTATCAAAAGCGCATGGATGATGACTTAAAGGCAAGATGCTATATGATAGCATCTATAAGCCCTGAGCTTCAGAAGTAACATGAGTCCATGAAGAGCGCTCCCGACATTTTTCTCTACTTACAAGAGTTGTATGTGGAGCAAAGTAGGACCGCTAAATACAATATTGTCAAGGATCTATTCAAGGCAAGGATGAATGAGGGTTCATCCACACCTTGAAGATGGTCAAACATATCGAGCAGCTTGAGAAGCTTGATGTGATCATTGAAGCTAATATGCATTCAGACATTATTTTGCAGTCCCTTCCCGATTCATTTGGGCCGTTCATTATGAATGTTCATACAAACAAGCTTGAGCCCACTCTCCCCGAGATGCACATTTTTCTCAAGATGATTGAGGAGACGATGAAGAAAAGGAAAGGTTCTTTGCTCGCATTTGATGGAGCATCCACTTCCAAAGCCAAGCCCAAGCCTAAGGGCAAGGGCACAGGCAAGGGTAAAAGTACCCAAGAGAAGAAGAAAAAGGACTTAAAGTCGAAGGAGGCATCAAGAAAGGTAATACCGACAAGGCCAAAGGAACATGTTTTCACTGCGACAAGGATGGGCATTGGAAACGTAACTGCTAGGAGTATCTGGATACTCTAAAGAACCAACCTTCGGAAGGTATGGATCATGCTCTAAACTAAATGTTAGTTGCATGGGGCATGATAGTTCAAAATTGAATGCTAAAAAACCTAAGAGAACAAGATATACATAGTGATGTATATATGGATTTCTCTTACTTTACAACCTTTACCGATGATTCATTCTAGGGTTTGGGTGTGTATACTTAATGAAGTACAAATCTGAAATATTTGAAAAGTTCAAAGAATTCAAATATGAAGTAGAGAAACAAACTGGTAAAAGTATTAAAGCTCTTTGATTAGATCAAGGATACGAATATTTAACCAATGATTTTTTCAGATCAACTTGTTCAAATAGGCATTCTATTACAATGGACACCTCTTAGAACACCATAACTTAATGGTGTGTCAGAAAGGAGGAATAGGACCTTATTGGATATGGTCCAATCCATGATAAGTTAAAATGACCTAATATTATCCTTTTAAGGATATGCCCTAGAAACTGCCGCGTACCTGTGAAACAGAGTTCAAACCAAGGCTATCCCTTAGAACCCATATGAGATATGAAAAGGGAAAGCACCAAACCTTAAGCATGTTAAGGTATGGGGTTGTACTACATATGTAGAGACATATAATGCAACCAAATTAGAAATCAAGATAACTTAAATGTAGGTTTGTGGATTATCCTAAAAAGGGTTTAGGATACTAAGTCTATTATCCTGATAAACAAAAGGTGTTTTGTTTGTAAGTTTGCAATCTTTCTTGAAAAAGAGTTTATTCAAGAAGGAGGCAACAACAGGAAAATAGAACTCAAAGAGTTGTCTAATGAGACACAAACCGACATTGATGCAACCCCTGTCTCTATTGAGACAGAACCCATTATTGTACCATGATTGTACAAAGGGTTAGTGGGAGTGCGATCACATTTATGGTCCTATAAGTAGATGACATTCTACTTATTAAGAATAAAGTAGAGATGTTGTCATAAGTGAAAGATTGCCTTTCACAGAATTTCTCCATGAAAGATTTGGAAGAAGCATCCTATATTCTAGGAATAAAGGACTATAGAGATAGATCTTAAAGGATGCTAAGTCTTTCCCAATCGATGTACATAGACAAGATTTTGAAAGGGTTCAAAATGCATGATTTCAAAAGAAGTCTAATTCCTGTCAAACATGAAATCAAGTTGTCTAAAAGCATATGCTATGCTATGTACATAACCAGATATCAGTTTTGCTGTAAATGTTACGAGCATATATCAAGCAGACCCAGATAAGGAACACTGGGAAGCAGTTAAGGCTATCCTTAAGTACTTGAGAAGAATTAAAGGACCTATGCCTTGTCTATGGAGAAAGAAACTTGAAATGGTTGGTAAAATGGACTCAGATTTTAATCTGATGATGATGATAAGAGATCAACGTCGAGGTATATATTTTCACCTTAAATGGTGGAGCTATAAATTAGAACGCATTGCTGCAAGTTTGGATTAGTAAATTCATTGCTGAACTAAAAGTGGTTCCTGACATTGAGAAGTCCTTACTATTGTTTTTGTGACAACAATGGGGCTATTGCTCAAGACGAGGATCCACAGTCTCATCAAAAGTCCAAGCTTTAAGCAGTGATTCCAAGTGATTAGAGAGATTATTGGAAAGGATGTTACATACATATAGAAGATTTAATTCAATAGAGAATGTTAGAAGACTCCTTCACTAAAGCTATGACCTAAGTGTACTGGATCACCACCAATAGGATATGGTATGAGATACATGGTGGATTGGCTATAGTGCAAGTAGGAGATTGTTAGGATTATGCCCTAGAGCCAATCATAGAGATGATTGTTTAGGGATTAGGAACAATCATTTGATTTCATTTATATATGTCACATTTATTATTGATTTAATAAAAGGGCTTATTCTATTATGTTTATATGCATTATTTATATTTACATAATATGTCCATGGAGTTAGAGTTGAGAATATGAAATTACAAAGGGTTGTAATTTTGAGACTGTAAATATATCTCTGTACTAAACTCCTAAATCATTCCTAGTTAAAGGTTCACTATGATGGACAGTAATGAACCATAGGACTAGCACTTGTTAGGTTGACTCTATAAGAGGATAGCTAGTCTTAAGCTATTTGTGTGGAGACACTATAACCAACAAGTGGGTGCCTATTATGAGAATAGGTACACTGAATGTGACCAAAGATATGAGAGAAACTGAATGGAGTTTTAACCTACCTGTCAATCAGTTTCTCATTGTTATAGTGGTACAAGTAATCCTTAGACCTGAGACACCATGGTTGTCTTATGCATGTAGCTTTAGAAGTTTGATAACACTAAGTGAAGATCCTATTCAGGGGTCTGTAAGGATGTTCATTGGCCCTACTGCTATGTGTGTGAAGGCATGTGAGTGATCAACAAGGAATCCATCACTCTTAGGAAATAGAGAGTGAATGTCTCATATAGCATTCATTGAATATAACTCAATAAATCCATGGGCCCATGGTAGTATGAATATGGAAAGGAGTTTCCATAAGTTCATCATTGAGTTGATATTAATGAATGAGTATAAAGTAATTGAACTGGGGACTTGACAGACTTCCATGTCCTACTAGTTCAATTAGAGACATTGTGTTGATGGAAGGATGTAATTGTAACCAATAAACTATAACAGAAGGGTTCTTTGTAAATGACTATTCACCTCTTTAAGGACCACACCATGAGCCATATGCTAGGTGTTACTCATGGTTAGTAGAAGCCCTAATTGATATAAGAGAGTTATAATCAATTAGGGAATTGGAAGGAGTTCCAATTAGACCCTAAATGGAAAGAGTTCCATTGTGCACACCTTGTGCTATCCCTACTGCTTGATGATGTGAACCTAATGGATCACACACTAATAATACTAAGAGAGCTTGAAAGTCTATGAGAGAAAGGGCATAAGTGAATAAAAGAATTGTTCTTAAGGGGCAAATTTATATAGGATATAAATTTGAGGGGTTATTGTGTAATTAGGAGTAATTACACAAAACCCATTAGGGTTTTAAGTCCCCCCTTGGTGGGCCCTATGTGGAGGCTATATATAGCCTCTTATGATGTGATGACATCATCACTTGAAGCACTCTTGGAGGCTCCCAAGGGCTGGCCAAAAATTACAGCTCTCCCTTTTTCTCTCTCTCCTCTCTTCTCCTACACTAGCATCAACAAGGAAAAGAAGGAAAGGACTTCAAGTTCAAGCTAGGTGTGGATACCATTGGAGGCAGTACACTTGGACAGCTCATTCATTGCTACCCGGAGTTCAAGCTTGGAGCAAAAAGGAGAAAAAGTTTGGAGCATAAAGGAGAAGACTTTCTTCAACTGTAAGTATCCTAACTTTCTTTGTAGTTAGGGTTTTTGTTTTGTATTATGCATAATTAGATTCATGGGATTGGAAATCATAGGAAAATTTTAATTTCGCCTTTGTATGTTTTCCTCCCTATTTGATTCCCAACATTTTCAACTAAGGGCATTTTCAAGATTTTGATGATAACAAGGAATTAATGTTGATAGTAATAGTTTAGTCATTAATAATAAAAAAACAGGTACTCTAATTCGATTCAAAAGCAAAAGGCATAAGACTTAAGCATCCAAAGCTTTCTTAATATATTATATGTTGTCATGTTTGTCTCTTATTAATAGAGGAGATTAAAAAAAACGTGTTTTATTATTTTAATTAGTGAAAATGGGGTTAGTTTAGACCCATTGATCTTATATGTGATATATTCAGAGAATACTATATGTGAATTATTAATGGTTTTTAGAATAACCACTTTACTTAGTGTCCAAGGAGACGTTATAAAATTAATGGTCATATATATATTTTTATTTGATATATATGTTTATTTATTTATATTGTTGTGCTAACGATAGGTATTATTAGATTTTGAGGCTAAAAGAAACCATGATGATGATTTTTAATAATTTTTGGGCTATCAAATGAAACATTATTCTTTATATCTTTGAGGATATGATAATGCGAGATGAATCAATGACTCGTAAGGAAAGCAATTTATAGACTGGATATCTCCTTTCTAAGAGGTATACTTACCTAAAATTTATTAAAGGTGACATGTAGCTAGCTTTCGTAGTAATCAATTTTTTGGATTTCATATATTACTTACAAGGATAAAATGCAAAAAAACCCCCCCTTCTATTATTACCCATTTTCACTTTACTCCCTCCTATTCTAAAACTCAACAAAAAACCCGTCATGTTGTTTAAGGTTGACAGATTACCCCCTACCGTCCAATCAACATTAAGAAAAATAACTAGAAAGTTCACTAGATTGGCACATGACACTAATTATTCACTTTTTAAGACAAAAATGCCCCCCTCTATAATGATTTTTCTCTCTTCTTCTACCTTCCACCATTACCAAAGCTAGCCAAGCTTGCCGCTAGTGAGTTGCTGTTATTCACATAATGATCCAACCCCTCACCCAAAAAAAAAATTGCATAGAAATGAAGGAGAAGATAGCCAGCTCCTTCAAAATAGCGAGACCACCAAAATTGCAGAGACCTCACAAAAAATAAAAATAAAAAAAAATGCAGAGACACGAAGGAAGAAATTACTGCAATTGTGAGTTTTCTTAGTCGTTGGTGTTGGAGGGTGAGGATTTGAGGGTGTGGACCCGTGGTAAAGCTGTAATGGAGAGGTTTTGTTAGTCATTGATGTTGGAGGGTTTGATCAAAACCACCTACAATAATTACTGCAATTGTGGGTTTTTTTTTTTTTTTTGTGGGTTTTAATGCTTTGATAGCGCGATTGAAGAAGTCATCACATGGGTTTCATGGGAGCAATGGTTAGAGTTAGGGTTTGCAAATTGACTCACGAAAAGTTCGATCACAAGAGATGACCTAATGAAGAAGATAACCCAAACATATACACATTCACCGATGAGAAGCCCTAACGGTAGTGTTCAATCCTTAAGGTCTTAAGGAGGATGTGTATGAAGTTTGGTTTAATTTGGAGTTGATCTTAAGGGTTAACAAGAGATTTTGCGACTTAAAGGGCATTGTTGTCTTTGAGCCATATCTTTTCTTTTTGACCTTGAAATCATCTTCAAGTTGTTAATTGGAGTTCATATTAGTACATAAGAGGTATTTACAGGTTCAATTTGATGAATTGATGGCTAAGAATTAATTTGGCTCATAATGGTTCAAATTGGCTAAAAGACCCTTTTTTGGTTTGCTCAAATCATCTCATGATTTTCACTCAATTCCTCCTCATTTGACTTTAATTAGTCTTAATTTCACTCCTAAAGTTGCTTTAAGATGGTGAATTTTGAATTGAAAAGCATTTGGTGCAACCCTATATGCATACCTAAGCTTTACGACGATGGTGCATAGTGGTTAGCTGCTTTTGTAAAACCTAACCATGCACCCATGGTTAAGGATTTTTGCCCTAAAATATTTTAAAATGTATTCCTTTTCTAAACACGATCATTCTGGCTTTCATTTCGTCAAAATTAGACTTCGTTTGACCCTTGAGACACTTTTAGAAGTAAAAAAGGAGCAGAATAGGTAAGATTTGATGGAGTCCTCGGGTAACTGCCCAAGGCTGGGCAGCTAACCGCCTGGACCTGGACGGCTAGCCAACTAGCCTTGGGTGGTCACACAAGGAGCTCTGTCAATTTTTAGGGTTTTGTGATTTCCTTCCTATTTTGACGTATTTTTTCGCCTCCACAAGTCTTTCCTTCTTATTTTAGGGTATATTTGAGTGCCTTGAACCCCAAGAGAGTCTCTAATAACCCTTGGATCATTATTTAGGGTTTTAACCTTGGCCATTGATTTATGAGAGCTGATTCCTATAAATACCTAGTTATGTTTAGCCCTAAAGGAGGCACTTTTGATGCATTAGAAACTGAAACCCTAAGAGAGAGATAGATTTTTCTGAGAAAGAGAGTTGTGTGTGTAACAGAGAAGGATAAGGAGGAGTTCTCTAACCCTAGCAAAGGAGGAGAATTAGTTATCTTCAAGATTCTACAAGAAGTAATGCATCTACCCCTAAAAACTGGAAATTAGGATTTCTCTTTCTTATGTAAGCTTTATTGTATGCTTTTGCTGTGATTGTTGTCATGAGTTAATGCTTTTCTTAGTTAATATATATATATATATAATATTAATGATATTCATGATAGTTTGATCATGTTTTAGGGTTAGTTCATAGGTTATTATGCATAGTTATGAGATTAGGATTTCCATTATCCTTATTTCATGTAAGTTTCACATAGCATGCTTAACATAGCTTTTTGAGTTGTTGCTCATTATGGTTGTTTCTATATATGCTACATATAGTTGAATCATACAAGTTTTGCATTCATATAGTGGATTTTCCAGGACTTTTGGAGATATTATCTTTTTTTTAAGGATAATTATCTTTTTTAGAGAGCAGGGTTTTGCATGGGGGTATTCGGGAATGTGTTTAAGCATGCAATCACTTATAATATGTTTTAAAGTATATATTTTGCATATGATATGTTGATAGAATTTTCATACGGAGTGGTTTTTATGAAAAATTATCTTAGGATAATTTTGCTTAAGAAAGCTCACCGTAAGAAGGCTTTTTTCTCATGTTTTATATAAAATGTCATATTTTTTACTTGATTTTGCTTTGTTTTCATGCTTAATGATATTATATGATGTTCTCATGATTATTATAGGGTTTTTACATATGTTTCATAGTTTTTGTGCATGTAGATTAGGTCTTGCATGTAGGAGCATATTAGGGTTTTTGCTATCTTTTGATTTTTATCTTTTACATCATCATTAGGATAACTTTAGGTCTTAATATATTCTGTCCAGATTTAATTATTATCATTGTGGTGATATTTTGAGCATGTAAAAGTTATTTTTCAACATGGTAATTGCTCTATTGAAAATAGGTTGGTTATTTTTTAAAATATTGCAAATGGTAAATGAGTTTGGCAGGTACAAATCCCATAGAAAGTGGGGTGACTGTTTTGGTCAGATTATTGTGAGTTTGGCAGGTGCAATTATTCCATCGAAAGTGGGGTAATTATTTTTTACTATTGCAAATGGAAAGTTTACAAACATAGTTTTCTTTCCTTATTCTTTCTCTTCTCCCTCCTAGGGTTATTTCCTAATAGAGGGATATGGTAAATTTGTAGAGTTTCCTTTCATAAAAAAAATTCCTTTTTTAAAAAGTTTCCATCTTTCATTGAAATACCATATTTTTTAAAGATCTTTTTTAGAATCATTTATCTTTGGAAACTTCCCATATTTTCTTGAAATGAAACTTAGGGTTTACCATAAGTCACTATTGGGTCATAACCTTATTCTAGAACGAACTACATGGACTTTGATCCTTGTACGTTCAATATAAGGTACATAGGCGTTCAATTGATGTTCAAGTCCACCCTAGGATACAAAGTATCCAAGGTTTTCTTCTCCCTTTTTCTATTTTCTCTTTTTGTTTGCTTATGTGGATGGATGAATGGATTATATGCATGCTGTCTTGTGATGATAAATGTTGATTTTTGTGTGTGTGAAATTTTAATTTAGCCCAATTAAATTAAGAGACCAATTAGGGCGATATGGGTGCCTATAGGCTTTGCCTAGAACCTTCCTATATCGTAACTTAGCCTCCGAATTTACAATTTTTGGTTTTCAAAAGACTTTTTGCCTTTCCATTTTTAAACATAGAGTCACTTTTTGTTTTGGAAATAAAAAATTTTAGGGTTTTCCCTTTTTCCATAAAAAATGAGGTGGCAACTCCCTTTTGATTTAATGTGGGCTACTTTCCATTTTACCCTACTTACAAATTATAATGATGATTATTGAATTTACTCAAATGAGAATAAATCCATTTGTAGATCTATATTGCCTATATAGTATAGTGCATTAGAATTATCCAAGACGATATATTTCATTGTTCACTCTGTAGTTTGAAATTGTTGACTTAGATTATAAAAACTTGTGCGAGTGCTGAGATAAAATTAAAATTTTAGAAGAAAAAATCTTAGCAATTTATGAATGAAACTTGTGCTTATTAAAAATTTATTGGTTTGAGCAAATAATTTTATAGAGTATGCTAAATGCCTAGAAGCACAATATTAAATAGCAGCTGCATAGAGAGTCAGATATGAGAATTATTAAGTCTCTAACTAATTCAGAAATTAATGAATAACACATCGAATGGTATAGGACTTATGCCTATAAGAAAGGTCAACAGTGATTGTAACTCAACCTATATGAATGGAAATCCCAAGAAGTAGGGTCATATAGGTAATAATAAGTTAATTGTTAACTCGAAGTGCATTTGTAACACCTGTGTAATAAAATTAGCTTTATTACATTATTAACTAATGCTTTGTCGGGTCTTAGCTCACTTGTACATTTCGCGTGAGGTTTATAATGATTTTTTCGATGCATGACATGATGTTTAATGTCATTTGGCATAATATGTATGTTGGAACGACTATAAGTAGAATTTATATTGTAGACACCCCATATTTACCTAGTATATTCATCAAAGGGATGTCACTTGAAGACCAGAACCATTTACAAACCCACTCCAAAAACTCACCCAAAGAGCGAGTCTTGCACAAGAGTTGAGACCTCAGTGGTCTTTAGGGGTTTAGAATTATCTTTTCAACGACTGGTAGCATGCCTAATTCGGTGTTAAGGAACTCTATGTGGAGCCATTTGAAGTTTTAAGCCATTTCTGGCAGGCGTTGGAAAGCGCGCGAAAAAATAGCTGTAACATAAATTTCCAAAAATTTGGGAATAGATGTTTTGGCACATTCTAAGACCTTTTTGTGAAATAGCAAAACTGCTAAAAAGGTCCTGGTCCAAGATAATCTCACACAGCTTTTTTGCAGCACCGGAACAAACTCAAAAAAGCAAGTCGCCCCAAGAATTTTTGAAAGTCTGGGAACGGATTTTCTGGCATATTCTAAAATCTTATTGTGAAATAGCACAATTTCCAGAAATGCCCCATTCCTAGAGCATTTCACTTCGCTTCTTTGAAAAATAGGGTTTTTTTAGTTTAATCGCATGCTAAGGAAATTAAAGTTGCAGAAAAAAGTCAAAATCATAAAGAGCATGCCGAAATCTTTCCAGCACCTCTAGAAGCACCTCAATCAGAGTTTCCAAGCTCAATCTGCCCCCATGGGCATTGTGCACTCCAAAAAGTCAACTTTAGTAAAAAAGTCAACCGTGGTAAAAAAATCAACTTTGCAGTCATTCAGAGGGAAATAGCAAAACAAATCCATTGCCAGTAGTCTCGCGACAATCTAAGCTCTGGAACATTGAAAAAGATGCTGCAAGCCAAAAAGTCAACTGTGTTGAAAAAGTCAACTTTGCAGTTATTTAGAAGGAAACAGTGAGATAGGATCATTGCCACAAGTCTCATCCCAATATGAGGTCTAGAACACTGAAAAAGTCCATGCGGGCCCCACACTCACAAAAAAGTCAACTCTGGTCAACCTTGATCAGCAAAATTTAAATTTACAGGCATACTGAAGGAAATAATTAAAGGAGTCCAGTGCAGCTGACTGCATCTCAATCCGAGCTCAAAAACTCAAAAGCGTTGCAAGCGGGTCCTACATAATTTGAGCAGCATAGAAAGTCAACTTTGGTCAACCTTGATCAGGAAAAGTCAACTCTCAAGTCAACCTGAAGAGCATGATGAGAAAAATGCATAGCCACTAATCTCACATCATTTGGAGTTCCGGAAGTCAAAATATTTTCAATTGAAGTTTTAGAGGGAGCCCGGCTAGGCCTGCATGCCTTGCAATCAGTGACCAAGAAAAGCTGCAATCACAAGCCCGGACCACAATCAAGCTGAAGAGTTCGGAATTATCTTTCCAACGATAGGTGGATCATCCAATTCTGAGCATGTGACAAGAAGTTATGAGCATTTAAATATTTCCCACGAGGCTGTGAATAGTGACTAACGCGCGCGAGATATTTTTTCGTGACTTGGAGACAAAGAGATAAGGCAAATCAGCACTTAGGCTTTTGTGTCCCCTCTACACCAACAAGATAGGATATTTTATAAGTTAGTTTATTTCTATTTTGCACCCTAAGCTATTTAACTTTAGGTTAATAGCACTTTTGCCCCAAAAATGTGTGGCTAGGATGACTCCTTGCTCACCAAGCCAAGTGTAGGGCCAAGAATGACTCCTAACCCGTTAAGGAGTTGATGTGTAGGGCTGGGATTAAACCTCAAAGATGGATGGATGGGATCAACTCACCTATTTACCACTAAGCCATCCACTTTCCCTATAAATACCCCACTAATTCCATCCCAAAAAAAAAAGGTTTTGGAAAGCCAAAAAAACCCTACCAAATTAAATTCAGCACTTCTAGAGAGAGAAGCTCCCAAGAGTGACCAGCCATAAGGGGAGGAGCTCCTCCTTGCACCACCACTCCACCACTACACCACCGCCACACCACTACACCACCACACCTCCAACACTTCACCACCACACCACCACCACCACCTCTACCACTTCCACCACCACAAAGCCACCATCAAACCCACTCAAAAAGCCTTCCCAAGGTGCTGTCCAAAAACACCCAACCACACAAAACCTCCATTTTTGGGCATGGGTAGCTAGGAAGAACACACCCAGAAACTACTGTATTTTTGCTACGGAACGACTGTCACCTTCGTGACTGTTTACTGTCAATTTATTCTCGGGTGACTGGTAACTTCACTGTGTTACCACTGTTTTGTTCCCAAACCACTCCAAAGCTTTTTCAAGCTAATTCCACCACTCCAAACCAACTCCCAAGCACCAAACCACCACAAAAACACCTCCCCCATGGCTGGTTCAAGTGAGTGAGAGTGAGTTGTGTGTGTACAAAGTATATGTAATTCAAAGAAAGCAAGGAATACAAAGCAAAAGCAAAAGCAAAAGCAAAAGAAAGTTTCAAAGGAAAGGTATAAAAATGTGATTTCTTGTCTATTTCATATGTTTTAATTGTGCTACTAATTTTGTTTGTTCATTGAACCTTGGGAGGACTTAAATATAATAGAAAGAGTCACACTATATACACATAGACTTTGTGCATAGAAATCATTTAGGGGTTCTTGTTTTTGTTTGAGCACATTAAATTGAGCAAGTTTATCTAAAGAAAACTTAAGGTGCTATGATGGTTGGTTGGCCCATCAATGGGTAGGCATAGCCTAGCGCATGTGTAAGTTATGATGGTTGGCTGGCCAGTCAATGGGTAGGCATAGCCTAGCTTATGCGTGTTTAAAACATTAATTTATCGATTTGCTCAATCTAAGTGTTCAAGCCAAAAGGAGAATCCCTATGTTTTCAATTGTGCTTGGAAGTCCAAAAAAAAAAAATGTATGAATTGTGAAGCAACTTTCTTAATCTTTGTTTTGTAGGGTATTACTCCTATGTATATAAAGGGCAAAGAAATGGAGCTTAGCTTGGAAATAGCCGCGCGCATGTGCTCATAAAAATGCCAAAAGCTTGTTTTTTAACACACGCATATCACAGATGCACAATTTTTTTCTAGAATATTTTGATACGCTGTTAGGTTGTCGAATTTTTCCTACACATATCACAGATGCACAATTTTTTTCTAGAATATTTTGATACACCGTTAGGCTGCCGAATTTTTGCCACAGAGCATGACACACTCACACACTAGCTTAGCAATATAGCTTGTTTTGTATTCCTACTATGCCAAAAGCATGTCATCTACACTATTTTTTTTACAAAGCATGTCATATTCGCTAACTATTTCACAAAGCATGTCACACACGCACTACTTTTTCACAAAGCATATCACACACGCACTAGATTTTTCTGGAATATTTTTAGACGCCAGAAGGATGTCCAATTTTTTCCATGAAAATATATGTTGCATACATGCCCCAAATTTTTCAAATAACTTTTGAGACACCGGAAGGCTACTAAAATTTCTGTAGAATTCTTACCAAATGAATAGTCCAAATTGGTCATTTTTGTTCATCCTCATCTCATTTTAATGTGAAGTTCATCAAAAATGGTTCCATTTACCAACAAAAAAAAAATGCTCTACTTATTTTTCATACGCCGAAAGGCTGTCCAATTTTCTGCAAATAATTGCATAAAAATCATTTTCATCCAAATCAATTCAATTCATTCCAATTCAATCCAATTCAAATCAATTTTCATCCGAATTCAATTCATTCCAATTCAATCCAATACAAATCAATTTTCATCCAAATTCTTCAAAGCATTCAAAATCAATTTTCCATACTTCAAAATATTTCCAAATCAATTCAATTTTTCAAGGCACCATCCAAGTCTCATCAATTTCATATCATTTCACATACACCATGATTTGTAGCGCATCTCTTGAAATAAAAAGTATGCTATTTGTCACATCCCATTTTTGCCACCTTAGCTAGGGTTTGTCATTTCATGTGTCTTTTTTTTTCCTTTTTGAGTCTAGTCTTTTGCATTGGGTTTCTAAGGTCTTGAGGATGATGTGTATGAATTTTGGTTCGATTTGGAGTTGTTCTTGAGGGTTAATAAGAACTTTTGTGACTTGAGGGGCATAATCGTCTTTTAGGTCACAAACTTTCCATTTGACCTTGAAATGATCTCCAAGTTGCCAATTGGAGTTCATCTGGATGCATTTGAGGTATTTATGGGTTCAATTCAATGAATTGATGGTTTGGGATTAGAATGGCTCAATATGGCTCAGGTTGGTTAAGAGACCTATTTCGGGTTAGCTCAAATTGGCTCATGATTTTCACTCTATGACTATTCATTTGACTTTGATTAGTCTTAATTTCATCCCCAAATGTGTTTAGGGAGGTTGAATTTCGAATTGGAAAGCATTCGGTGCAACCCTATGTGCATACCTAAGCTAAGCGACGGTGGGGCATGGCGGTTAACCGCCTTTGTAAGACCTAACCATGCAGCCATGGCTAGGGTTTTGCCCTCAAGTGACTCAAATTACATTCCCTTTCAAAACACAGTCGTTTTGGCTTTCGTTTCATCAAAATCGGAGTTGATTTGGACCCTGAAACACATTTGGAAGTCGAAAGGGTCAGAAATAGGCATAAGATGACAAGGACTCGGGTGACCACCCAGGCTTGGGCGGCTAGCCGCCCAGCCCCAGGAGCCTCTTTCCTTTTTTGAGTGCTAAAGCAGATCCCTTCCTATTTCCTCGGATTTGTCCGCCTCTAGCCGCCATTTAACCCTATTTTCAGCCCTAATTGACATACTTAAGCCCCAAGGGAGTCTCTAAGAGCCCTTGGATCAATACCTAGGGTTTTAATCCCAACTATTGAGGGTTTCCCCTCAAACCCTATAAATACCTGCTTATACTTCAGCACAGGGGGGAGGCATTTTTTGAAGGAAGAGACACTTAGAGAGATTTGGAGGCCATTACAGCCATCCTTAGGATAATTTAACCTAAATTCTGAGTGAGAGAGTGAGAGAGAGGGCTTAAAGGAGGGCTGGAGCTTTGCTTGAAGGCTTGAAGGAAGGAATTTCCAGTAGTTCATAAGAGGAGGACTCTCTACAGCAACAAAAGGGGACTTCACCATAGGTATACCTTCCCCTCTCTTTTCTCTCTTTTAAATTAGGGTTCATGCCTAGAATAGCATTATTTCATGTTTAAGGTTGAGTTTTTATCATATGTTGATACTTCTACTGGTTAATATGTGTGATAAAAATGTCATTCATGGCTAGTTTTGCATGATATAATGTTATTCCATGTGATTTCATGTGTGGTTGTGATTTTAGGGTTTCTAGTGTCTTTTTTAGGGTTTTGCATTGAATAGCTATTATTTCATGTTCAAGCTTATATTTTTATTATGTGTTGATGCTTCTAATGGTTAGAATGCATGATTAGGATATTGTTTATGGCTGGTTTTGCATGATATAATGTTATTCCATGTGATTTTATGTGTAGTTGTGATTTTAGGGTTTCTAGTGTCCATTTTAGGGTTTCTCATTAGATAGCTATTATTGCATGTTCAAGTTAGCATTTTTATCATGAGTTGATACTTCTATGAGTTAAAATGCATGATTATAATCTTGTTCATGGTCATTTTTACATGCTAGAGGGCTGTTTAATGTGATTTAATGCATGTTTGCAATTCTAGGGTTTCTCTTGTGCTGAAATTGAGTTTATGCTTAGAATAGCTATATTTCATGTGCAAGCCTATGTTTTTATCATGTGTGGATCATTCTATTGGTTAATATGCATGATTAGAATGCTGTTCATGTTCAGTTTTGCATGATTTAGAGTTATTTCATGTGATTTTATGCACAAGTGTGATTCTAGGGTTTCGTTCATCCTTGTTTTAGGAAAGTTGCATATAGCATAATAGCTTAGGGTTTTTCTTTAGTTTTTCTTCATAGTTGCTGTATATGTGTTGCATATTAGATAACTATGATATTTTCAGCATTCATTTAGTTGATTTTAGGGTTTTTTGCATGTTATTGCATATAGGGCTGAATAGGGTTTAGGTTATTTCATGATTCGTGTTATTTACATGGTTTATGGGTGATTTTAAGCCTTATTTCAGTTCTGTCCAGATCTGTGATTTGTCCTTAATGACATATTGTGAGCATGTGTTAACCTATGTTTAAGCATGATAATTGCTTGATTAGAAACTAGGTTTGTTTGTTAGTATTTTTGGTGTGTTTTGCATGCAAATTACAGGTACATAACAGGTACAAACCCATAGAAAGTGGTATATGACAGGTGCAATTACCCCACCAATGTGGGGTGATTATTTTGGCTATTGCAAGATGAAATCTTGCAAATAAAGTAATTACCCTATGCAATAGGGTGGTTATTTTGATAGGTTGCTTTTGCTTAAGGTAAGTTGAGTATGAAAGTGCCCTAATTCACCTTTCCTTCTTTAAAACTTTCCCTTTCTCCCCCCTAGGGTTATTTCCTAATAGGGGAACATGGTAAATCTCTAAAGTTTCCATTCATAAAGAATTCTTTTTTAAACAAAAGTTTCTATCTTTACTTAAAATTCCATATTTTCTAAAGATCTTTCGAGAATCACTTATCTTTTGGAAACTCTCTTATCTATGAAAGGAAACTTAGGGTTTACCAGAGGCCTCTATTAGGTTATAACCCTATTCCCTTTCGAACTACGTGGTGTTAGGATTATGCCCTAGAGCCAATCATAGAGATGATTGTTTAGGGATTAGGAACAATCATTTGATTTCATTTATATATGTCACATTTATTATTGATTTAATAAAAGGGCTTATTCTATTATGTTTATATGCATCATTTATATTTACATAATATGTCCATGGAGTTAGAGTTGAGAATATGGAATTACAAAGAGTTGTAATTTTGAGACTATAGATATATCTCTGTACTAAACTCCTTAAGCATTCCTAGTTGAAGGTTCACTATGATGGACAGTAATGAACCATAGGACTAGCACTTGTTAGGTTGACTTTATAGGAGGATAGCTAGTCTCAAGCTATTTGTGTGGAGACACTACAACCAACAAGTGGGTGCCTATTATAAGAATAGGTACACTGAATGTGACCAAAGATATGAGATAAACTGAATGGAGTTTTATCCTGCCTGTCAATCAGTTTCTCATTGTTATAGTGGTACAAGTAATCCTTAGACCTGAGACACCATAGTTGCCTTATGCATGTAGCTTTAGAAGTTTGATAACACTAAGTGCAGATCCTATTCAGGGGTCTGCAAAGGTGTTCATTGGCCCTACTGCTATGTGTATGAAGGCATGTGAGTGATCAACAAGGGATCCATCACTCTCAGGAAAAAGATAGAGAATGTCTCATATAGCATTCATAATATAACTCATTAAATCCATGGCCATGGTAGGATGAATATGAAAAGAGTTTCATGAGTTCATCAATGAGTTGATATCTTTGAATGAGTATAAAGTAATTGAACTAGGGACTTGACAGACTTCCATATCCTATTAGTTCAATTGGAGACATTGTGTTGAAGGAAGGATGCAATTGTAACCTATAAACTATAACAGAAGGATTCTTTGTAAATGACTATTCACCTCATTAAGGACCACACCATGAGCCATATGCTAGGTGTTACTCATGGTTAGTAGAAGCCCTAATTGATATAAGTGAGTTATAATCAATTAGGGAATTGGAAGGAGTTCCAATTAGACCCTAAATGGAAAGAGTTCCATTGTGCACACCTCATGCTATTCCTACTACTTGATGATGTGAACCCAATGGGTCACACACTGATCATGCAAGATGAGCTTTTAAGTCTATGAGAGAAAGGGTATGAGTGCATAAAGAATAGTTCTTTGAGGCCATGTTTGTATTTGATATAAACAATAGGGGTTATTGTGCAATTTAGGGAAATTGCATAAAACCCTAAAAGGGTTTCCCCCCTAGGGCCGGCCCCTTTAGTGTGGACTATTTAAGTCACACTATGATGTGTGACATCATCACTTTTAGAAGACACCAAGGGCTGGCCAGAATTTCCAGCCTCCCTCTCTCTCTCTCATCACTTCTCCTACACTAGCAACAATAAGGAAAAGGAGGAAAGGACTTGAAGCTCTAGCTAGGTGTGGATACCGTTGGAGGCAGCACACTTGGGCTGCTCATTCACCGCTGTCCGGAGTCGAAGCTTGGAGCAAAACGGAGAAGACAAAAATTCTGTAAGTGTTCTAACCCTCTTCGTAGTTAGGGTTTGATTTTGTGTTATGCATAGTTAGATTCATGGGATTGGGAATCGTAGGAAAAATTTTTATATTCCGCCTTTGTATTTTTCCCTCTTGTTCGATTCCCAACAGTGGTATCAAAGCCAGGTTATGCATAATACAAAATACATATGGGCTGGTAATTATGGTGTAGTTGAATGATTCAAAAATCTGGAAAATTTTTCTGCATAATTGGTTTTCCTCCATGGCTGAACCTAGGGTTTGCAACCCTAGGTCAATTCTCTTCTACTCCTCTTCTAATTGATGGTTAAGTGTATCCATGGATGCAATAGGTTGCATAGGGTTTGAGTTTGGAGAAGAAGAATAAGGAAACTAGGGTTTTATAAAACTGTTATGAACAGTTTTCATGGTTGCCATGAGAAACCGTCATCTTGTTTTGCCTGCCGAATTCAGAGTTCTTCTCCAAAATTTTCGAGCCATATATGGTTAGAAAGCTCTTTGAATAAGCTTTCCAACCCAACAAACGGTGCGTCAATCCGAGTTCTGTAGTGAAAGTTATGAATTTTTTACTACAGGCTGTCTGGAAAGACAGTTTTGCTCGGGAATGATGCAATAGCCACAACTTTGAGTTATTGATGGAGATCAAAGGCATGGCAATGGTTGCCACCACTTGGGTTATGTTCTAGACATGGTAGGGAAAGGTTCCCAAGCATTTAGATGCATCATAATTGGATTAAGATGCTAGAACAGAAGGAAGAAGGAGAAGAACACCATGGAGGCTGAATCTGGGTTTTAGAACCCTAAGGTTCTTGCAATTAATTCTAATTAAAGCTGCTGTATTTATGATGGAAGATCATTGTAGGATCATTATATATCATGTGTATATGATTTTCTTTAAGGTTCAAAAAGGTTTTGATGGAAAAAGATTCAAAAAGTTTGAAAATTTTTCATGAACAGCATAGCAGATTTTTTCTGCAGAAAAGTCATCAATGGAGTTTTGATTAGAACTTGAGTTAGGGAACTCCAAATTGCATGAAACCAATTGCATTAGTTTCCTAAGACATATAGGATACTGGGAAAATTCATTTGGTAGCCTAATTCATTCATCTTGCTGGGTTTTTAAATCAATTTCTGACAATGGACAGTATGCTGTAAATTTCTGGGCAGCCTACTGTTGTTTTAATTGTTTAGAACAACTGATGATGATTTGATCATCCAAACCTCTTCTATTAGCTTAGTATTTCATGTAGGGACATGATACAAAAGCTGGTTTCAATGGAGGAGTCGAATTGATAAGGTTTTAGAAGCTATTGTGACCTTCAAGGTCTGCAACAATGGCTCCAGCGATGGGTTTTGGAAACCCTGATTGTTCTTGATGATGGCAGCCACTTCCACCTTTTCTCACGTGTCCAAGGGCTTGTCCCACACCCCTGTAGTCCTCTCCCTTGGTTGGCCATGGCCTCCCACAGCCGTTGGTGGCCATGGCAGCCTAGCCAAGCTCAGGCAGCCCCCTGGTAGTGACGGCTGCATAGAGTTAAGGATGAAACCCTAATTTTGAGTTAATGATGAAACCCTAATTTCATTATGGCATTAATTAAAACCCTAATTGGAATATTAATTACCTTAATTAAGAGTTAATGATTGGTCATTAAATGACCAATCATGGTTATTGATTGTTAGGGCATAATTAATACCATTAATGATGTCTAGGGTTAGGGTTTTGGAAACCCTAGTTAGTGTAATTAATTAAGGGTAATTAATACCCTATTTGGCATTAATTAAACCCTAATCCCTTTTATTAAATACCATATGAGCCTAGGGTTTTAATGATTGGACATTAAATGACCAATCATAAGGCATTTAATGATTAGGGCTTGCATTTAGGGTTTAGGGTTTTAGGAAACCCTAATACACTAATTCATCATTTTAATGATTTTATTTAATTCCTATATTAATTATTTAATTAATATTGATTAATTTTATAATGTTTTAAATGGTTTAAAACACAATTAGGGATTAAATTAAAATCTGGAAATTCTTAATTAAATGAAATTGTTTTGTTTAATTAAGGAAACCCTAATATTGGATATTAGAGTTATTTTAGGAAACTTTACATGTTTTAAATTAATTTGATTAATTGAAACTGTAATGTCTTAAATGTTAAGACTTTATTTAATTCTGGATATTTTTGTTAAAACCTAATAAGATTAGGATGCATTAATGAGATTAATGTAAATCATTCAAGAGAATTACCATAATGCCCATATGTTTTAATGCTTACAGTTTTTCTTTACATTATGCAATAAGATTGTATGTATGTGTTTGGATGATGATTATGGACTATACCCTTTAAACCAATTGTGATTGGCCGTCTTATGAATGGGATGTTATTATTTACAAGAGTTGTAATTTTATTAAGGTGATGTAATTTATTTGGGGCTTGCATGCCACCTTCCCTCTCCCTCTCTCTCTATCATTCTCTTATGTACCCCACATTCCCCTTATGTATCCCTTTCTTTAAATTATGTAAATGTTATGTAATCGAGAGCGCACTAAGGAGCATGGTGGACCCAAAGGAGCATGATAGAGCCCAACAACCCAATGGTGGAGACCATCAAGCCAAGGGAGCAGATTGAAGGACTTGAAAGCTTAGAGAAGTGTTTCAAGACAGCATGCATGTTTCGAATGTGTTATTTTACGATCACCTACACCCACCTTAGACCTTGGATTCAATCTATTGGCTTGGATTGAATCCTCTCAAAGTCCATAATCATCATAGTGGGAGCTTTAATTTATGAGATAATTGTATTAGCTCCAATACCATAGTTTGATATATGTTACCTATTCACTTAGGGACTAATATCAAAATATGGTACTTTATATATGTTGATATATAATAGCATGCGATGTATAATTTATAATAGCATGAGATGTATGATTATAAATAGCATAATTTATATGTTTAAATTTTGATACATAGGATGCATGTTAATTTGATGAGACCCTTTAAAACCCCTCTTATTTAATATTAAGTTGAAAATGGAGAAGTCATTGGGGAATGAATTCTTCATTGCCTTCCATCATTATAGGATCATCTAACGTCCCTTAATGTGGGTACCTAGCTGCAGACATGTAGGAGCTACCCATGTTAAAGACATTACTTGAAACTATCACATATGAGATATCATGGGGTGCCTAAACTGGTATATACCAAGAAACTAACATGTGAGGTATATATTTGGCGAAACATACCTGTGTGAATGATGGGTTTAACTTAACTAGGGAAGTATTCCAAGAAACTAACATGTGAGGTGTATGTTCCCTAGAGGCA
Source organism: Liquidambar formosana (assembly GCA_039720395.1). Lineage (NCBI taxonomy): Eukaryota > Viridiplantae > Streptophyta > Magnoliopsida > Saxifragales > Altingiaceae > Liquidambar > Liquidambar formosana. The sequence goes on along the minus strand of CM077824.1, from coordinate 28,261,544 downwards.
AAACGATTGGAACTTGCTTATGAAGCAATAGACAAAGAGTTGTCTTCTTATTGTGGGTTAGAAGCCAAGAAACTAACATGTGAGGCTTCTAGGTCACAGTGGGACCCCAATCCCCATTAGGAATGAGATTCCCGAATTCCATTAGAGGGTGTATGGAATTTGATAAAATAGTGGGAGGTACCATATGATTAAAGACCCAATCATTATGGATAAAAATGAAATCTAATTCTCTGTTTATGTAGATTACCTAATTACTCACCTCAAAACCCCTATTTCCTAATATATAGGATATTGATAGTTTGACTAAACCCGATTTCTTTGATTGACTTAGGAAATTGAGAATTGTTCTCAATTTCAAAAGATTGTTTATATGCTATTAGGCCTTTTATTAAAGGCCCTCCATAAAACATCCTAAAAAGACACTATGCGCAATTGGCATCTTGTTGCCATGCTATATGATAGTATTGATGACTAATGAGCTTCAGAAGCAAAATTAGTCAATGCAAGTGCCTTTGATGTCCTACATCATATACAAAGGTTGTATTGTGAGTAAAATAATACTATAAAGTATAGTACTTGTAAAGGACTTCTTCTGGACTAGGATGTAATAAAAGTTGTTTATTAATAATCATTCTTTTGAAAAATGATTAATCACATAGAATAGCTTGAGAAGCTAGATGTGATTTAAAATGGAAGCATAGATGAAAGCAAGTCTTGAAAAGTCAAAGACAAAGAAATATAATTATTTTGTAGTAAACATAAGGTATTATAAAGGGAACTTGATAAAGTATCAGTCTTCCTAGAAGAACCAAACTTTTGAAGTTTTGGTTCATGCTCTAAACTAAATTGTTGGTTAGTTTTGCTTCTTGGTTTTTGGATTCTAGTGTAATCTAAATCGAAGCAGAAAGTTAAGTAGATAATAAGTTACCTTTAAAAAAATTTTAATAGAGCAAGAGTTGCTAGATTAATTTTGGGAACTTATTTCTTAACTGGGTCATTTAAGACATTCTAGAAATTTGATTTCTGAATTTAAATGACTAATTAGAGCGAATGCAACGTATTCCGAGAATACAAGAGATGTAGAGACTCTCATTTAAATGTAACGATTATGACTTGGTTATGAGATGACCAAACCCATCTTTTACTTGGTGAAGTGAAAGAGTTACATTTATAATTTGATTAATACATTGTGATGTATATAGTCATGTAGAGCATGCATTCAATTACAGTAGACTCATCTTAGAATACCATAGCTCAATGGTGAATCTAAGAGAACGAATTGAACCCTATTAAGATATGGTTTGATCCATGATGAGTTTTACTAATGTATCCATCTAGGATATACCTTAAAATTGCTACATATTGATAATTTAGGGTTTACTCCAGTTTTGTCCCAATTATATCAGATATGATATGGGAAGAAACCCAACTTAAAGAAGTTAAGGCTTGGGCTTGTGCTACGTTTGTCTGGAAACATAATGTAGACAATCTGGAAATAAGGTCAAGTGTTGAATTGTGGTATATCCTAAAAGTGGTTGGGATAGTATTTCTATTACTCTAATGAACAAAAGTTGTCCATTAGGATGATTGCTGGATTTTCTTGAGAAAGAGTTCATTCAAGAAAGATGCAAAAGTAGATAGAATTTACAGAATTGTTTGTAAAGCCACAAACCAACAAAGATCCAACCCTTGCCCCTATTGAGGCAAAACCTTTAATTACACCACATTCTTTTCATAGATCAAATTGGATATTTCTTTAACATAAGAGAGATATTGTATCTCCATTAGAATGTGAAAGAATTGTTCTTTGGTGATAAAGATCACCAAGATAATCCTATTGATTATGATTAGGCGATGTTTGACATCAACTTGAGAAATGACTAAGAGTCATTAAATCCAATATGGACAGGTAGAGACCTAAAAAGCTTGGCTATTTAAGAATGTTTTCAACATAGGCAAAAAGTTGTCTATAAAGAAACTTGTTTGATAATAGTTATGCTGAAATCCATTTGGATCTTGTTATCTATAAACACACATTTTGAATATGAGATATGTCAAAAAGGATATAAAGATGTTATATCAAATGGTGAAAAACCATAAAAGTGTGTAAGTTATAGAAGTCTATTAATAGACTACAAGGTTCTCATAATTAGAACATCTATAAAGTTGAAGTAATCAAATTGTTTGATTTCTCTCATTGTATAGATGGACCATGAGTGTATAAAAGGTTAGTGGGAGTGCGGTCGTTTTTCTTTATCCTAAGTATAGATGACATCCTAATCAGTATGAATGATATATGAATGTTATCTAATGTAAAGTTTTGGTTTTTGGAGAAAAACTAATTCATGAAAGATTTGGCAGAAGCATCCAACAAGATCTATAGAGATAGATCATATAGATTGCTAAGTATCTCCAAATCATCAAACATAGTTGAAATGTTGAAGGAGTTCAACATGGAGAATTCTAAGGGAGGTCTGATTTACTTCAGATAAGAATTCATTATTCAAGGGCATGTGCCCTAGGATAACACAAGTAAGGTTCTTAAAGTGTTAAGAAGCCTTATTCTACACTATGTATTGAACCTGATATCTATTATGTTGTAATTGTTACAAATAGTTATCAGTCAATTCAAATTTGGAATATTGGATTGTATAAGGAAATTGTAAACTCATAGTAGATGGGTATATGGATTTGGATATAATCCATATGGGGTATATTTTATATTCACTTTAGTTGGTGAAATACTTAATGGAAGAACTGTATGAAAGATACAGTGGATTCCATTATTAAGGGTGAATTAATTGTCGCATTGTCTAGGAGACTGTTTGGATCTATAAGTTCATTTAGAACTTAGAGTTGTTCCTTCCATTGAGTTGCCCACACCTTGTTTTGTGACAACAATGGGTCTATAGCTCAAGTATAGGAATCACGGTCTCATCAAAAGTCCAAACTCATAGAATGACAATTCCAAGTGATTAGAAGAATCATTGGAAGAGGTAATAGATACATTACAGAAGATATTATCTACATAAGTTTTTGTAGACCTACTGACTAAAGCTTTAAAACATAATTGGTTATGTCTAAGACCAACATCTTGAGAAGATAGGTATGCGATACATGGTCGATTGGCTTTAGTGCAAGTGGGAGATTGTTAGGATTATGCCCTAGAGCCAATCATAGAGATGATTGTTTAGGGATTAGGAACAATCATTTGATTTCATTTATATATGTCACATTTATTATTGATTTAATAAAAGGGCTTATTCTATTATGTTTATATGCATCATTTATATTTACATAATATGTCCATGGAGTTAGAGTTGAGAATATGGAATTACAAAGAGTTGTAATTTTGAGACTATAGATATATCTCTGTACTAAACTCCTTAAGCATTCCTAGTTGAAGGTTCACTATGATGGACAGTAATGAACCATAGGACTAGCACTTGTTAGGTTGACTTTATAGGAGGATAGCTAGTCTCAAGCTATTTGTGTGGAGACACTACAACCAACAAGTGGGTGCCTATTATAAGAATAGGTACACTGAATGTGACCAAAGATATGAGATAAACTGAATGGAGTTTTATCCTGCCTGTCAATCAGTTTCTCATTGTTATAGTGGTACAAGTAATCCTTAGACCTGAGACACCATAGTTGCCTTATGCATGTAGCTTTAGAAGTTTGATAACACTAAGTGCAGATCCTATTCAGGGGTCTGCAAAGGTGTTCATTGGCCCTACTGCTATGTGTATGAAGGCATGTGAGTGATCAACAAGGGATCCATCACTCTCAGGAAAAAGAGAGAGAATGTCTCATATAGCATTCATAATATAACTCATTAAATCCATGGCCATGGTAGGATGAATATGAAAAGAGTTTCATAAGTTCATCAATGAGTTGATATCTTTGAATGAGTATAAAGTAATTGAACTAGGGACTTGACAGACTTCCATATCCTATTAGTTCAATTGGAGACATTGTGTTGAAGGAAGGATGCAATTGTAACCTATAAACTATAACAGAAGGATTCTTTGTAAATGACTATTCACCTCATTAAGGACCACACCATGAGCCATATGCTAGGTGTTACTCATGGTTAGTAGAAGCCCTAATTGATATAAGTGAGTTATAATCAATTAGGGAATTGGAAGGAGTTCCAATTAGACCCTAAATGGAAAGAGTTCCATTGTGCACACCTCGTGCTATTCCTACTACTTGATGATGTGAACCCAATGGGTCACACACTGATCATGCAAGATGAGCTTTTAAGTCTATGAGAGAAAGGGTATGAGTGCATAAAGAATAGTTCTTTGAGGCCATGTTTGTATTTGATATAAACAATAGGGGTTATTGTGCAATTTAGGGAAATTGCATAAAACCCTAAAAGGGTTTCCCCCCTAGGGCCGGCCCCTTTAGTGTGGACTATTTAAGTCACACTATGATGTGTGACATCATCACTTTTAGAAGACACCAAGGGCTGGCCAGAATTTCCAGCCTCCCTCTCTCTCTCTCATCTCTTCTCCTACACTAGCAACAATAAGGAAAAGGAGGAAAGGACTTGAAGCTCTAGCTAGGTGTGGATACCGTTGGAGGCAGCACACTTGGGCTGCTCATTCACCGCTGTCCGGAGTCGAAGCTTGGAGCAAAACGGAGAAGACAAAAATTCTGTAAGTGTTCTAACCCTCTTCGTAGTTAGGGTTTGATTTTGTGTTATGCATAGTTAGATTCATGGGATTGGGAATCGTAGGAAAAATTTTTATATTCCGCCTTTGTATTTTTCCCTCTTGTTCGATTCCCAACACGTGGACTTTGATCCATGTATTTTCATACATGGTACATAGGCGCTCTTCGTGAGGTTCAAGTCCGCCCTAGGATACTAAGTATCCTAAGTTTTCTTTCCCATCTTTCTCCTTTCTGTTTTTCTTTGATTTATTTGCTTATATGGATGAATGAATGGATGATATGCATGCTGTCTTTTGATGATAATTGATGATTTGTATGTGTTTAAGACTTTGATTTAGCCCAATTAAATTAAAAGACCGTTTAGGGCGATATGGGTGCCTATAGGCTTTGCCTAGAACCTTCCCATATCGTAACTTAACCTCCGAATTCACAATCTTTGGTTTCCAAAAGACTTTTTGCCTTTCCATTTTTAAACATGGAGTCATTCAATTGTTTTCTTAAAACAAACTGTTTTTTAGGGTTTTCCTTGTTTCCTTTAAAAAATAAGGTGGCGACTCCTTTTCTTTTTCAAACCCATTTTCCTTTTCAACCCTCGTGGGCCTTAATTTTCCGGGGTCCACACTATCTTTAATTGCATCTTTTGAAATTCAAAACACATGCCATATTTCATGACACGCACTTGCACTTGACATTGGGTTACCACACCTTTTTCAAAGCATCTTTCAAAAGCAAAAGTAAATGCCATCTTTCAATGCATCTTTCAAAGCAAAAGTAAATGCCATCTTTTCGATGTATCTTTCAAAAGCAAAAGCAAATTCCATCTTTCAATAAATTCTTTCAAATCAAGTTAGGGCCACATTTTTGTGCACAACCCAATGTCAATATCATATGCATGATTCATTTTGGGAATTTGTTTAAAGTTTTGTACTATTGAGAATGCAATTTAGAACGTGGCAACTGTGGTTTCAATCCACGGGTGTGTGGGGGTGCTAATACCTTCCCCTTCCTCAACCGAGCCTCCGTACTCATAATATTTAGGTAACACAGACCATAGGAGTTATTGAAATCCAAGTCGGACTTAATCGCTGATTTTTTGGATACCTAAAAGACGATCAGTTACATCTCTAAACCAATAACTGATGGCGACTCTGAGTTCTGCTTTTTTGTGAATGTTTTCCTTTTAGGGAGACATTCACTTTAAAGCAAAGCAATTTGGAAGCGTAGATCATACCAATCCCAAATCACCAATTGTAGATAAATAGGCTCTTCAAAAGTAGAAGAAAAGAAAAAAAAAAAAAAAAAAAAAAAGAGAGAAAGAAATAGAAAGAGGGACACTAGATGTTACGCAGTGATCGTCGTCGCTCCAGGGGTCGCGACTCACCGAGCCTCTCTCTAGCTAGGAGGAGGAGGTAGCGACATATATCACTTTTCATTCAAGATTGGGCATTTTTAGCACAGCCCAATCAATCAGGCCATAAAAGCGATCGATTAGGAGTAGGCAGTATATACTCTCGATTTCTTTATCAAGGGCAATCGATTGGGCCTCATAGGCTGATCGATCGGGGTTCATGTAATGCCCCAAAATTTATAAATCATAACACATACAATTTTTATGAGCTCCGTACAATTAAAACTTTTCAAAAATACATCCATTTTGAAAATACAGAGTATTGCGTAGCTGCGGGTAGCGATGGTTAACCTAAAAATCTTCATCAATATACATTGGCCAACCAAATGAATAAAATTACATCATCTTTAAATAAAAATACATGTACACAATAGTCTCTCCAAATCTCGACCCCAATTCTACTATGTGCCTCCAACAATGATCACCTGAAAATATATTGGGGTGAGCAAACAATAGCCTAGTAGGAAATCCAATTCCTATACAATAAATAATGTTTCAAATATCACATGCAAACATTTATATATTCAAAATAATATATAAATCAAATAATACGAACTCCAAATCATCAACCTCAAATATAATCCAACTGTCAATGAAATCAACCATCATAAACCTCAAATATATCACCATCAATAATTATCACTTTGCATAAATAAAATCTTAACATATGCTTCAAAATAATCATCATTCACTGTACAAGAATTAAACCCCCTACCTCATAAATGAGTGAATAAAATCCATACTAACAGAAATCAGATTAGAACTTCCCATGCTCCGGCCGGTGGATCGTTCGCCCACTGCCTCTCTCGGCTTCTCCCTTCCTCTTTCTCCTTCTCTTCTTATATCTTTCCTTTTCTTCTCTATTTATTTCTTCTCTCTCGTCCCTATCTCCTTTTTCTCTCTCTTCTTTTATTTCTTCTCTTCTCACGACTTCTTTTCTTGCCTTCCTTTTTTCCACACGTAATCCCTACAATCGGCCAATTCTTCCTTCCTCTTCCTTCTTTTCTACTCTTCTCATGCCATTTTTTCTTCCTTTATTTATTATCCTTCTTTGACTTTTCTTCTCTTCTTTTTCTTCTTTCCTTCTTTCCACCGAAAAATAGTATTCTTTCTTTCTTTTTTATTTTTCCACACCTACCCTTCTTTTGTCTTTTCTTCTCTTCTTTCATCTATCTTTTCTTATCTTTTCTTTACTTTTCTTTCCACCACCGTACAATATCTATATATATATATATCCAACATCTAATTATCTTGTCCATCCAAAACAATTTAAGGCAATGTCTCACAACATTCAACTAACTTCAAAAATATTTAAAATTATCCCTTGTGTACAATTCCACTGAATATACACGTAAAATAAATCAATAAATATTCGGGGTATTACAGTTCATCAAAAGATAATTTTTTTTTAAGACAGCAAAAAAAGCGCATGTGCCCTTATACCCCTTATACACCTCTAACCCAACTTCCTTATTCCCATTTCAGCATTTTTGCATTTCCTAACTTAGAGAGAGAAGAGAGAGAAGGAGAAAGAGGGAAGAGAGAGAGAGAGGGGGATGGTGGAGAAAGAGTACGGGTTTGGACCTCTTACACTCACCTTCTTCCTTTGCATACGATCTAGGATCTTTGCTCTTAGTGGCTGGATTCTTCATTCTATACGTGCTTGGTGGAGGTTGGAACTTGATTTGTGAAGTTTGAGACTTCTTTTTACATCCTAGGGTTGGATTCAACCCTCCTAACACATTTTCACTACTTTTGGCCAATCATACTTGAGGTAGGTGTAATTTTCATGGGATTTAACTTTAGGAATGATAATAAGTTAGGATATAAGCCTAAATATGTTGAATATAAATGATATTTGTTGTATTTATGAATTTACATGATTTTTGGGTATATTATCATGTATATTTTGTAATGCATGTATTGAAGATCTAGTTTTCATAACCCTATGCTAGGAATATTACATTTAGGGGTAAATGGGTTTATATACATGTATTTTGGTTTGTTTTGAATGTATATGCTATGTAAATTATTGTTGGTCTAGATTTTACATGTTTTACATAGCTCAACATGCTGTATAATTATGGAATAATTATATATTGTTGATTTTTAGATATATTGACATGCGTTGGGATTTATATGCATTTTCATTGCATCATTGACATAATAATGCATGAAATAGAACTAATTAAATACTTCATAAAAGTATTAAAGGAATTATTGAATTTGGACTACTTGCGGTCAAGGGATGTCAGTGGTGTTTTTTATTCCATTGGTCCTGGGGTACTTGGGGTCCCAAGTAGGGATGTTTCGCAGTGTCTACTTGTGGTCCTAGGTAAGGATGACTTGTTGTGTTGTCCTCTTGGATGTTAGGTTTAAATCCTTCGTTTCCGTGCGAAGACTTCTGTGGGAGTGGTTGGTAATTATAGAATAAATTAAATAGACATGAGTCGCATAACATTCATGACATTACATGTATTTTAATTGTATTTTATGCATGATCTATTTGGTTATATATTATCATGCTTAAGTTATTTTCATATGAAAATTATATCTATTGAGTTTATACTCACCCCTATTTTTATAAACCATTTCTTGATTTCATAACAGAGGAGACCTTGCCTTGAGGAGCAATGTGAGGACCAGCTTAGTTATGATGCTAGTTTATTTTGAAACAATATCTTGGACTTGAACAATTTTACATTAAGGATTTTTAATATTTAAATACTTTCTATTCGGCCAATGGGCATTAAACATGTAATATTAAATGTTTGTAATATTTTAATTATGTAGGTTCCTTTAATCTGGTTTATTATGCATGTGATGATACCAGTTGTAAACACCTCATTTTCATCCCTAGGAGTTTATAAACTCATTTCATGTGTTTTTGAAGCATTTAGGAGTCACAAAGCCTTAAAGGACATTTTTGCCATTTTTAAGCGTATGTGCATAGCTCATTATTGCATACATGTTTTTGTCTCATTTTTGCATCCCATCACTTGTGTTTAGTTTTTAGGTGTATTTAGGATATATATGTGTAATTTGGTTCAATTCCAGATAGGTTTGGATAGTTAATTAGAATTTTTGCGATTTGAAGGGCAATTTCATCTTTTAACTCGTATCTTTTCCAATTGACCTCGAAACTCATTCCAGATTATTCCATTGCATTTATATTGATGAAGATAGTCCATTTGTAGAGTCAATTTAACAATTGAATGGCTTTGGGATTAATTTACCATAATCTACACTTTTGGCTAATTGACCCTTTTTCGGTTAACCGCTTTGTTAAACCCAGCCACTTAACCATGGTTGGAGATTTTTTTGCTCAAGACTATTCTAAACTTGTTCTTTATTGAATTTTGAAATTTTGGGCTTTTAAATCACTCAATTCGGAGTTAATTTGAGCAAGTTGTAACCCTTTTAAACTATAACACCCAAAATAGGAAGCAATAGGGGGGACCAGACCTGAACCCTTGGAAACCAGTTGTCCCTAACAGTTACCCGAGACCTAGCTTCCTACTCTGCTCTCTTGCTGTTTTTGCTACTTTTGAGCTTTTTACTCCATTGTTCTTTCTCCAAAGAGTTTCTATCCTTATTTTTTAGGTAACTTTGAGTTATTTAAGTCCAAGTGAATTAATTATAGTCATTCATTAATTTTATAGTAATTAATCTCAGCTATTGGATCCTAGGATTGGTTAGCTAAATAAATTAAGATCCTCCCATCAACATAAGTGGGTTACACAGCCTCCATATTCATGAGTGAGAGAAGCAGTACGGATTTACACACACTCATATACCTTAGGAGAGCTATTCTACTACATATTTGAAGGAGAACTAGAAGCATATCAAGCCAAAGAAGAGGGGAGCATCCAGCAAAGGTCCTCTTTTGTAAGTAAACCTCCTTCTCCTCTTATCTTCTTATCTTTTTCTCTCATTCTCTTAGGTTTTATTCTCTACATATTTGGGATGATTTCTTAGCTTGGTTATCAGGTCTATTGGATATTATTGAAATTATTTGATAGATATCATATGAATAGCATGATAGTTTTCTAGGGTTTCTTTTTTGTGTGCTGAAATAATGATTTTCTCTCTCTAGAATAGGGTTGTTTTGCATAGAATATTAGTTGAAGTATTAGGGTTGTTTTCTCTTCATGGTTCACTTATGTGTATGTTTTTTAGTACGTACTTTTCATGTGGAATTCATCTTGCGTAGGGCTTATCTTCATATGTCTATAGATGATTATTCTTTTGGAGGATAATTATCCTTTTTAAAGAGTGAGTCTTTGCATGAGTGCTTTAAAAAGTGTGTTTAAGTGTGTTGTCTTTTTCATTGCATTCTTAGATATAGATTTTACATAGGATATGTGTACACACCCCATTTTCATCCTCTAATTCCACACTTTTCCACCTTAGGAGCATTATCACATGTAGAGAAATGCATCATGTTGGCACCAAATCTTTTTAGCTAAGCTCTATACATCCCAAAGAGTCCATGGGATCTTTCGGGGTTCAATTTGGTTAAGTCTTGATAGCTAATAAGAACTTTTGCGACTTGAAAGGCATTTATGTTATTTCACTTGCATAATTTTTATTTGATATCCAATTATCATCAAATTCATCCCGGAATGATCCTAATGGTCTTAGAATGTCATAAGTAGGCTTGGTTTAAAATTTGGTTAAGTTTGGAGATGATTTGCTTAAGAATGGTCCAAGTAGGCTTGGTTTGATTCCGTTCGTTGGCCTTTCTTATAATTGCTTCTTAATTTGATCCAATTAAGTTCAATTAATGTTTCATTAATGTCAATTGGGTCTTAATGAAGGTGTATTAATGCTTGGAATTAGTTTTGGGAGAGTTTGGTTGCAACTAGGACTCCATTAAGGTTCAAACTTTAATATCATCCTGGTAAGCCTTAATTGATCTCTATGAGCTATATGGGCTTAACCCTTGATTAATTGACCAAGTGTGGCTTAATTAGGTTTTTTTTATCAGATTTTAGATAGAAAATTGAGTCATGGTCGTTTTAAGTCCAAAACCAATGTATTTGGACTTGAAATGGGCAAGATACATTGCATAAAAGGGATAAGAATGCACAAAAGGGCATGAAAAACACCCAAATCAGCCACTGTTGGTCGTATGGCCACCTAAAAAGGCCAAACGGCCACCAATGAAGGGCCAAACACCCACCAAGGGTGCCCGTTGGCCTTTAAGGCAAAGGAAGGCAAAAAATGCACTAAAAAGGCTACTGGCGGCTATATGGCCACCTAGAAAGGCCAAACGGCCACCAAGGGTGCCCGTTAGCCTTTGACGGTGTTTTACCTTATCTTGACCTCTTTGAAGTGTTTGAGATAGGAACTAGCTCTTGAGAGTGTTTTAGAGCCCTTGTATCATCCCTAACTAGATCCAATCTTGACCATTCATTCCACCCACATCTCACTATAAATAGGGGTCCTCCCTTCATTCATTGTTCATCAAGTCTTAGTAGAATTTTCCTAAGCAACTGAAGAGCTTGAGTTCTTAAGTGTGGGGTAAACGTTTCTATTAGTATCCCTTCACTTGAGACTCATTCTAAAGAAGATCTTGGCTTAATAGTTAATGGGGAACGTTCCTATTAGTACCCTCTACCTTGCGACCCATTCTAGAGCTTGAAGGTGCGAAAGCTCTACTCGACTTGTGACTCCCTCCTTTAAGGCCATCATAAAGCTTGGAAAGCATGGAAGCTCTACCCAAATTTCGACTCAAAAACCCCGAGGTTGCAAACAGAACACTGCCTCAGTTCTGTCAGGTATATCTCTAAACTCCATTGCCATGATGTAATTGTTTATGTGATGATGCATGCTCCCATGAGTTTTATTATTCATAGGATTTTATTAGAGTTTTGATCCTAAATCAAACAAGTTTTTTAAACTAAAGTTGTTTGTTTCAAAGCAAGTTGTCTTCAAAAATAAGTGTTTGATCATAGATTGGATTCTAATAGAGTCCTACGAGCAGTGAAACTCTTCCCCCCAATATATTTGTTCGAACTACGGGGACTTTGATCTTCGTCAGAAGTACGTAGGCCGCTCACTTGAGCCCAAGTCCAACTTAGCTTAGTTTTTATCTTTTAATTTTCTTAATTTTTAGTTATTATGCATGGTTGAAATTAATTAAGCCCAATCAATAAATGAGACCGATTTATCGAGCAAAATGGGTGTCTATGGCCCGTGGCTCAGAACCTTCCCATTTCGTAACCTAGCCCCCGAACCCTCATTTTTGGTTCAAGACTTGCCTATTTTCCATTAAATGGAGTCAAATTTTGTTTTTCTTTAAAAACAAATCTTTTAGTGGTTTCCTCATACCCTAAAAATGAGGTGGCGACTCCCTTGCTTTTTGAAAATCCTTTTAAAAGTGGAAATAGAAACTCGATTCCCCCCCGAGTCGATTTCCGGCGTCCACAATATGTGAAGAAATCATACATATGGAGTACTTTTTACGTGAAATTATCTCAGGATAATTTTTCTTAAAAAAGTTCACCATAAAAAAAGCCTTTTTTATGTTTTTACATAAAATACTTATCTATTGCATCATGTTAGATTTTATTTCTATGTTTTGAGTTGTTATATAATATTTTCATCATAATAATTCATTTTTTGCATATGTTTGATATTTTCATGCATGATAGTGAGTCTAGTGCATATAGGAGCATACTAGGGTTTTGTCTTCCTTTTAATTTTTGTTTTTATCATGATTATTAATATATTTTAGGATTGTTTAGTATTTTGTCTAGATTTGTTTTAGGTCTTCTAATGATGATTTGAGTATGAATATGGTTGATTTGAGCATGATAATTGTCCTATAGCATATATAAGGCAATTATTTAGTATTTTCTCAATTTTTTGAGATAATTGGCACTTGGTAAGTTGGATTATGGTTAGTTTTGTTATAAATTGTTCCCTTCTCCCTCTTGGGTTATTATCTTTGCATTGAATTATGATAATTCTTAGGTTTCCATTCTTTTAAACTCTTTATTCTCTTCAAAGTTCCCCTCTTTATAAAACCTCTTATTTTCTCTTTTTCCTTTTGGAAACTTGTTATCTTTGGGAACTTTCCTTTTTCTTTAAATGGAAACTTAAGATTTATGATAGTTCATTGTGAAGGAAATAACCCCTTCGCTTTCGAACTATGTGAATATTGATCTTTACATCTTTATATGTAAGGTACGTAGGCGCTTTTTTGATGTTCAAGTCCGCCCCAAGATACTAAGTGTCATAAGTTTTCTTTTTATTTCCTTTTGCTTATTTCTATTCTTTTATTCTTTGTTCCTTCTTTATTACTTTTCATATTATTCTTTTATTCTTATATGGATGTTTATACATGTATATAGATGTGTATGGAAGATTCTTTTATATGCATGGTGACTAATTAATTAGGAAGTAATTGAAATAATCCATACAAATTAAGATACTTTTTTTAGGGTGATGTGGATACTTATAGGATATTTCTTAGAATCTTCCCACATCGTAAATTAGTATCCGAATCCTCTCTTTGGTTTGTTCAGGCTTGCCTTTTCCAATATTGGAGTCATTTGTTTGGTTTTTGAAAGGTTTTTTTAAAAATGTTTTTATGGTTTTCCTTATTCCCTAAAAATGAGGTGGCAACTCGTTGCTTTTTGTTATTTGCTTTGGTGAAGTTTAAAAATAGATTTTTATTTATTTAAATCTCTCTCTTTTAAAAAGGGTGATCAAAACCCGTGGTTCACACCAATGATGGATGGCAGGGTATTTTCATGATTATATAAACAAGTTTTGTCATAATATGTCCCATTTACGAATAGGTCATACTAAAATTTTTATTGAATTAACAAGTTTTCTAACACGTGTCTTCCATGTGATTTTCAAATTATTTTCTCTAATTTAACTGGATTTTTTTTTATCACAACTTATTATTTTGGGTCGTGACAACATTATCATTTATATGACATATTTTGAGTATCTCTTCTTATGTTGTAGATAGTGCCAACTATAATATTTTAGGTTGAGTTTTAACTTTTAATGGATACCATAATCATTTTTGGATAAGTGTGCTTAATTGCAGTGTACACTTGATGGATCTACTTATATAGGTGTGAAAGTGCGGCCACTTCCTATGAAAGATTAAATAAGTTTTTTAGATCACTCATAAATATCTAGGTACGGCGCATAACCAACTTGTGCCACATCAATTAGAACAACTCAGATTTCGAAAATAAAATGTGGGTTGTGAATGGATTGATTTATAAGAAGAAATTTTGGTTCGTAGAAACTTATAGTTTTACCAAATTTCTATAGGTCACTACTTACATATCCTAGGTATGGTTCATAGTCCAAAAAACATCACTACTGATGCATTACATTCTTATATTCTTTATACTCTTTTTTATATCATTTGAATCATGTAGGGGATTGTTGTATTTTTTTATAAATAAAATAGGGAAGAGATTCTCTCCATTTAATGGACGGTCCAATGAAATCTGGACTGTTCATACCATGTGAGACCTACCAAAACTTGTGGGACCCATATGGTATGAACGGTTCAGATTTCAATGGACTATCCATTGCAATGGAGAGGATCTTGCTCTGATAAAATTTACAAATGTGTGATTCAAATTACTATTTATTATATGTTGTTTTATGACTATCATGATATTTATTTACTTTGTCCATTATTATGAGTTAGTGGATATATTATTATTGGAGACTACATATTCTTTTAAAAGATAAAAAGAGTTTTTTCACTATCTATATGTTTTTTAGTTGTCTTCTATTTCTTCTTTGGAATAAGAAAACCATAAGAATTTTAGAAATTTTTTTCCAAATCCTACTTATCTCCCTATTTACAAACTTATTTTCTATAAAATTCCATCTAACCCTCTTCAATATTTCTTAAATATTTTCATGGAATGATCTAAATTTGTTCGCTAATTCTTTGTACTTACAAGTGTATGTTTACGAAAAACACGATTGCTGAAGCCTAGAGGGTTGTGTGCTAGAAGACCTAGATGCATCTGTGAATGCCGGAAAGCGGCCCATAAGGATTGACGAAAAGGATTAGGTTTGAAAAGGAGTCGCCACCTTATTTTTTAAGGAAATAAGGAAAACCCTAAAAAACCATTTTTTGTTTTAAGAAAACAATTGAAAAGACTCCATGTTTAAAAAGGAAAAACAAAAACAGTCTTTTGGAAACCAAAGAAATCAGGGATTCAGAGGCTAAGTTATGACATGAGAAGGTTCTAGGCAAAGCCTAAAGGAACCAATGTTACCCTTTCGGTCTCTTAGTTTATGTGGGCTAAATTAACGTCTTTTCTACACACAAATCAACATATATCATCACAAGATAGCATGCATATCATAATCCATTCATCCATTTCATCCATGCATAATCAAACAAAGAAAAAGAAAACTAGGATACTTGGATCCTAGAACGAACTTGAGCCTCAAAATGAGCGCCTACGTACCATACAATGAAATACATGGATGAAAGTCCACGTAGTTCGATTAAGAATAGGGTTAAATCCTACTATAAACCTATGGTTAAAACCCTATGTTTCCTTGGAAAAGATAGAAAGTGTATTAAATAGTCCAAATTTGAAAACTTCCACAGGATGGAAACTTTTGATAAAAACGATTTTATTTGACAAGGAAACCTTTGATTATGACCATGTGTTCATGTTAAGAAATAACCCTAAAAGAGGGAGAAGAGAAAGATTAAGGAAGAAAAATGAATTAGGGCACTTTCACACCCTACTTACCTCATGCAATTACTCCAAGCATTAGCAAGTTTAAGCAATAACTGCTTTATTTGCAATAAAGCGATTATCACCCCTATTTGCACCCTTACATGTGCTCAAAACAAACCAAAAAGAAGAAAATACAAATCTAGGCAGAATAGTATTAAGACCTAAATCATCCACTAATCATGTATATAACACAAACAGTGAAATAATATAAACCCTAATGCAAACCTAATCGCATTCCATGCATAAAAAACCCTAAAATCCACTACCATGAATGCAAAAATATCATAATTATTCTATATGCAAGACATAGATAACAACCATGAAGAAAAATCAACAAAAAAGCCTAAGCTAACATGCTATATTGAAACTAATCTAAAACAAGGACAATAAAAACCCTAAACTCACAATCATACTTAAAAACCTATAGAATAGCTCTAAAACATGCATAACTCATGATGAATAGTATTTAAACCATGTATATTAACTAACTAAAGCATTAATACATGATAAAAAACCTAACTTTAGTATGTAATAGCACTATCCTATAAGAAACCCTAATTCAAGCTTGAATAATAAGAGGTTTTACCTTAGGATAGCTTCCTTTGCTGTTGTAGGAACTCTCTCTTGCTCTTGTGAATGATTTGAGACAATGTTCTTCAAGGCTACAGCAAGAACTTCAACTCTCGTTCAGATCTCTCTCTCTTATTCTCTCTCACAAACTCAGGTTTAATACATAAAGTGGCTCTTTGTTGTCTCCTCCAGTGCTAAAGCATAGGAGGGTATTTATAGAGTTTCATCAGGATAAATCAATGGCTAGGATTAAAACCCTAAAAATTAATCCAAGGGTTATTAGAGACTCCCTTGGTGCTTAAGAAACTCAAAATAGGGAAGAGTCTCGCTTTAGCTATAATAGAAAGTGTGCTAGGGTGACCACCAGGGCCTAGGCGGCTAGCTACCAGGCCCAGGCGGCCGCCCAGGTGGCTAGCTGCCTGGGGCTGGGTGGTTACCTGAGCCCACTTTAGTTTTTCTCCTATTTTGGACTCTGTTGCCTTCTAGGAGTGTTTCAGGGGTCAAATTAACTTCGATTTTGATGAAATAAAAGCCAAAATGACCGTGTTTTGGTGAGAAATACATTTTTAAACATTTTTGGGTGAAAACCACTAACTATGGGTGCATAGTTAGGTTTGACAAAGGCGGTTAACCGCTATATTCTACCTTTGCAAAGCATAGATATGCACAAAGGATCAAACCAAATGTTTTCCATATCAAAATTAAACTTTCTAAAACATTTTTAGGGATAAAATAATAACTAATTAAAGTCAATTTGAAAAGAATTGGTTGGTAATTGAGAGTTAATTTGAGCTAACCCAAAGAAGGGTCAATTAACCAACTTGAACCATATCGAGCCATGTTAACCCTGAGCCATTAATTCATCAAATTGAACCTAGAAATACCTTATATGCATCAATATGAACTCTAATTGACAATTTGGATATTATTTCAAGATCAAATGAAAAGTTTGTGACCTAAAAGACGATTATGCCCCTGAAGTCACAAAAGCTCTTATTATCCCTCAAGATCAACTCCAAATTGAACCAAAATTCATATCCATTGTCCTTATGACTCTAGCAAAATAATGCAAATGTCTAGACTCAAAAACAAAACAAAAACCTACATAAAATGATGAACCCTAGTAAGGTGGTGCAAAAATGGGGTGTGACAGCATTGATTAATTCATTTTGAGGAATGCAAATCAACTCTTAAGGATAATCCTTCGCGTACACCTCAATCGATAAGTTTATTTTTCTTTATTTTAAATCATATTATTTCGTAGTTTGACTTTTGACATCCATGATGTTGTTTCAAGTGAACAACCTTAGAAGGGGATGAATAGGGTTTTAGGCTAAATATAATATTTAATGCAATCTTAAAATCAGTTTATTGCAAGTAAGAATATACCTAAAAACAAGCAATAAGATAATCAATAAGGAGATTAAGGGAAAGAAATTGCAAACAATATTTTAACGAGGTTTAGCCTCTCAGCCTACGTCTTCACTCAAGAACTCACTTGAAGATTCCCCAATCCACTATACCAATCTCCTTGCAGGTGGAGATCAAATCTTTACACAACCACAAGTGTTCTTCACTAACACTTGCACAAATGCATTATTCAAATGCTACAAATTAGGGTTCTCAGAACCCTTGAATACAAAGATGATTTGTATTTATTTTTGTGTTAAATAAGTTCTTTCAAAGAGTAAATACACAGTAATTGAAAACACAATCAGCTAATGATTGAATCTCAACAAATGCTCACAAGAGAATGAGTGCTTGTAATGAATGATCTTGTTGTATAATCAACGAATGATCATAAATGAGTTTAAGCCTTTATATATATAGCCACTTAGTCATATATGTCCGTTTGGGTTCAATAAATGTCAGGAATCAGAGTCTGGTGGGCATTTAATGCTCAAAAGACCATTTAAAACACTAGATATTATGTGTGAGCCCGATCATTTCAGCTGGCTGAAAATACTTTCAACCGTCTGAAACTTCTATTTTAGTAATCTAAATTATGGCTAGTGAAAATTCTAGATGATTAGTAAATAGGGTCTTTTGGTCAATATTTCAGTCGTCTCAAACATGAGTTTTTGCCGTCTTAAATGATCTTTCACTCGGCTCAAATAAGTCGTCTGAAAATTCCAGAGGAATGATTTTCAAGCAAAATGATCTTCAACCTACTGAAACTTTTCAACCTACTAAAACATCATTTCAGCTGTCTGAAATAGACTTTCGACTGTCTTGAAGAAGCTTTCAACTGTTTGAAATAACAATTTCATAGGCATAAAACTTAGTTATTTAGGCAAAAGATATTGGGATCAAAATCCCAATCAAAGTAGTCAATGTTAGTTCAATTAGGCCTTGTAAAAGTGTTATGCATAAACTTAAGCCCTTGATATAAAAGTAGTAAAGATTGAGACTTAATCTTCCAAAATAATCCTAACACTCCCAAAATAAGCTTGATTCTTCATTTGATCATCTTTTGAGTGTTTGATATGTCCATTTTGCTATCTTTGGTGGATTTAAGCTCTTAAAAGGACAAATCAATCCTTGATAGCATAAATAGCTTGAACACATGTCTTAAATGAAACTTTGAAGCTCATTAGATCTTTAATTATCATCTTATTGTCACACCCTATTTTTGTCACCCTAGTTAGAGGTCATCATTTCATGTGAGTCTTTGTTTTTTTTTTTTAGTCTAGTTACTTGCATTAAGTTTTCATAGCATTGAGAATCATGTGTATGAATTTTGGATCATTTTAGAGGAGGTTTCAATGGTTAATAAGAGCTTTTGTTACTTAAAGGGCATTTTCATCTTTTAAGTTATATCATTTCCGTTTGATCTTGAAATAGCCTCCAAGTCGTTTCTATAAGTTCATATTGGTATATAGAGTTAATTTTTGGGTTCAATTTAATAGATTGATTGCTAGGGAGTAATTTGGTTTATAATAGTTCAAGATAGTTATAAGACCATCTTTTGGTTCCCTCAAGTTGGTTCATGGGTTTTCATCTAATTGTCCTTCATTAGACCTTAATTGGGTTTAATTTTATTCCTAAACATGTTTTATAAGGTTGAATTTTGATTTGGAAAGCATTTGGTTCAACTCTATGTGCAAACCCTAACTTTGCAATGATAGTACATAGCGGTTAACCACATTTGTAAAACTTAACCATACACCCATAGTTAAGGGTTTTTATCTTAAAATGTCTAAAAATGTATTTCTTTTCAAAACACAGTTGTTTTGGCTTTTATTTCGTCAAAATTAGACTAAATTTGACCTTTAAAACAATTTCGGAAAGCGAAACAAAGCAGAATAAGCAACAGCTGACGAGGCCCTCAGATAACTGTCCAGGGCTGGACGGTCACCCAAGGGACTTCCTCATTGTTTAGGTTTTCTCTGCTTTTTTCCCTATTTTGACAGATTTTTCTACTTTTGCAAGTCTTTCCTTTTAAATTTCAGGTAAATTTGAGTTACTTGAGCCCTAAAAGAGTCTTTAATAGCCCTTAGATCATTTAATAAATTAATATTAGCCATTGGTTTATTAGGTCAGTCCCCTATAAATAAAACACTATATTCAACACATAAGGGAGGCTTTTTGAGCACTTTATACCTAGAAAGAGAGAGGGAACCACGAATTTGAGAGTTAAATAAGAGCAAGGAGAGGTTCTACAACCTTAACAAAGCAATAGGAGAGGTTCATCAAAGGCAAGGAAGAATTATTTGCAAGAGGTAAACCTTTATCTCATTAAATTAGGGTTCTTTCTCTTTTGTTGGTCTTGTTGTGTTAGGGGGCATGTTTAGAATGTAAGAATGATTTGTTTGTGATAATTATCATTATTTTATCATGTTATCTCGATATTATTTGATTATTAATTGCGAGCATGAGGATTATAGCATAAAGGTACGTTTTTTACTCTCTTCACATGTTTTTTAGTTCACTATTTTGATACTATGATTTAAAGTATGATGTTTTATTGATGTTTTGATAGAATGTCATATTAGGGTTATTATTAAAGTCTTTGCATGTTAGGGTTTCTATTATTAGGTTATTTGCATGTTAGGGTTTAGTGTTTCCTCTTAATTATTGCTTTTACATGATTATTAGGATGCTTTTGAGTTATTTATGCACTTTGTCCATATTTGTTTATTAGGGTGTTTGAGCATGTTTAGTCTTTACTTAGGAGTCTTTTGCATAATAGTGGCCTCCAGCATAATTAGGGTTTGAGTCATAATGAGCTGTTGATAATATGATTTCTCAAGAATAGTCAATTGATTTGGAATCCCCACCTTTCCCTTTTTTGGGCTATTCTTCTTATAATTGATTATGATAGTTTATAAGTTTCCTTTTATTAAAGTTTATCTTTTCTCAATCTTTCTATTTTCTTAATTTTTCCTCCTTAATCTTTCATTTTTCTCAAAGCTTCCTTTTTATAAAAATGGAGTCATGTGTTTTTGGAAATAACATATTTTTAGGATTTTCACCATTCCTTAAAAATAGGGTAGCGACTTCATATGAGATTATGTAGGTCATTTTCCTAGGTTCACACTTATGTATTGTAAATTATGGGATTTAAACCATTTAGGCTAACACATGACTTATTCTAATATTTTTAAGCCTTTTACGTTTACCTCTTTATTAAGCTTGCTTGAAGTAATGATAGGCAAGAAAAAATTTTCTTGTGGCAAAATGTAATTACTACAGCAATAATGGGGGGATCCCTGAATAGCCCCGTTTCTTTCATATGGGAATGCCATAGCGACTTGCGGCTCCTCCATATCGGCCAAATTCAGATTGACTTGAGCTCCTAGTATTGTAATTAATTGAGATGGATCGAATAACCCCTTTGTTAGTTGTATGCTCTACAGCCAATCATAGAGATAATGCTTTAGGGATAAAGAACAATCATAGGATTTCATTTATTGTATGTCACATTTATTATTAATTTAATAAAAGGGCTTTTCTATTATATTTATTCTATTACTTATATTTAAATGATATGTTCATGGAGTTAGAGTTAAGAATATGAAATTACAAAGAGTTGTAATTTTGAGATTGTAAATATATCTCTGTACTAAACTCCTAAAACATTCCTAGTTGAAGGTTCACTATGATGGACAGTAATAAACCATAGGACTAGCACTTGTTAGGTTGATTCTTTAGGAGGATAGCTAGTCTCAAGCTATTTGTGTGGAGACACTACAATCAACATGTGGGTGCCTATTACAAGAATAGGTACACTGAATGTGACAAAAGATATGAGATCAACTGAGTGGAGTTTTAACCTACTTGTTAATCAGCTTCTCATTGTTATAATGGTACAAGTAATCCTTAGACATAAGACACCATAGTTGTCTTATGCATATAGCCTTAGAAGTTTGATAACATTAAGTGTAGATCCTTATAGGGGTTTGCAAGGGTGTTCATTAGCCCTATTGCTATGTGTATGAAGGTATGTGAGTGATCAACAAGGAATTCATCACTCTTAAGAAAAAGAGAGAGAATGTCTCATATAGCATTCATAATATAACTCATTAAGTCCATAGCCATGGTAGGATGAATATGGAAAAGAGTTTTTATAAGTTCATCATTGAGTTGATGTTCATGATTGAGTATAAATTAATTAAACTAGGGACTTGACAGACTTCCATGTTCTATTGATTTAATTAGAGACATTGTATAGATTGAAGAATGTAATTGTAACCTATAAACTATAACAAAAGGGTTCTATGTAAGATACCTATTCACCTCATTAAGGACCACACCATGAGCCATTGCTAGATGTTATTTATGGTTAGTAAAAGCCCTAATTGATATAAGTGAGTTATAATCAAGTAGGTAATGGGGATTCATATGGGGCTATTGGTTGTGGTGCAGTAGAATATGAAAACCTAGCTTGTGTATATGGTTTAGAACTAGAACTATTTGATGAAAAATCTGTAATATTTAATGTAATGTGTCTTGTGGGTGTAAATTTAATTGCTACTGTGTCATCAGGATGTTGTGTTATTTGTTCTAATATTTTATTTTCTAAATTTTGTGGGGGAACTACATCTGGTAAAGACCAATTTTCTGGTAAGGTTACTTTATTCCAATTAATTCTTCTTGGTATTGCAATGTTTGAATGTGGAGATAGTGTTTGTATTAATGTTGTATATCCTTTGAGATTAGTTTTTAATGCTCTTGGTATTATACTTGGTATAACTTTGTAATATAATCTATATAACCAAAGCCACTACTACAACTCTTGTTCCATATCATAACCATATGTTTTAATATTTAATATTAAAGATTTTAAAATAGTTGTATATTGTAACCAAACTGTAAAGTTAGGATAACATTCAAAGTATACTGGACCGTTGCATAAACTGGATTCTATTAATCCTAAAATGGAATTTGTAAATTGTCTATGTCCAGCATCCCTTAGACATTAATGAAAAAATTTTAGGCCATCTCTTGTTAATGGTTTAAAGGCTATTTGTACACATCCCAAATGTATATACTTATACTTTTTACTTAAATGTTTTAAAATGGTAGATTTAGATAATAATGGAATAGTTTCATGATTAGACGTAAATGGAATAGTTGAACAGTTTTCATTGCATAATCAGTCTTAAAATTAAATGTTCATTTTTTATATATTGTAGTGGGATTTACAGATGGTATATCCCAATTATCAAATTCTCTATCTATATCTTCATATAATTATTGTTTACCATTTTAGGATTATTCCTAGTCTTATTTTGGTATTAGAGGCACTTGATTTACTTTGTTGACAAGTTTATTCATTAACTATTTTTAATTGATCTGGTCCTAGATTGATCTCTTATTTTTACTGATATTGCGGTTTAGGTGCTTTGAAGGTAGGGTCGCCGTATTGACACCATAAACAGTGTGAAAATAGTCAGTCTCTAGGATTTCAGTATTTTAAATACAAAATGAATAGATTTTTCCGAAGTAATTCTTGTAGGTCTAATGCTTCAACAAGTGAACCAAATTCTAGTAGTTCCGTCTCTGATTTTTTTGTAGATACCACCATAGTTAATAGTAAACAAGATTATATGAAGATATAGATAAAGAATTTGATAATTGGGATATACCATTTGTAAATCCTGCCATATATTAAAAAGGAACATTTAATTTTAAAACTGATTATGCAAAAAAACTGTTGAATAAACTATTTCATTTACCTCTAATCATGAAACTATTCCATTATTATCTAAATCTACTATTTTAAAACATTTAAGTAAAAAGTATAAATATATACATTTGGATGTGTACAGATAATCCTTAAACCATTAATAAGAGATGGCCTAAAAGTTTCTTCATTAATATGTTTAAGGGATGCTAGACATAGACAATTTACAAATTCTATTTTAGGATTAATAGAATCTAGTTTATGCAACGGTCCAATATACTTTGAATGTTATCCCAAACTTCAAGACAAAATCAACAAAAGTAGAAAAGACAGCACATTCACGGATTTATTTGAAATCTGCCAATTCTTAGATTATAAAGATGAACCAAACTAGTTAGTTCAGTATCTAGTCTTGTGATCTCTCTCTCTCTACTCTTATAATATATCCTCTAAACCCTTCTCATTTCTTACTATAAGCCTTCTGTTTCTTTCTTCTAGTATTACCTTTCTCTTGTAAGTATTTCTACCTTCTAATTTTGAAAAAATTGTATACAATTGTTTTTTAACATATAATTTCATATTCACCATAAGTATTATCTGAAAAGTCTCAACAAATAGATTTAAAAAATATAATTTTATGAAAACTAACATGTAAATAAAAAATTATATAATTTTAAAGTTTAAAAATGTTAACCGCACAAGCATAGAAACT
This sequence comes from Liquidambar formosana, assembly GCA_039720395.1. NCBI lineage: Eukaryota > Viridiplantae > Streptophyta > Magnoliopsida > Saxifragales > Altingiaceae > Liquidambar > Liquidambar formosana. The sequence goes on along the minus strand of CM077824.1, from coordinate 28,237,290 downwards.
ACACATGGCATTCGACCATCAGGTGTTCGCCCTTCTGGGAAACAAATTCATTCATTCCCAACAATTCCCAATCCATTTGCACCATTAGACTTTCCAGATCTTTCTAATTCTTCCCTTTCACCATTAAAATCTCAAACTTATACCAAAATGGTAGTTAGTCCTTCTTATTCTTCATCCCAACAAATAGTTTTAAATCCAGCACAATTTGATGAACTAGGGAATATCAACACCATTCACTAACCGAAATTAGAGAAAGCTTCAATCTCCCGTTTATATATTGACTCTCCTTCCTTTCCTTGTGCATTGGAATCCAAAATATCTGCACATATATACTAGAGTTGGTTATCTACAACTCAGAGTAAATCAATAGAAATTATAAAGAACTAGAGTCAATTAAAAATGGTATAAGATCTCACAATCGGAATCAACTCAAAGTACATTGGCCTATAGATATACTAGATTAATTTGATTTTTAACATACATGGGAAAACAATTTAATTCAACAGTGGGTTTTCAACATAAAAAAAAAAAAAATCCCCAACAACACCCCCCCCCCCCCAAAAAAAAAACCCCTATGTCCGAACTTTGCTTCTATAAGTTTTTTTTACCAGTTCTTCACACCAATTTCCCCAAAATTAGGATCAATCCACATTCGTCCATTGCCAAGTTAAGACCCGAATTGGTTTAAATCGACCCGTCGAAGGTGCAGGTGCGAAAGTTAACCGCCCAAGCAGAGAAACTACTGCCGGTGAAAATTAAAGCGTACAGTTCCGGTATGGACGTAAAGAAAGAAGAAATAATTATTAAAAAAAAAAAAAGAAAAATCAAATACGGTGCCTCTTCATCCTTTTCCCATACACTCTCTTTCTCTCTCTTTTCAAATCTTTTTTATTGCATAATCCGTACTCTGACAACGACCACTGAAGGATGGTGGCACATGCCTGCTGTCATATCAGTCTGCAATGGGCGGTCACGATTCTCTGGTACGGATCTCCGGACGGCCCTGATTGCAGTTTCCCAAAACCCCTCTTTCTCTCTCTACTGCACCCAGGTCGAGCTTGGTCGGGACCTTATAAGAGAAGGGTCTCTCTCTTTCTCTTCCCCAATCGACAGCGAAGGAAGCCTAAACTCACCTCTTCTGTTGCTGCTTCTGCTTCTGCTCTCTCATGGAGATCTCCGGAAACGTACAGGGTCTGATAGAGTGGCAATTTTGGGGTTTTATTTTCTGAAAAATTACAGAATAAAGAACATCTGGAGCTGGAAGAGATTAGAATTTGGAGGAGGTGGTACTTGAAACTGGCTCCACACATGGGTTTGGGCTTGGTTTGATTTTATGGGTCATGGTGTGAAATTGTCGTTTGGCGAAGAATTAAGAAAGGATGAAGGTGTGTGATGGCTTAATTGATGAGGCGAAGATCTTGTGGAGGAGAGAAGAGTCAGAAATGTTGGAGTGGAACATTATGAGAGTGATAAGCAATGGTCGTCTAAGCTAGGGTAATATACATAGAGATAAAGTTTAGATATGAAGCTTTCAACATCAGGGCTGGGTCAGCATGGTCCTGAAGGTATTTATCCTCCTCCTTTCTCTTCTTTAAAGTCTTACACCTATGTGAGTATTTGTGTCCTTTTCGTGTTTCTTCTTCTTATTATATATATATATATATATATATATATGTATGTATATATATATATATATATGTATGTATGTATGTGTTGGCCCAGATAAAATTGATAAACATTAAACTAAGGGAGATCAATTTTTTTTTTTCCTCCAAAAAAAAGAACAAAAGAAAAAAAAATTGTTTTGAAAATTTTATGTGACGATGATGTAGGGGAGAAGAAGTGTCTGAATTCGGAGCTATGGCATGCATGCGCTGGCCCTCTTGTGTCCCTCCCGACGGTGGGGAGCCGCGTGGTCTATTTCACTCAGGGTCATAGCGAGCAGGTTTAGTTTATGATGGTCTCGTTTTTGTCTAATCTATATTATATAAATTCATTGCTTGTAAGAAGTTTGTTATGGAAACCTCAATTTGATGAAGTCAGGTTGCTGCCACAACTAATAAAGAAATTGATGGTCACATACCCAATTACCCGAGCTTGCCGCCCCAGTTGATCTGCCAACTCCACAATGTTACAATGCATGTGGGTGCTTCTTAATTCAGTTCGTACTTTTTTTTTTCCTTTTCTTTCAAGTAGTCATTGTAAATATCAGATTACATAGCATCTTAAGGAATACTAATTAATTATGTGTGGAATTTCAGGCAGACGTGGAAACGGATGAAGTGTACGCTCAAATGACGTTGCAGCCATTGACGCCGGTAACCTCAGTGTTTGTTGGTCTTGAATTGAATTTAAGTTCTTTTTTTTTTTTTTTTTTTTTTTTGTTTTGTGGTTATTTCTTCTGCATGGAGTGCAAAATCATGCTTTTCTTTATACATATATAGCAAGAGCAGAAGGATACTTTCTTCCAGTCGAGTTGGGAATTTCAAGCAAGCAGCCCACCAATTATTTTTGCAAGACATTAACAGCAAGTGACACTAGCACACATGGAGGGTTCTCTGTTCCTCGTCGTGCTGCCGAGAAAGTTTTCCCTCCATTGGTAGTCTCAATTCTTCTGTTCTGTTGTTTGACCCTGTTCTTCTGCTGATGCTTTTTTTTTTTTTTTGGGGGCGGGGTGGGGATTGGGTTTACAGGATTTCTCTCAGCAACCACCAGCTCAAGAACTTATTGCTAGGGATCTCCACGATGTTGAGTGGAAGTTTAGGCATATTTTTCGAGGTAGGTGCTGTGGTATCTATTTAACATTTGTATGTTGTGCATATATGGTATCGGTCTATACAACAAAGAAACAATTCAAAGTGGTATTGCACATGCACACCAACTTGTCTATAATAAGGAAAGCATCAGAAAGAGTGAAGGCTATTCGATGTAGCATTTTAAAGTTGGCCTAATGCAAACAGTTATTGGCCTCTGAGTAATTGAACAGGTTTAATGCGTGACGTTAGATACAACTGTATAGATCCATACATATTTGTTATAAATATTTAAATGTATTTAAATGTGGAGTGGAAGGACTTGGGATGATTGGGAGGATAGGGTAGGGGCAAAGTTGGTAACAATGAAGCATTGGTGGAGCCTATGTGTTGTGTGCCAATATGCAATCGATTCCCTTGGGGGGGGGGGGGGCAGGGAGGGGCAGAGGATGTTGGTGTACTATACAGTGTTGTGGAGGGAGGATGCATAGCTAGTGGTCATGGGTGCTGGGCAATGGCCGTAGGTGGTTAGTGAGGAGAGTGACAAGGTCTCAGTTTGGGTACTTGGGAGAATTAGGATTTGAGCAAGTTCCTAGGGGTCTTGTTTTTGAGGGGTTTGAGAAAGGAGCTTTGGAGCTTTTCATTGCTATTGAGAAGAGATGGAGAGAAAGGGGAGGGTTGCATGCTACGAGGGGATCGAGGCCAATGGGTAGGACAGCCATGGAATTGAAGAGGTAGGAGTGTACCATTAATTATGAGGGGAAAGAGAGGGCGTTGTAAGGTGAAGGGCTCTCATTTTCTCATCCATAGCTTGTTTCCAACTAGAAGAAGATAACGCTTGCTTATAAGAGGAAGGAGCATAAATGGAAGACAAAGAACAAGTAAGGTGAAAGACAATTATAGGACAAGAAATTAGCAATAGGATGTTGAGTACAAGTCCTTTTACCTTGGCGAATAGTAATGGGTAAATCATTGGTGTTCAATGAAGGCGAAGAAGGCAAGATTGGATTCGCAGAGAAGATGTAGGAATGGGGCCATAGGAAACAACATGCCTATCTTAAGATAGTCAATATATTTGTAGTGGAGAGTTGAAGGAAGAGCACATGAGACTGGGGAAGTGACCACAAGTAGACATATGGGCATCAAAAGAGTAGGAGATGGAATGGAATGCTCCTCCTCACTACGAGATATGACATCAAATAACAAAGCCTTTCCTCGGTTAGAAAAATGATTAAGACTCAAAAAAAGGTTACATTAGCATTGACAAAGTATGAAGTGATTTAAGATTGTAACATTGATAGCCATTTTGAGTACAGGAGTAGCTGAGGAAGACACATTTGTAAGCTCGAGAAAATAATTTATCTTGACCCAAGCCAAACACATTTACAAAAGCAACACAATCAAACAATTGAGGAGTAAGGGAAAAAGGAGGTTGATTAGGATATGAAAGAAAAAGGAGACCTATGAGTCAAAACAGTTGAAATAAAATAACACGTAGTAACAACTCCATCACCCAAAAAATGTTTAGACACCTGTATGTTGAACATAAATGTGCTCACAACATCTAGTAAATGATGGTGTTTCCACTCATCAACACCATTTTTCTAAGAGGTGCTAGGAGGTGTGATCACAACTTTTTTGATGAATAATGCCTCTTTCATGCAAAAATAATTCATAGAAGTCTTGAGTATACTCCAATGTTATCAAATCTAAAATTTTTAATATGTTTTAACTTGAACAAGAATTTCATTATAGAATTGAAGAACAAATATATATATATGTTTTTTCGATGAAGTAAATATATTAAAACAAAAGGCTTAGCCCATGTGCATGAGACATACAAGCACTAAAGAAGACCCCTTAAAGCTTAAGAGCGTCTACAAAAAGTACAAAAAGTATAAAAGAAAGCTTTTGACTATTAGAAAGACTAGAAAACGACAGAAAAAGATTCTTAATCATGGAGGATTTAAGTCCAATGATTGATTTTTCAACTCATTCAAAAGTTCTATGGTTCCTTTCTCTCCAAATGCACCAAAAAAAGGCATTAGGAGCCATTCTCCAAATCATCTTTGCTTCTTTGTTGCCCCCTTTAATGGACCAACCCGCAAGAAGATCACGAGTCAAAGTAGGAGTGACCCAATGGACACCAAACATATTAAAAATAAGCAACCAAAGGTTCTTAGCCATTATGCAATGTATGAAAAGATGATCCACCGTTTCTGCAGTTTCTTTACACAAGATACATCTATTAGGCATAGTGCACTCTCTCTTGATAAGATGATCCAAAGTCAAAATTTTTGCTTCCCAGTAACCAACAAAAAAACGCCACTTTAGTAGGAACCGAAGTGTCCCACGTAGTTTAGCGGGAAGGAAAGGAACCCCTTGAGGTCTCAAAACATTGTAGAAAGATTTCATGGAGAATGACCCTTTAGAGTCCTTACGTACACCAAGGAATCATTCTCACCCCCCAAAATCTTACTATCATAAAGAACTTGGTAGAAATACATACACTTTCCCACTCCCAATCATTGAAACGCCTAAAAAAAATGACATTCCAAAAAATGGCTCCATTGTTCCCATCCATGTGATCACTAACCATAGCATCTTTGTTGAATGCAATGTCATACAAAGTAGAGAATTCCAAATTTAGGGGCAAGTTAGAGCACCGAGCATCTTTCCAAAATCTCACTCTATCCCCCACTCCCACTTTAAAACTAATCTCCTTGGAAAAATCATTAAAGCCTTGCATAATTGCCTTCCAAAGACCCAAACCATGAGAACCTCTCGCCTTCTTAGTCCACCAACCTTCACTAGTTAAGCCATATTTCCAAACCACCACATCCCTGCACAAACCATGATCCTCTTTCCTAAACCTCCAAAACCATTTACCCATTAGACTTGATTAGTACAAGAGATAGGTCTAATACGCAAGCCTTCCAAAAATTTTAGAAGACACATGGAGTACCAATTAACAAGATGAAATTTCTGCTCTCCTCCCATATTATTCCATAAAAAATCTCTTTGTAGTTTCTCAGTTTTATTGGCCACTGATCTAGGGATCTTGTGAATGGACATAAAGTATGTAGGAATGCTAGACAACACACTTTTGATAAGTGTTAACTTCCCACCTTTAGAAAGATAACCTTTTTTCCATCTATTAAGTCTTTTTCGATCTTAGAAATGACGGGTTCCCATACTTTAGAGTCTTTGAAGCGAGCCCCCAAAAGAAGACCAAGGTAAGTCACCGATAGTTCACCAACTTTGCAACCAAGAATACAAGCAAGCGAATCAATATTATCAACCCTCCCAACTGGAATATTTTCACTTTTACCAAGAGTAACTTTAAGACCCGACATCGCTTCAAATCTTGCCCTCAAATTATACATTTGTTCCTCATCAACACTACAAAAAAGAAGAGCATCATCATCGAAAAGTAAGTGAGAAACTTTTCCATCCCCACCGCCCATCCCCAATCTTGAAGCCCTCCACCAAAGAATTCTCCATAGCCTTGGAAATAAAACTACTCAAATGACTAGAATAAATAAAAGAGGAGAAAGGGGGTCCCCTTGACGGACCCTCTAGAACTATGGAAAAAACCATAAGGTTATTTGATTTTAACCCCTTCCAAAAAGAAGCCCTTAAATCATTATCATTAGTACCATAAACCTCCGTCATAACCCATTCAAAGCCATCATCCACATTCTTGAAAACACAAGAAACTGAAAAGGCCCACATCAGAATCCAACTTAGAAATAGTTCTATACCCACATCATCAAAATACCCCTAGCCGTACCTTGTGCACCTAGCTCCATCCAATCCACATAATGACCAGCCCAAAGATCCTTTACAATCTCTCTATTAATGAGTTCAATTTTTTATTCTTGGAAAACAACATTTCACCTCTCCATTTTTAAGAGCAGATTTAATTCTCCTTCTTCTTTCTCTACTATTAAGTCCTCTATTCCAACTAATAATTCGGTAGCTTCATAAAGTAACCAAATCAAGAATGTGGCCCCCCCCTATTCTTTGATCCTCTCCACCACACCACTGCCTTCACTACCCACATAATTAATGGACCACTCAAGTTTTTTCAATTCGAGTCTTCTTCTTTCTTCCGGACTAACCACCCTCCTCCTTGGAGAAACCACACCATTAGCCTTCCATTTTTTATCAATAGCAGAAATAGGGAGATAACTGATCCTCATTCCCACCAATAGGACATACCCAGGAATTTACTCAAACCCCTTACTCGATTTGACCCAATCCGTAGTTTCACTCTCATTAACAGAACCATACTCCAAAAGGAGTTTACCATCCATCTCATACCTGTTAAGAAATTCAGAATCTGGCTCCAAAGAAACAACAGAGAACATAAGATAGGTTCGGAGAAGTCCGTATCTTCAGAAAACCTGCTATCTCTATCATCTTCACTGCCTGACACGAATCTATCATCATCTTCCACTATGCGATTACCAATTTGATCATAAACTTCTATACTCCTCTCGACAACTGGATCGGATTGACCCCTCCCCATCGTCGACCCCTCTATACCCAAGACAGGAGCCTCCCCTTCCACTATTGAATGCACAACAATCAGAAACCTTTTGGCCTAGAGAACCTGTTAAAATAACTCAGAAGAAGAGAAGGGTTGGGCTTGAGAAGAAGACATAACCAGGATTTTGGGCCTTAATACGAATCCCATCAAAATCAAAATCATTTATAGAAGATGGGCCAGAGACGTCACAAACAGGTTTCCTATGTGCCCAATAATCTCGGCCAGAGGTGAAGTCCTAACATTAGACCCCTCACGTGAAACGCACACCACATCTTTTCCTTTAACACCACGTGAATTGAAGAACAATTTTAAGCAATTAAGACTTCTCTTTCATTAAAAAGAACCATGTCATTTGAGATTAAGCATCAACAAAAATAACAAGAAATGAAAATTGTAAATTTTCCAACCTAAAAGCCCCACAAAAACTACTCAAAGTAGAAGTGAGGGACTCCAAATACCTGTATGAACCAAAGCAAAGGACTTAAGATTGATGACTATGACTACTACTGGGAAATGAACTACGGTGGTGCTTTTCTAGTTGACATGCTTCACACTCTAAGTTAGATACATAACTCAAGAAGGGAATAGTTGTCTTCACGTTAGCCAAAGACGGGTGACCCAAGCGAAAATGCAACTGAAGAGGTGAACTGCAGTATGAGATCAAAAAAGTATAATTTTTCCTTCTCAAGCCTTGAACTAATCTTCTTCTTGGTCTTGAGATCCTGAAAAACACGAAGTAGGAGTGAAAATAATTTCGTAGTGTAAGCCTTTAGTCAATTGACTAACAGAAAGAAATTTAAAAGGAAAATTAGAAATATAAAGACTTAAAGGCAAAGAGAATGACTTGTGGGATGGAGAACACCTTGTCTATGAATAGGTTGAGAGGAGCCATCAACTAGCATAATATTATGATAAACAAGTATTAAATCAAAGAAAAAAGATGATAAGTTAGATCTTTTTGTTAGCAACAGAAATAATGATTCATGAAGGGGGAGACGTGCAATATTACCTGAATTAGTTAAGGGAGCATTGGAGGAGGAAGAAGGATATGTGTAAGTGTAGTGTGCAAGTGCTGGAGTAGAAGCTTGCCAAGATGATTATTAAGTGTATCACGAGAACTAGAAGTAGAAGCTATAGATCCAACAGAAGTAGGCTATGACTGTACTATACCATGAGACTGTGCTACACCATCACTAACCTGCTTCACATTATTTGGCTTGCCGTACTTTTGAAAACAATATGGTTCAATGTGAATCAAACCCCATTAGCCCCACAATAATCACACTTTCTATCACCACATCCCCCAGTACAACCATCACCACAAGAACTACCATTAAAATTATGGCCACGAGAGCCGCCACAACCTCCACTGTTAGAGAGCAAGGTAGTAGTGTCTAAAGAAGTAGCAGTAAAGCCAGTCAAATTAGAATGTTGTCCTAGGGAAGAACGCAATGGTTGGGAGTAGGCATTAGCAGCTCTAGGCAAGGTCTCACTAGCAAATATCTAACCTTTAAAGCCACAAAGATCAGAATTTTGGCAAGAAAGAAAGGAAGCGATCATAAACTCCCAATGACACTTCTACTGCTCCAAATCAGTGGTAAAAGGCCCATATTGCAATAATTGATCCCACAAAATTTTAATAGTGCTATAATACTTAGCCAATGGCTTCCCAAATTGTCTAGTAGTGAAAATTTTCTCATAGAGCTCATAAACATTAGAGACATTATTCTGATGAGAAAATGAACCTGGAATCAAATCTCAAATCTTCTTGGAGGAGTCAAAGAATTCAACCATGGTAGCGATGTGGGGTTCCACACTATGCCATAACGATCCCATAACAACAAAGTCCTCAACTATTCAATCTTCATGAGTTGGATCACTAGCATTAGGAGATTGTCAGTCAAATAGTTCAATTTTCGTTGACCACGTAAGAAAATCTTAACGGCATGGGCCCAAGACAAGTAATTCAAACCAATTCGCCTGATTTGAGAGTAGCATGAGCTAGTTTATTAATATATTGGGTAATTTATTAGGGTTTTTGTTTTGGTAGAAGAGAACATGTCAACACCAACGTGTGGACTGGATCTACCGATAGCATCTTCCCAAAGAATACCTAAAATTTCTTTTGGGAAATTAGAATCCCAAATTTGATTTCCTTTAATTATTTGACCTAAATTAACTAAGAAATCAATAGCTTGATTTCCTTCTCTATAAACATGATTTATTCTAACTTCTATATTACACTCTAAGATAATCTTCATACAATCATTTAAAATACTATAAATCTTCCAAGGGCAACTTTGTGACTTACTAATACTATTAATGACAATTCTAGCATCCCCTTCTAAATAAATTTATTTAATTCTTTTTCCTTGTGCAAGAAAAAGACCATTCCGAAGTGTAGTCGCTTCCATTTTAGGCATTGTTGTATCATCATCAAACCAAACGGATTGCATGATAATAGGCTTACCATAACTATCTCTAATAATAGAAGCTGCTCCTTTTTTATTTTTAACTGAACCATCAAAGTTCAATTTAAACCACCCTTCATATGGAGGAATACAACGAATAAATCTTGTACTTTTCTTCTTTTTCTTTTGCATCCTGTTTATAAGGTAGTAGATTGAAGGTTAGTATTATCAAAAGCGAAGTCAGAAAAAAAGGTAATTTATTAGTTTTAAGATTAACAAGTTTGCAATCTAAAAGTCACCAATGCCCCTGATTTGAGATGAAAATGTTTACCAATTTATTACTTTTAGTCATGGAGTGAGTGTAGTGTTTTTCAAGTGTAGTGTTGTTGGACTTATTTTAGCCTTACTCAAGAAGTCAGATGTTTTGATGAGTGATTTAGTGGTGCACTCAGTTTTATAGGATCACAGCATGGAGTTTAGTTTTTGTCATCTTTTTCTTTTGCTTTTCTTATTCATTAAACTTCCTCACTGATGAAACAAGTTGGGACTCAAAGTGTCAGCTTTGCTTGATCCCATTGACCTACCACATATAAAAGCAGTAAGAGATCCAGTGAGTTTCAGTATGTTCAGTTGGGAATGTGGTTCATTATCTGTGGAAGCAAGAGCTGCTCTAACTTTGTCCACACAGTTTATGCAGTGGCTTGTCTTGAGTCAGTGATGGCTGCTGGAAGCCATCTTGTAAAATGACTACGGTAATGTACGTTTTGGTTTTGAAGAAGCCAATTCTCAATAGACATTTGCATTAGTGACAACAGCCAGACACCTGAGATGCAACATTAAAAGAACTTGACATTTACCTAAGAGGCCACAACTTAGTCATGTCCCTGAAAGTTGCAACATTAGAAATCCATAAACTAAAAAAAACCACAATTGTGACAAAGACCTGAGGTGCTATGGTTTCCAACAACCCCAAAAATTAAGCTCGCACTAAAATATAGCAACCTGGACAGTATAACTTTGAAGGATTATGACCCAAATAATTATAGCGTGCAGCTTAGACCGAAGAGACCATGGGTTTAGCCATAGCACTGAAAGACCACAACACTATGGGGATGAGATGGAAAGTACAGTCTTTTAACCTTCAACCGATCAGATGATTTGGTAATTTCTATGATTTTATATTGTTGGTTTTTTTGGACAAGGGGCTATTTGTTTTTTATTTGGAAGTACTCAAAGCTATTGGAAAATCGAAGAAAAAGAAATACTTCCTTCTATATGAAAATTTTATAAAAATAGATCGTTAGAGGTGCTTGGTTTTTGGGGGAAAGTATTAAAATAAGCCAGACTAAGGCATCTTGGTTAAAGAATTAGCATGAGCTAGTTTTCTTAGTTTGATGTTTGAAGAAATGCTCTGGACGAGGTAACTCTCTCTACCTGCTAATCTGGTGTGTTGGTGAGTGCTCAATATTTTCAGTTTGTGTAGGGCAATGATTTAAAACTGGACCACGGGGCTGAACCTGAGGGGGTGAAGTCAATCCAAACTGAGTTAACCTGTGATATTTGATGATCTGAAATAATATTTGTAATGCAAATAATGAAGAACCATGAAAACTCCAGGTCTGAGCACTGTCACATGGGCCTTCTGTGATTAATACCCAATACCGCACTATGGATCAAACTTAGCCCAATGAAGGTCTGGTTGAGGGTTGGCTTCCAAATTTTCCTTTCCACAAGGGGGATAAGATCCTAATCTCAAAACAAAAAAAGGGGGGATATGGCGAAATTGGTAGACGCTACGGACTTAATTGGATTGAGCCTTGGTATGGAAACCTACTAAGTGATAACTTTCAAATTCAGAGAAACCCTGGAATTAAAAATGGGCAATCCTGAGCCAAATCCTGTTTTCCGAAAACAAACACAAGGATTCAGAAAGCGAGAAAAGAGGATAGGTGCAGAGACTCAATGGAAGCTGTTCTAACAACTTATCCAAAAAAAAAAAAAAGAGAAAAAAAAAAGAAGCTGTTCTAACAAATGGAGTTGATTGCGTTGTGGCTGCAACTCAGGCATTACCAAATAGAGGTGCAAGGCTTACAGAAGTAGCCTAAACATAAAAAACTAAGCTAACAACCAAGAAAAGGCCCTTACTATAGATAGGCTAATGCGCCTTTACTAATATTCTAATAGAAGGATCCGATGAATCGATCAATTCATATCTCCATTTTCTGTGAAGAGAGGGGACAAAGAGTAGGATATAATTCCCGGCAGAAGGATCCTTCTTTCATTCCCTTTGGCTAGAATAGAGGAGAGCTGAAAGCCTTAGTTACTATTTCAGCTGCCTTGGAAATGTTGCTCCATTGTTCACTTTGAAGAGGATCACATTTTTTTCCACCATTTAATTGGTTTAAACTTTGTTGATTTATTCTTGCTGGAGTCTGTGTTCGATGACTGACTTTCTATAATAGTGTATAATTATTAATAAACACTTGTATCTCGTCATTTGGCAATTTTCCTTTGCTGTTGGGTTGCTTTAGACTAAGCGAAGCAGTCTTCCGTGCAATTATATATCTTTTTACAAACGTTGTGGGAGGTGCACTTTCTGGTGCAGTGACCTCCATATTGGGCTTTAGACTTGAACAATTATCAATGTTGCAGGACATATACCATTTTCTGGTATTTTGTGCCCCTGAAGTATGAATTACGGGTAGCAGAAGATTGCGAAACTTTGTAGATGCTATCTTTGTCTCTACTGTTGGTGTTCTAACTCATATTACGTTACTCTTATAATTTGACTCCATCCATTTGGGTGTGTGCTATTTCAAATACTCAATGCTCCATTCGAGTGCTTGGAAGTTTATAGATAATGATCGGTTCTGTCAACAGTTATGGGATAAAGTTTTCGGTAACATATATCCGAACCATTAGGTTCACTATGTGCTGAAATATTTGTTGAAATGTCTCTCAAACTACATGAGCGGCCACAAATTTCTTGTAGCTTTGTTGTGGATTTTGTTTTTACCAAAAATTATGGTGGAAATTGTCTCTCTATTGGGATAGGAGGGGGAACCTATTGCTTTTGACTAACACTAGTTATTAATGCCCTGCATAATGCATATATTAATTAATGGTTCTTTCCCTTTTTAAATGTAGGTTGGTTGGGATGAATCAACTGCCGGTGAGAGGCAACCACGGGTATCATTATGGGAAATTGAACCTTTAACGACTTTCCCCATGTATCCATCATTGTTTCCCCTCCGACTGAAACGACCCTGGCATCCTGGGATATCATCTTTGCATGGTATGTGTTCTACTCAATGTTTACATCATTCTTTTGGTGCCTTTCTTGGGAGATATTGCTACATATTTTTTTAATTGAGTAGGGTGAAACCATGTGATGCATCTGTTTGTACTATGCTAAATCTAAGTGGACTTAAATTGATGTCCAGTTTAAGCTAGTTTAAAATTCTAAAATTGAGTCAAGGAGTTGATGTTCAGCTTAAAATATTCAAAGAGTCTGTCAGTCTGATCAGAGTCTAATTTCCTTTGCGTTGTCTTTTTTGGTTTTAATGTGGTATCTTATTAGGATTCCCGTAATTGTTTAATGAGTGATATAACTTCTGCTAGGGTCCATAAAATATTAATTTTATTTTTTCATTTTTTAACCTTTTTAAATAATATTCTGAGTAGCCTGGATAGAAGAAAGAGAAGGATAAAGAGTTTTCAAAGAAAGTGGTTACAGTGTGGAGATGTGCTATCCTTTTCTTTATGGGGTATTTGGTTGGAAAGGAATGCCGAAGTTTTTGAAGAAAAAGAAGAGTTTTTGGATGGTTTGTGGGACTTTTTGGGCTTCGATTTCCTAAGTCTTTATGGGATTTTGTTGTTTATTATTGAGTGATCGGAAATTGGTTTGCGATGGTGATTTTTATTTATTTATTTATTTTTGCTCTTTAGTTTTCTTGCTGGACTTCTTGTCCCCCTTTGTTACTCTGATTTTAATTTTTTTTATCAACAGCAGAAACAAAATTTTTATTTTAATGAATAAAAGTTCTAATTTATCTTAGGGTTTTCTCCCTTGTAGTTTATTATTTATACCACCTTCTAGTTAAAAATTCATAGATACCCTTCAGTAAAAATTAATAATAATAATAATAATCACTTAACATTCAACATTCCTTCTCAAGCTGGTGTAAAGATACAACACATGCCTATTTTGTCCAAGATAGTTTGAAAAGTTTATCTTCAGTCGTGACATAAGGTGTACAAAAGTCCCAAATTTGACATTTCTTTGATGCAATGTCTATCAACCTCAATATGCTCAGTTTTGATCATGTTAAACAAGATTGTTAGCAATATTGATGGTTTTTTTGTTGTCACAATACAACTTCATTGAATCTGTAGAATCAAAACCAAGTTATTTATTTATTATTTTTTTAAGGAAAATGTTTAACCATAGAAACTCACAATTCTCTGTGTTCTATGGCTCAAAACTTGGCTTTTGCACTAGATCTATCCACCACTAGCGGCTTCTTGCTCCATCATGTCATAAAATTTTCCCCTACAAAAGTACAATAACCATATGTAGACCTCCTATTAGTGATAGAATCAACCCATTTAACATCTGTAGGTTACTATTTTTATTGTTATTATTATTATTTTGTTTTTGATGAGACTGTATATGACTATTCTTGAATGACTCATGTCTTGAGAATAGTATCCATTTTCCAGGAGTAGATTTCAAGTAATGAAGAATCTGATAAACAGCCTCTATGTGAGACTCAGGAGGGGAATGCATAATTTGACTTAGTTAGATTGCTTGGATAAGTGTTTAGGGTTAGGGTTTGATGGAAGCTTAAGAAGAAGAAGAGCTAAAGAGAGAAATAGAGAAGATAGGGAGAATCTAGGTAGAGATGTGTGCAGCACACTCTCTCCTTTATATACTCATGATATAAAACAATAGCAAAAGTACAATAATACCCTTACAATAAGAAAGGGACCAAAATAACTCTACTACTCTAACATTCCCCCTCAAGCTGGAGCATAGATATCAAAAATGCCCATCTTGGAAGAGAGATGCTGAAAAGGAGCACGAGCTAAAGGCTTTGTGAGGATATCACCAAGCTGAAGATCGGAGTGGACATACGGAGTGACAAGCTCCTTCTGCAACAACAAGTCCCGAATAAAGTGACAATCAACCTCAATATGCTTAGTGCGCTCATGAAAGACAGGATTGTTGGCAATAAAAATAGCTGCTTGATTATCACAATACATCTTCATCGGAGTTGGAACCACAATACCCATATCACAAAGAAGAGATCGGACCCATAACAACTCAGAAGCTGTATGAGCTATAGCCCGATACTCAGCTTCTGCACTAGAACGAGCAACAATTGCTTGCTTCTTACTACGCCAGGTAACAAGATTACCTCCAACAAAGGTACAATACCCGGAAGTGGACCGACGATCAGTACGACTACCAACCCAATCGGCATCACTGAAGCCTGTCACAGTCAAAGAAGGAGAGGGCTTATACAACAAGCCTCGTCCAGGCGCACCTTTTAAGTAACGCAAAATTCTACACATAGCATCAAAATGAGGTTGACTTGGAGCATGCATGAACTAACTAACCACTCCAACAACATAAGTGATATCAGGACGAGTAACTGTCAGATAAATCAACTTCCCAACTAGGCGACGATAACGACCAACATCAGCAAACAATTCGCCTTGCTCACCATCAAGTTTAACAGTAGAATCCATGGGAGTATCAGCAAGACGAGAACCCAAAAGACCTGTCTCTGACAAAATATCAAGAACATATTTCCGCTGAGAAAGAGAGATACCTGAGAAGAACGAGAAACCTCAATCCCAAGGAAATACCGAAGAGCACCAAGGTCTTTAGTGTGGAAATGTTGACCCAAATAGCGTTTCAAAGCAGTAATACCCATAGAGTCATTCCCAGAGATAATAATATCATCCACATAAACAATGAGAACAATGGTTCCCGTAGAGGAGTGACGAACAAACATTGAATGGTCAAAAGTGGAACGTTGAAAACCATACCCAAGAACAACAGTGCTAAAGCGATCAAACCAGGCTCGAGGTGACTGTTTCAGACCATATAGTGCCTTGTTCAAGCGACAGATAAGGTGCTCACTACCAGAAACAACATACCCAGGAGGTTGGTCCATATAAACTTCCTCATGTAGATCACCATGAAGAAAGGCATTCTTGATGTCAAGTTGGTACAAAGGCCAAGAACGACTAACAGCCACGGAGAGTAAAATACGAACTGAATTTAGGCGAGCAACAGGAGAAAAGGTCTCCAAGTAGTCAACACCATATGTCTGAGTATAACCTTTAGCAACTAGTCGCACTTTAAGACGCTTAACAGAACCATCAGGAAGATATTTGACAGTGTAAACCCAACGACATCCCACTGCCTGTTTACCTGGAGGAAGAGAAGTGAGCTCCCAAGTGTGGTTCTTGTGAAGAGCACTTATTTCCTCATCCATAGCATGCTTCCAGCCAGAAGAAGATAACGCCTGCTTATATGAAGAAGGAATAGAAATAGAAGACAAGGAACAAACAAAATTGCGCAAACAAGAGGAAAGATGAGTATAGGACACAAAATGAGCAATAGGATGTTGAGTGCATGTCCGTTTACCTCGACGAAGAGCAATAGGTAAATCATCAGTGCTCAGAGAAGGTAAGGAAAGATCCGCAGACGGAGAAGATGCAGGAGCGGGGCCATAAGAAACAACACGCCTATCTTGAGATCGCCGATATACCTGTAAGGGAGGATCAGAAGGAGCACAAGAAATTGGACAATGGACCACAGGAGGAGACAGAATTGGAAGAGTAGGAGATGGAAAAGTAGGCTCCCCCTCACGACAAGATATGAGATCAAAAGATAAAGTCTTACCTGAGGAGGAAAAGAAGGAGGTTGACTCAAAGAAGGTGACATCAGCACTCACAAAATAGCGGCGAGACTCAGGATTATAACAACGATAGCCCTTTTGAGTACAGAGTACCCAAGGAAAACACATTTACGAGCTCGAGGAGATAATTTATCCTGGCCAGGATCAAGGATATGAACAAATGCCACACAACCAAACACACGAGGAGTAATAGAGAAAGGAGAACGATTAGGATGTAAGAGAGAAAAGGGAGACTTATTACCTAAAACAACAGAAGGCATCTTATTAATGAGATGACATGCAGTAAGAACAGTATCACCCCAAAAATGTTTAGGTACATGCATATTAAACATCAAAGTGCGAGCAACATCTAATAAGTGACGGTGTTTGTGCTCAGCAACACCATTTTGCTGTGAAGTATGCACACAACTAGTCTGATGAATGATACCTCTGTTTGCACAAAAAGAATTCATAACAGTCTGAGTATATTCTAATGCATTATCAGATTGAAAAATCTTAACATGCTTGTTAAATTGAGCAAATATCTCATTATAAAAGCGAAGAGTAACATTAGGCAACTCAGACTGTTCTTTTAATAAAAACAACCATGCCATCCTTGAATGATCATCAACAAAAATAACAAAATAACTAAATCCATTCAAAGTAGGAGTACGAGAAGGACCCCAAATGTCTGTGTGAACCAAAGAAAAGAACTCAGCCTGACGATCATGATTACTACTAGGAAAAGAACTACGATGATGCTTGCCTAACTGACAAGCCTCACATTCTCAAGTAGACACAGGACTCAACAAAGGGATAGCTCTCTTGAGTTTAGCCAAGGATGGATGACCCAAGCGAAAATGCCACTGAAGAGGAGAGACTATAGCAGTTAAGGCAGACGAACGGAGGAAAGGTGAGCTACCAGGATCCAAGAAATATAAACCGTTCTTCTCATGCCCTGAACCAATCGTCTTCCGGGTCGTAGGATCCTGAAAGAGACAAGAAGTAGGAGTGAAAAGAATGTTACAATTCAAAGCTTTAGTTAATTGACTCACAGAAAGTAAATTAAAAGGAAAATTAGGAACATAAAGACTTGATGGTAAAGATAAGGAGGTGGTAGGATGAAGAACACCTTTACCACGAACAGGTCGAGAAGAACCATCAGCTAACACAATATTATGGTCAATAGGAGTCAAATTAGAAAAACAAGAGGATAAACCAGATATATTGTTGTTAGCTCCAGAATCAATAATCCAAAATATGGGAGAGGCTGCGACACAAGTAAGATTACCCGAATTAGCTAAATTAGCTGTAGAAGGGAGAACAGAGCTAGAAGATTGTGTAGAAGGAAGAGAAGTGCGCAAATGCTGGAGAAGCTCGCCAAGTTGAGTACTAAGTGCATCACGAGAACTAGAACCTGCATGGCCCATTGAAGGAGATTGAGTCTGTGATTATGGTTGGACAGGGCTCTCAGTTACTTGATTCGCATAGTCAGGCTTGCCATATTTCTGAAAACAATACGGTTCAGTATGATTAGTACCCCCACAATAATCACATTTTCTATCACCACGGCCGCCAGATCGACCACCACCACGAGGATTACCACGAAAGTTACGACCCCCGCGGCCACCACGAAATCCTCCACGAAAACCACCTCGACTACCACTACTAGAGGCCAAGGCAGTAGACTCTAAAGGAGCAGGAGTATTGGAACCAGGCATGGTAGAAGGTTGTCCCAAGGATGAGCGTAACAACCTAGAATAAGCATTAGAAGCTGTAGGCAAAGTCTCACTAGCAAGAATTTGATCTTTGAAGCCACGGAGATCAGAATCCAGTCCTGACAGTAAAGAAGCAATCATAAACTCCTCCCAATGACGCTTCTGTTCCTCCAAATCAGTAGTAAAAGGGCGATATTGCAACAATTGATCCCACAAATTTTTAAGAGTACTATAATACTCAGCTAATGGCTTCCCAGATTGCCGAGTACTAAAAATGCTCTCATACAACTCATAAACACGAGAAACATTGCTTTTATGGGAAAAGGAATCAGCTAGAGAATCCCAAATCTTCTTGGAGGTGTCACAAAACTCAACTGTGGTAGCAATATGTGGTTCCATACTATGCCATAAGCAGCCCATGACAAATGAGTTCTCACACATCCAATCTTCATAAGTCGGATCAACTTCAGCAGGGGGAGTAGCAGTGATGAACTTCAACCTTTTTTGTGAACGTAAAAAGGTTCGAACTACATGTGCCCAAGACAAATAATTCACGCCATTCAACTTCTTGGAAGTAATACATTTGGGCATCTCATCAAAACGGAAGAAGGGTGATTTATTTGTAGGCTGGGAAGGAGGATTTTCTGCAGCCATCTTAACAACTCAAAAAACTGAAAACAAATCAGGCCCTCCAAAAACCAACAACCAAACTGAGCCAAATAAAAAAAAAAACCAATCTCCTCACTCTTAATCAACAAAGGACTAGGAAAACTACACCAAGAAATAACCTAACATCCAAAACAACACTGCTGGAAGTCAAAAAACAAGCACAACTGACCTGTTATAGGCTGTTTTCAGTCAGCCGACCCTTGTAATCAAGAGAAATTCATCTAAACTGCCACCAAACTCAAAAATAATGGAAACCCAACTTCAAGAAGTCTTAGTCGGCCCTCAAGGATACATACCCAAGCATCAAACAACATCCAAAGAGCCTCAATGAGCAGATAAAAAAATAGAGTAATTTTTGTGCGAAAATATTGGAAAATAGAAAAGACCCTTCAGATGGCAGCAGAAAAATCTGGAAAAATCATTTTTAGAACCAAGGGAGAAGTGCGAACCAACCCCAAGCATCGCCGGACAAAGGTGTATGTACGGATGCTGACGTCATCATTCTGGCAGATGATGTCAGCACCTGTTTTGGTCCAGAAAACGTGCCAAATCTGCTGTGTTTCTTCCTTAGTGCGTGTGGGGGTGGATCGGACTCCTTGATACCAAGTTAGATTGCTTGGATAAGTGTTTAGGGTTAGGGTTTGATGGAAGCTTAAGAAGAAGAAGAGCTAAAGAGAGAAATAGAGAAGATAGGGAGAATCTAGGTAGAGATGTGTGCAGCACACTCTCTCCTTTATATACTCATGATATAAAACAATAGCAAAAGTACAATAATACCCTTACAATAAGAAAGGAACCAAAATAACTCTACTACTCTAACAGACTTACAACACTTGCAATGTACATTATGTCTGGACGAGTATGGAATAGATAGATCAACTTCCCATAATACAAAAATCCATAACCTATTTCCTTTTGGAATTAAAGACACCTTTTTGAGATGTAGGATGTTGGGTACATGACCTAACTTCTTAATAAAGAGCAATGAGAACATCAGAGTCCATCAACAGAAGCATATTTATCTTAGCGATAATACTTATACCCCTTATGAGTAAGGGAATAGCCCAAAGAAACATCAAAGGGTTGTGGGATCCAATTTACCCTTGGCTGTCCCAGAACATTTACAAAGCAAACGCAACTAAAGACACAAGGGAGAAGGATAAATGGATGTGAGGAAGAAAGTCGATGCAAAACCTCAACAGGTGTCTAGAAGTTCAAAAATCAAAAAGACATTCAATTTATAAGCTTATAAGCCGTAGTGAGAGTTGCATCACCCTATTAAGACTTGGGGACATTCATAGAGAATAATGAGGCCTTAGATACTTCAGGAAGATGACGATTTTTTCGCTCAGTTACTCCATTCTATTGAGGGGTACTCGGGCAGGCAATTTCATGACCTAGCACATGGTGATGACCCATGTACTACTCTTTTCATTCTAAACCTTAGAAGCAGGAACCTTCTACTAAGGGTGCCGTTCCTATTTGGAACCACGATTCCTTAAATTAATGCTTAGTTATATACCCAATACTTTCCTTAAAATAGGTAAAAGCATGCTCTCTCTTTCTCTACATTAGTGTGGCTTCTCAAAAAAACACTCTTTGCGCTTTTTGTTTTTTTTTTTTGAATTCTGTTGTAATTCTAATGAAATGTAGCTTGAATTTTCTCAATAGTTTCATCCCACAAAATATCATATTGAGGTAACACAGCATATATATATATATAGGAATTGTTTGTGTGTATACACACACACACACACACACACACACACACACACACATATATATAGATATATATATTTCTACAAATGATTCCTACATGCCCTAAACCTTTGATTCTTCTATGTTCCCTTGCCCCCACTCTTGCCCCCACTCTTGCCTCAACCCATCCACGCACACATATATATAAGTTATATCAGCACGTGCTTACATGATCATCATTCTATATATATATATATATATATATATAGGGGTGATCCTATCGGCTTCATGGTTCAAAGTCTCGGTCTCGGGCCTTGTCGCGTTTCGGTCTCAGTCATCTCGGTATCGCTCATCTCGTCGCGTATCGGATGAGATGCAACTTTACGCATGAAAGAATGTTTAAAAAAATCTAAAAAAATTATAGAAAAATCACAAAAAATAAGATAATCACATTTGAACCATTAAATAAGCAAAACAATTAACTTTGGACACGTAATATGGTTCATAACATTAAAACAAGCGCTAGCGTGTTTTTTTATTATAAAATACATAATATTTAATTGGTGTTTTTTTTTATTCTTTTGAAGTAAAAGCATGGCAATTATTTATTACTATATTAAAAATAAGTAATAGAAGATTTAATACAATTTACATAAATAAATGATTTTTAAGTTACAAAAGCTAACATTTTAAAATAATCTACTTGTCAATTAAAAAATATACTAAAATGATTGGGTAATTTTTATAAATAATACAAGGTAATAATAAAAGAGTTTGCTTTAAAAAAAAAAAAAAGAAAATAAAAAAGATGAAGTAGTAATTTATAATAGCTCAAAAGGTCAAACTTCATACTTGCTCCAAAATAGTTTAGAATGTTGTAATTTATTAAGAATATAAGGAGTCAGCACAGTCGCACTGATGATACCCACCGACAAAAAAAAAAAAAAATAAAGGAAAAGAGAAGAAGAAGAAGAAGAAGAAGGAGGAGGAGGAGGAGGCGATGTACACGCACGACGGCTATAGGAGCAGGTGCTCTCTCCCTCGCGGCTGGCTCCAAGCTCGAACCCAGGTGCTCTCTCTCTCTCTCTCTCTCTCGCGGTTAGTTCTAAGCTCAAACCCACCGGTTGAGCACCCCGGCACCGGAAGAACCCATTTTTCTCGAACCAGTTGACACACCTGAGGCCACGAACCAAGTCGAGCACCCCTGAGGCTGCGAAACCAGTAGACCCTCGAGATTGACGGCAGTCGAACCTAGTCGAGAACTCGAACAACCCATACAGACTGTAGATTGTCGACACAAATGAGAGATCAGGGATCTGTTTGGGTTTTAATGGCTTCTAGGACTTCAAGTGTCGTTCGAGATTGACGAGATTTCGTCTGAGATGCATCGAATTTACGAGATATTGCCAGTAACGGTCCGTGTTGAACGAAATCTCGCTGATCTCGTCCGAGAAGCAAAGCCCCTTATATATTTCTGTACCGTTGGGAAATCTCGTATCGCCCATGGCCGAGACCGAATCATCTCGCCGAGATCTCGTTCAACACGAACGAGACTTTGAACCATGATCGGCTTCAGCTAATATATTGCTATATCAGCCGTGGCTGATCTGGCCGTCAATTCCCATTAAAAATGATCAAATGGCGGAGTGAAAAAAGGCACTTAAAAGGACCCGAATCAAACCATACGGACTCAGGTCACTCGCTTAAATCAGATCTGGACCTCACTTGTCACGACCTCTCATGTGATTTGGAGAGCTCCCGTTCACCATTAGTGCTCTAGACCTCACTTGTCATGGCAGCCATGGCTGCTTCTTCTTTGTGCCATTTTTTTTCTTTCTTTATCCCTCTTCAGTGGTTTAAAAAAAAATACAAATCCATATCTATATTGGAGTAAATTTTAGAAAACAACAACCCACAAAAAAAAAATGGAGGAGAAAGGAGAAGTAGCAGCAATGGTAGGTTGGCAGCTGTGGCTGCTTCTTCTTCGTTCAACCTTCCTCACCGATGGCAGCCTTTTTTTTTTTTTTTTTTTTTTTTTTTTTTTTTTGATGCTTGAACCCAAACCCATTCAACGACTGACAAGATTCATATCTGAAGTCGTCAGATCTGAAGCCCAAACCTTCCTCACCGATGGCGGTGCATCGTCCATGACAATTCAATAGCGATTGCAAATCGCCATCGGGTTATCGCTTTTAGTTGTTGCGGTTCTTCATGGCGGTTTGCAGATCTGAATTGCCATCGGATGCTCCAAACCCTCGCGCCGGCGATGAGCTTCGTGCTTGGCGAGGAGAGGAGCAGTGGCAATGAGTGTTTGGGGGGTGAGGAGGAAGGGCTTCGCGGTGAGAGGAGCCGGCGGCGGTGAGCTTCATGCTTGGCGGGGAGTGATTTGGGGGGGGTGAGTGTTGAAACGGGAACGAAATTTGAAAAGGAAAAGGAGAGAATTAGTGGGTCAGATCCAGATCCGGATGAAGAGATCCATATCTGGGTCTCTCAATGTGGGCCATTGGATGCACTTAATGTGAATGGACGGATGAGATTGGTGCTGTTGACATACCCTCAAGTCAGCTGAAGCTGATTGGAACATGCTTGTATATATCTATATATATATATATATATATATATATATAATACCTCCTTTGCGGTCCACAAGAATAAGTGACCATTACTAATGTTCGGCTTCATTAAATGCAAAAGCAAGACATTATTGTGGAATTTTCAACTTCCCACTTCTCATATAGGGGGCCCCGCTGATGGGAAATATGTAGTACTGATTTTATATTTTGATATTAGGACTAGTTATTTAGTAATATTAGTTTATTTAGTAATACTTAGTAGTATTAGTTATTTCCTTTTATTAGTTATCTCCATATTTTAGAGGACTTTCTATGTTTTAATTATTTCCATATTTTGTGTTTGTTTCACCTATATAGGGCTTGGGTTGTAAACCCTAGAATTTAGACTTTGATGATTAATTGAATAAAGCAAATGTTGCTTTTCTTCAATCCCCCTATCTGTAGGGTTTTCTTTCCTTCCTCCCTCTTTCTTCTTCTCTAACCTCCCTATATAGTAGGGTTTTTATCTCCCCTCCTCTCTCTCTCTCTCTAGGTGGGTTTACATCAATTGGTATCGAAGCAAGTTCTAACCCTTGGCCTCTTCCTCTACGTGAACAACACATAAACAGCACAAGTAACATCAAGCATCTGTTGTTGCAAGCTCGGACTTTGTGAAACTGCAGCCCACAACCCAGAATTGGTACAAACCAATCAACAAGAGCACAATCTGCCATCATACCCATTCAATCTGTGAAGACACAACCAGCCAGCATCTCACACAAAACATCCACTGCCCTTTGTATAGCAACGAGTCCCCATCCATCCAAACTCCATTGAAGCATCAGACCCACATCCATGGAATCTAACAGAATCAACTTAACAAGACTGTATCCCCATGACTTCTTCCCGGGCAAAGTCCCCTTTCCCTATCGTCCCCATGAGATCCGCCTCTACTACAAGGCCCTTGTCAAACAATCTGACTGTATCCCCTTCTCAAGCCATCCAAGCAACCCGCCATCCCCGTTTGTTCCCACTTCTGAATACCCTTAACCTTTCAAAAAAAAAAAAAAAAAAAAAGAAAGAAAAATCTCACTATGAACCCAAACATCATAATTCAATCAAAGCCACTACCGTAACGCAATCATAATACATCACAAACCCTTACCTTCATTTGCCCAGTCAACTCACACAGCCTAAGCTAGTCAAAGCCCAAAACCAATCGTGGAGGTTGTCAGACCATCTCCTTCTCAAAGTAGCATCGGTAACTGCCTTCTTGCAGAACCTACCACCACTGTGGATGGTCATCGACCTCCATCAAATCCTAGCCACCCAAGACCATCTTCTCTTGACTCATCGCACCACCACGCTTCCATTGCACCACTATGATTCCACTGTTGAAACCCCCAACCCTCCATAACCTAAATCTTAATACAACCCTAAGCCATTGATTCACACCCCATCTCAAACCACGTCGACCACAATTGGCCACCTTAAAACCCATCCAGTTGGCGCCATCGTAGACCCATCCTCATCCCTAACCCTCAAACCATCAACCTAGCCATCAGTATCGCGACTCCAAACTTTGTGTGAACCCTCATCCCTGTCGTACAACTCCTTCGACCCACTACAAGCAATACTCAAGCCGATCCATCTTAGTTGAAGCCCACTACAAGTTGTCTTCTTTATTGTAGCAGTCAACACTTGAAAAGTCTCCAGCATCGCACTAGTCTTGAGCCATGAGCAAGGAGCCATGGACCAATTCCTCTTCTCATCATGAGCCATAGCCACCACAGCTCGAGGCGACCAACCACAACTCAGTGAGAACCCCGTTGACCTTAGTCACTTCTCTCTGCTGTTGACCAACTGTCTGCCGCCGGTGAGCCATGACCTTGGTCAATCCCATCGAATCAACGAGACCTTTCAGTTTCCCTTGTTTGGTTAAAGGAGCCCACTTTAATAATTGTTTGGTTGTAGTTGAAGCAGATCTTTTTTCCACTGTTTGGTTGTTTTTGTTGAGGTATTGGACTCTCTTTACTGTGGTAGGCTATGACCATTGGCTGGTCAAGTCTATAGCACATATATCCTCAACTTGGCTAAGTAAATCCCATTGCTCAAAGGTTGTTTGGTCACAAAAGTTTGCTATCCAAACTGGAATTTGAATATCCTATCCTCGGTTGATGGTATTCATTCCTTATATTCAGTTTGTGATTGATGTTGTAATTTTAGTGGTCCTAATTTAATATTTAACCAAGTTACTTTGGGGGAAAAAATGGTGTATTATAAAGCTAGGGGTAACAAGTATGATTCCCATTGTTAATATTTTGACAATCTTTTACAAGATGAGTGTGGGAAATAGTTTGATTGGTTTGATCTTAGAGCCCTTCATACCAAAGGACTCAAATATCGGTATCGATGGATATATCGAGGGTCCAAAAACACGGATATATCGAAAATATTGATATCGATTTACAGATTTGACGAATATTATTAGTTAAACACGGATATTTTCATTAAAACTCTGGAAACAATGATTTAAAGTCTAATTAACAATTTAGAATCAAAAGATCGTAATTTAAATGTGTATAATGTAGGTATGTATTGTGTAAGGTATAAAAAATGTGCGGCTGAGCAAATAAATAATAAAAATTTATGCAAATTCAACATTTAAATACCACATATAAGAATATAACATTAAATAAATAAAATATGTATCATTTAAGCACTGCTTTTACATAAAACAAAGTAGGCAACAAACTTCTTCACACAAAGCTGTTAGCCGGTTAGTCCCCAAAAAAAAAAAAAAAAAATGCAGGGAGAATTTTATAAAAAGAATGAAACATAGTATTAGACTAATATTGGGTTATCTACTTCATTGAGAAAAAGAAAAAAAGAAAAAAAGAAGAAGTTAAAAAGCTTGGAAATAGAAAAGAAAAGAATTTCTCGATTTTTTTTTTTTTATAGAAAGACTCCTTTGCTATATGAAGATAGATATAATAAAAATATTTTTTTGGATAAAGGATAGATATAATAAAAATATGGATATATGGTGCATTATTTTTGCAATTATTTTTATTTAAGAAATTGGTGCATTATTTATAGAAGAGTCAAGAGTCAAAAGACTCTTTGACTAAGTCACGATTCACAATAAAGGTGGAAACCCTTGGAATTCTTAAAGGCTTGTGTGTGTGTGTGTGTGTATATATATATATATATATATATATATAGGGAAAATTAGCCAAAAGTCCATTTTTTAAGACTTATGGTGGTATAAGTCTAGGAGAAATCTTAGGCAGCCATAAGTCCAACTTTTAGTTAGAACGGTAGTGTAGAAATACAGATGAGAACATATTTTTTTCTAATGACAAGATTCCCCCTGTTCACTCTTATACATACTGCTCTACCTTACTGTTTTTGCTGTCAATACACCCACAAATCCAGTTCTTCTCCCTCTCTCTTTGTCTCTCTCTCTCTCAACAGTCAACACACCCACTACATAGATCTAGCTCCTCTTTCTCTCTCTTTCTCTCACCATCACAAGCTTTGCCTTTCATCAATGGTTCTGACTACTATGGGACAAGCTGCAAATCCACCAATGAGATGGAAGAATCCTATAAGAAGCTTTGCCTTCCATGAATGGTGCTGAACATTATGGGACAACTTGCAGATCCACCGATCAGAAGGAAGAGCTCAACGAAAGTGGAAGCAAATCCACCACCATTTCTCCCCTTTTTTCTTTCTTTCTTTCTTTCTTTCTTTCTTTTTTTTTTTTTTTTTTTTTTTTTCCCCCAGATCTGATGCTTATGGCAGAAAAGAGAAAGCCAGATATGCCCATGGCAGTAGAGAGAGAAAGAGAGGAAATAAATAGCAAATGAGAGAGATAGAGATAGGGAGATGAAATAAATAGCAGATCTGATGCCCATTGGCATAATGACCCTCAGAAACCTTTGGAGTTAGATTCTATCAGAAAGTCGAGTTATTTTTTATCAGCTCTTGGCCATAAGGGTGTTGCTTTCCTTGACCTTAGGACCTGCTCCATCTTTGAGGATATTTTCACCAACCACAGTAGTGGAACTATGTTGAGTGTCTTTCTTTAGATCTTTGCAATTTTTTATTTTATTTTTTTTTTTGGGGGGGGGGGGGGGGGGTTTAAATGAAGATAAATTAACATCACCTAATACAATATCTTCCAATTAAATCTTCCTAGAGAATGACTAAAAAAATATTTTTTTTTTCAATTTTTTGAAACAGTCACATGTAACTGTTTTCAATCGCATTGTTTTTTTTTTTTTTTTTTTTGTCAATTTTTAACTTTCTTGTGTTTAATCTAGCTTAGATTGAAAAAGTTGCATGTAACTATTGTCATTTGTTTATAATATTGGCGTGATCTATAGATTATAGCTTTTATTGCATTGTTTGTGTTAAAAAAAAATTAATTGTATTCATTTAGTTTAATTGCTTTCAACACTAGTTTGTCAATTTTATGTTTGCTAATAAAAATTGTTATTTTTTGCAGATTTGTGCAGATTAAATGGTGAATGTAAAATAGTTACATGTAACTGTTTTCTTCCGCACAAATCTACAAACAATTGCATACAGTAAAACCATTGCATGTAACTGCATGTAACTATTTATGAATTTTTGTATTTGTGCAACTCTTTAACTTGTGTAACTCTTTAATTGTTGTTTTCGTGTACAAAAGAGTGTTTTAAAATAGTTACATGTAACTGTTTTACTGTTTTATATAAGCTGAAAATTAATTGTTGTTTTCATGTGTGTGTGCGTTTGTGTGTGTGGATTCAATTGCCCAAATTTAAAAATAGTTACACAAACAAAGAATAGATCAAACTAAGTGAAATTAGGTAAACTGATTTCATCTGTTTCATCTGAGGTTCACAATTATGTCTGATGTGATACAAGATAGTGAAGCTTCTTAATTTAAAGAGGAAAAATAAAAAAGACAAATCAAAGACAGGTGAAGCTTCTAGATCTCAAGTAACGCTTTCTTGGATCACGAACTCAAAAATAAATAAATAAATTTGGGCATAGAGATCAATGATGGGGATCAGAGCTGGAGGGGACAGATGAGACTTAATAATTGACATAATAAATGTTGAAGTTGGTAAAGAGGTGTTGGAGAAGCAAGAATGTGGGTCGGTGGAGCTGGTGCAAAATCTAGTGATTTCACCACCGGATCTCTTGTAGAAACTGGTGTTTTCACCACCAAAGGAGGTGTTGGTGAATCTTGAGCAGCGGTTGGTGGAGCTGGTGCAAAAACTGGTGGTTTCACCACTGGATCTGGTGTAGAAACTTCACCAGAAGAGTCTGGTGATTATAGATCTTGTGTAGAAACTGGT
Organism: Liquidambar formosana; assembly: GCA_039720395.1. NCBI lineage: Eukaryota > Viridiplantae > Streptophyta > Magnoliopsida > Saxifragales > Altingiaceae > Liquidambar > Liquidambar formosana. The sequence continues at coordinate 28,208,666 of CM077824.1, read as the reverse complement.
GGTTTCATCACCGGATGTGTTGGAGAATCTAGAGCAGGGGTTGGTGGAGCTAGTGCAAAAACTTCATTGGAAGAGGTGCCAAAGAAGCAATAATAGGAGATTGACGGTGTATTGGATGGCAGCAACTTCTCTAGAGAGGATGCAGGTGTTGATTTGTGAGAATAGTAGCCCAAGAATAATTATGCTAGCAGCAGAAAGTTATAAGCACATGTTTGCGGTGAAGGGTAATTTTTTCTGTGCTTTTTTCATTAACTCAAGGTTTCATAAGTATTTTTTTTTTGGACTTATGGCTGAACAAGTCCAAATTTGTGGACTTGGGGCCAAAGTCTCCATATATATATATATATATATATATACACCCAAAACATACATTATACATAGATCTCCATTCCCGCCCTCAGTTGAAGCTTGAAGATGATGCCTCGATCACAGCAAGGCAACGTTAATGGGGGGAACCCTCCAAAAAGGTTAAGGGTTCAAAAAACAGTATGCTTTCATGGAGGCTGGAGCTTTGATGGCGACGTTTCCATGGAACTTTGACGACGGCGTTGGTGGCCAGGACAATGGCAAGGACTGCAGTGACAGCACAGAACCATTCTTCTTCTTCTTCTTCTTCTTCTTCTTCTTCTTCTTCTTCATGAAATTTTGTGAGAAAAGTTTGAAATTCTTACCAACCAGATGTAAGAAAGTGGGGCTTTGATTGATTCAACTTGATATTGTCGATATATCGAGAATATTGGCAATATTCTGATGATAATTTACCAAAACGAAATATCAGGAGGAAATCGTATAGGTAGCTAATCACTGATATTCTCAATATTTAAGACCATGCTCATACCAAGAAATTTCACGAAATTTCTTATTTTTGATGGTACCCAATGTTCTATGGATTTCTTAGATTGGATTATTGATTTAGATAATTATTTTGATTGCTTCAAATTCTAGAAGCTGAAAGGGGATCGCTTAGACTGAAGATCAAGGGAGATATCGCAGATTGATTGCAAAGAATTGAAAAGATTAAAGTTCATCGAGGTGCATCTTGTTTTCCTTCTGTCGAAATTTGAAGATGTTGATGATCCACGAGTTTTGTCTAAAAGACTGTGCAGCATTGTACTGTTCTTCACATGATTCCTATGGAAGGATTATTCTCTGACGGAATTCAAGGAAGAAGGATCTTTAGAAGATGAAATCTATGCATCTTCACGTGTTCAAGAGAGTGTGATTGAAGTAGCTTCTCCTCTAGACATTATCCTTGTTGAGGATTCTGTTGCCTCCCCGGGTGCTTTGCTTGTGGTGGAGAAAATTGATTTCCTCGGTGTTGATAGCTTTATGTGGTTTGGTGATTTGTATCTGGTCAAGTTCCATACCTCGTTGATGGCTATATCCTAGCTTTGTCACATTGCACACTTTAAAGACCATATATTTTGAAAGCCTCTGTAGGGGCTGATTTATTCGGAATATTTGTTCCTGTGGGAGGGCTGACTTGAACATCTCCGGCCGAAGTCGAGGTCAAGTTCTTTCTCCGCGCGCGCTTGGGGGGGGGGAAATGAGGGGAAATATGTAGTAATGATTTTATATTTTAATATTAGGACTAGTTATTTATTAATATATGTTTATTTGGTAATATTAATTATTTAGTAATATTTTGTAGTATTAGTTATTTCCATATTTTAGAGGACTTTCTATGTTTTAATTATTTCCATATTTTGTGTTTGTTTCACCTATGTACGGCTCGGGTTGTAAGCCCTAGAATTTAGACTTTGATGACTAATTGAATAAAGCAAAGGTTGCCTTTCTCCAATCCCCCTAACCATAGGGTTTTCTCTCTCTCCCTCCTTTCTTCTTCTCTAAATCTCGCTATACAGTTCAGTTTCAATCTCCCCTCTTCTCTTTCTTTCTCTCCTGTTTCTTCTATTTCTCTCTAGGTGGTTTTACATCACTGGCTCTGTAATTTTACCATTCAAATACATTATTTTCCTCTAATTTTAAGAAAAAGCATTGTAGATTGCGACCATGCTAAATAAGTGGTACCATCTAACTTTGAAGTCTTGATTTGGGAAGTAGGATTTTCTTTATGAGCGCTTAACTGACCCACAACATCCTTGGGTTGGGTTTGGGATACCTTGCTTCAAACATATTGTGATGGTCTCAAACACTACCAAACAAGCTCCAAATCCACTGCAAATTGAAAATAAAACAGCATTAAAGGATGAATAGGGCTATAAAATACTTAGAAATCAACATTAGAGCCTAGAAATCACCATTCCAGCACAAGTCAAGAATCTGGAGAATAAAAACCTCATAGCCAACCCTCTTGGAGGTTAAAAATTCATTAAAAATCCACCAAACACATCTCAACAACCTGTAGCACAATTTGGAACATCAAATCTAACGCCTCTAGTTTGGAAGTGAAAAAAATTGCATAAAAAATGGACTACATAGATTTTGAAAAAACAAAATCCCTATTTCTCCAAAAAATTAAAGAAAAATAGGAAATATGCTCCAACATAAATAGTATAGGTGAAAAAAAATTCACCTCCAGACTCCTCTCACTTAGCCAGTCAAGGTGGTGTGATCACCTTTATTTGCTAACATCCATGTCCATACGACTAACATCAACGAGGGTGTTTTGATTCCGTTTCTTGCGTCGTGATGTCGATGGATCTCTTAGATGCTCAAATACCAAGTTGATTGTGTACATAGATCAAAGAAGAAAAAGAAGAAGAAGAAGAAGAGAGAGAGTTAGAGAGAGAGTCTTCTTCAGGTTCTCTCTCGTAGTTTATTATTTATACCACCTTCAAGGTCAAGTAAAAATTAATAATACTAATAATGACATTACATTCAACATTTAGTAACTTCTTGTCAAGTTTCTTTTCTTTTTACATTTTGTAGTAAACCATATCTCTTTATGGAATTGTGTTCAATTCTTTTTTTTTTCTTTTTCTTTTTTTTAATATTTAAAATATGTACATAGAATCTTCTTATAATTCAATTCATGATGCTGTATGAATCTTTGTTGTTTGATTGAACTGGGCTACTACTAAGATCCTAAATGTTTCAAAAAATTTTCTACAGTTTTGTAATCTCTGTTATATCAAGTAATTTTTAAAATTAAAATGCTTTTTTTAAATAAAAAAAATTGAAATTATATATAGAAAGGTTTATGTTTCATTTTGCAAGGACTAAAATGCCTGTGTTACTCTCGCCTTTAGAAACATTGTTGTAGATGGTGCTAGATTTATTAGAGAAATGCAGTAGTTTCATTGTCCAATGGTCTAGAATCATCCACTTTAAGGTGTTTGCTGTACTTGATGTACAATGGGGATTAACGCCAAAAGGGGGACATATTTAACTGAAAATATTCAACAAAGTTGGTGTTGTGTGGAGGCACCTGTTGAGGTGAGTTGATTTACTCTTAATTTAGTGGTCTTTAAAGCTCCCTAGCATGGGTATCTATACCTTCATTTTGTTATGACAATGAGACAAATCATCGTTGCAAAACCAAAACAATAAGTTTTCTCAGATTGGCTCTTTTTTATCAATGGTTCCCACAACCATAGTGTATGTCTATTGGACTTTAATGTGTCAGAAATGACGAACCATCATAATGGATGTTTTCTTACGCATAGTTTTTTATGTAGAAATTTCAGACTGACAAGGCCTTGTTTTCCTTCTTGCTACATTGTTCATTTAGCTAGGTGTTTTATTTATTCCATTTGCCTATGACCCTAGTGGCCATTGTGCTTAATTATAATCTGGTAGTGGATGATTAAATTGCTCTCACTCGAACGTAATCTCTCTATAATGTTTTCCTCTAATACTTTGTCCTCTAAGCCTTCCTCTGAATTCTTATCTTTCAGATAGCAGAGATGAAGTGGCTAATGGCTTGATGTGGCTAAGGGGGGAAACTGGAGAGCAAGGTCTTCACTCCCTGAATTTTCAGTCTGTTGGTGTGCTCCCCTGGATGCAGCAGAGACTCGATCCAGCATTGCTAGGAAATGATCATAATCATCAGTATCAAGCCATGTTGGCAGCTGGTTTGCAGAATTTAGGAAGTGGAGATCCTCTGAAACAGCAATTTATGCAGCTTCAGCAGCCTTTCCAAATTTTTCAACAGTCGGGCACCCATAATCCACTGTTGCAGCCGCAGCAGCAACAAGTGATCCAACAATCAATCCCTCAGCAGATCCTGCATGCACAAACCCATATTTTACCAGAGAACCTGCCCCGACACCTACTACAGCAACAACTTAACAATCAACAGGAGGAACAGCCACGGCAACAGCAACAGCAACAGCAACAGCAGCAGCAGCAGCAGCAGCAGCAGCAGCAGCAGCAGCATAGTTATCAAGAGGCATTTCAAATTCAAAGAGATCAGCTCCAGCAGAGGCAGCAATCACATGTGCCGTCTCCCTCATTTCCAAAAACAGACTTTACAGATTCAAACTCAAAGTTCTCAGCATCTATTACTTCTTCCAGTATACAGAATATGCTGGGTTCACTGTGTCCTGATGGGAGTGGCAATCTTTTGAACTTCTCAAAAGCTGGTCAGTCTATGCTCAGTGAGCAGCCACCCCAACAACCCTGGGCATCAAAATTTGCACACTCACAGGTCAATGCTTTTGCTGAATCAATGTCACTCCCACCTTATCCTGGGAAAGATGCTGTTGTGGAACCGGAAAATTGCTGCTTGGAAGCCCAGAATCATACTCTCTTTGGTGTTAATATCGACTCATCTGGACTCCTACTTCCCACTACAGTGCCCAGTTTTGGTACCTCTTCAATTGATGCTGATGTGTCCTCAATGCCACTCGGGGCTTCCGGGTTCCAGAGTTCTCTGTATGGTTGCATGCAAGATTCGTCTGAGATGTTGAATGGTCCAGGGCAAGTTGACCCACCTACCCCTACCCGAACATTTGTCAAGGTGTGAGCCACAAAAAAGTGGGGTGTCTTTCATCTCTTGCTTATCGAAGATGGTGGGTGGGTGATTCTGTGTTTATGTTTCTGCAGGTTTACAAATCGGGGTCAGTTGGACGGTCATTAGACATCACCCGGTTCAGCAGCTATCATGAGCTGCGAGAGGAGCTGGGTCAGATGTTTGGAATTGAGGGGAAGCTAGAAGACCCTCCGAGATCAGGCTGGCAGCTTGTATTTGTTGACAGGGAGAATGATGTGCTTCTCCTTGGAGACGACCCATGGGAGTAAGTACATTACTATAAATGTGTCCTGATTTTTATAATTTCTTTATTTGTTTTTATGGAGTCCATTTCTTATTTTATTGTTTTAGCCTTAATTGGTGATGTGTTTGAAATATGGTCTTATTAAATAATTTGGAATTTCTTTCACTGTTTTAGCAATGCTATTGAGGGCTCTGTTTTTATTTTTCCATTGGGAGAGAAAAATAAGGCCTGATTCACAAAAGGGCATTTGATCTGCTAGTATTTTGATAAGGCCTTTTTCTGAACATCTGTTTGAAAGAAGGTGTTTTAGGATTTTGATGTGACCTCACTTCCATATTTTTAACATTTTGGTGATTCCATTGTGCTTTACCTACTTGTTTCTAATGCTATTCTACACAATGGAATGGTTTCATTGACATAGGGTGTCCAAAGAACCCACTGTACTTGCTTTTGTGGACTCACTGTATATGACTCCATGCGCAGGGCATTTGTGAATAATGTCTGGTATATCAAAATACTTTCACCCGAGGATGTGCAGAAAATGGGGAAGCAAGGTGTTGAATCCTTCAACCCAAATGTAGGTCAAAGAATGAGTAATACTGGCAGTGATGCTCGAGACCTTGTTTCCGGACTACCATCTGTTGGCTCACTTGAGTACTGAAAATGATTGGAAACCCTATGATATACTCTTGGACACTCTGCTTGAGGACTCTACTCTTGAGCGAGGTATAGGTGTATGCATTCAGGATTTGCTCGTTTTAGTGTGTGCCATTCTCCCTGTTACGCTTTGTAATCATCTCCAATAGTGTATTCAGTATGACCTATCTTTATCTAAACTACTTGGCTGTGATGAATTTGAGTTTCATGGATTGGATATAAGAAGTATTACTAGTAAGATTAGGAATTTACAAAACAAAGTATATTTCTTGCCAATCTAGACTTGTCTCTGAATTCAAGGCACGTGATGTTACTGTTGCTGAACGTGCTTATTACTGCTCATCAGGAATTTACAAAACAATGTATGCTTGCTGCCAATCTAGACTTGTTACTGAATTCAAGGCACCTAATGTTGTAGAAATATCATTCCTCTCACCTCTTGCGGAATTGTTTTTGTTGATGCGGTATTTCCTCCCAGGTGTGGGAGGCTTATAGGCTGAATTTAATTTCTCTTGACCATCACCACCCCCCAAAAAAAAACATAAATAAATAAAACGAAAAAGGGGAATTGGAAAATAAAACCAGCACCTCCTCCCCCTCTGGCAAGGGACACTTGATTGAAATGGGTGAGGATTTTCTAGTAGCTATCCGTGTGGGGGGGTTGGTTTTTTTTTTTTTTTTTTTTTTTTTTTTTTTTTTTTTTTCAATGATTATTAGCCTAAGAGGCAAATGAAACTGCTAGAGGTCTGGGGAAATGCTAATAGATACTAAGGGCATGTTAGGGTGTCCAATTTTAAGATTAAACAATTTTAGAAATTTTACATTGTATTGATGACATAAATCTACTACCTTAAATTAGAATATTTTAAAACATTGAGTTATAGGATTAATTTCTAGAAATTGATGAAATGCCACTATTTTGAGATTCTACTCTATTTGTGATGTGAACATCATTTTTTTGAATTTTTCAATTAAAGGTAATGGATTTTTGCTTTCAACACTATAATCTTGATTTGGACACCTAAACAAACCCTAAATGACCAAAAAAAAAAAAAAAAAAAAAAAAAAAAAAAAAGCAAATTGAGAAACACCACCAACATAGTCGGCCAATTTGCAATTGGAATGTCTGAACTCTGCCAGAGCTTTTTGCGAGAGTTGGTGTAGCGAGTCAAGTTCTGGGTTCGTCCATAATTCTGCTTGGATATCTGGATCCCAAAGATGCAATCGAATACGTTTTTATAGGAATTAGTTGATGTACACGTACGTTGCATGTAGATAATTTTTGTTTAGATATTTGATCTATAATGTAATATGGAGTACTTTTTATGTCAAAAGTATACTGCAAATATTGTTAAATTTAATAATCATGAAGCACCAATAAATTTAATTCATGATGGTAGCGCAGATGGCAATACGACTACGGCTTAAAAATTGTACATCCTGAGTTTGAGTTTCCATTCCCTCATTATCGGATGCATGGGTTTGCGGATAGTTTGTGCATCACATGGGGATTAGTTTTGATCCAATGACTTAGGATACTCGTTTGTAGAGAAAAAAAAAAACCCAGTAAATTTTAATAATCGGAGTAATTTGCATGAACAGACCATACTCACACCAGTGCCAACAAACCTAAACAATTAAGTGTAACAAATATCACTCATCCAAAAAAACGAGATCCAACGGTAGAGACAAGTGCTGATGTGCACAAATTTTTTAGTTGCAACGGATGTGGCTCCTAATAGGAAACCTTTTTAAGGTAGAGTCCAACTTTCACACACGTACAAGTGAGTATATACACTCTTAATATTATAAGAGTTTGTTTTAGCATAGGCAATAGGAGACCTTTTTGAGGTAGAATCTAACTTTTACACACGTTTTCAAAGAGCAGCCCACTTCAGTGCTTGCCTTACTTTTTTTTTTCTTGGTACATTGGGAGGGTTCGAACCCCTAACCTATTTTACTCTTACCCTTTTTCCTAATCTCAACCAATAGATTAGTTCCAATGACTTACTACTTGCCTTACTCTGTATCTGTTAGCCCTTTAGCATGTGGCTAGGCCGTGGCCAAGACATGAGGGTGACATGGCTTGGACGGACTTCAAGTTGGAACAAGTCAGGGCTTGACTTGGTTGGTAATAAACTTGTGCGCAGAAGTGTGGTAGTATGGGCAGCATGTTGGGCAAGAGTGGGCAGCAACATGGGCGGACATATGCAGTCTTTGAGTTTGGCTTGGACACTTGGTGGCGTTGGGAACTAGTTGTATTATTGTTTAAAGTATTGAAGTATAGGTTTTACTTTAATAATTGTATAAATGTGGGAATTATGTAATTCTGGTTATTTTTGCTTTTGGTATGTTTTGATGTAAACCCTTGACGTTTGGGTAAACGTCTTAAGAGCTCTTTAGGGGGGGATGGTGATTGAACTTGGTGCCTGGCCAAGGGGCAGCACCAAGGCCATGCGAGGCCCTGGCATGGCAGCACAGCTTGGCACGGGCCAAGCAACATCAAAGCAAAGCAAGGAAAAGCTAAGGCTTGGGGGAGGCGTTGCGCGCGACGGACCAAGGACACGGCCATGGGGTCTGTCCTCCACATCGTGTTGGCAAAAGACCAAGGCCATGGGGTGGCATGGCTTGGCACGAGTTGGCTTGAGTTGGCTTTGAGGGCCATTGCAATGACAGTGGCGTGGCTATTTTGTTGGAAGGCATGCGGATCAGGCAGCAGCCTGCAAGGATGGCTTGGGCGTCAGCCAAGCATCCACATATGTTGGGCAATCTTTATGTGCGTGGCTAGCACATGGCAGCAAGGCCTTGGACAGGGGGCCAAGGGTTGCAATCAGGCAGTAGCAATAGTTGGCAGCGGTTGGCAGCAGTTTTGCTGGTCTGACAGAGAAGGTTTAAACATGATGGAAGGCAGGTGCATGAGGACTGATGGTGTGGGCATGAATCCAGCACAAACATGGGCAGTTGGGCAACTTCCATGTTGATAGCAGCATGTCATTTGTGATTGGCTTAAACATCCGAGCAGTTGGGGATGTCAACTGCACATTAGACCTTAGGCAGTTGGGGTGTAACTGCCATAGGGAATGCTGTAGGCTATTTATGTGCAGCCTGGCTATGCTTTTTGTAGGGATCATTGTATAGCATAAGCCAAGGCTGAAATTCTGTATTCATTGAGTTAAATTGGATATAGTTGGGTGAGTGAGTTATCACCTGTAAAAGGAAATTCGTGGGTTGCCTTGTGGGTTTGCTTGTGCTGCATTTTCTCTCAAAACCTCCATGTGAGTGTGGAGAATCCATGTGAGTGTGGATGTGTGGGTAGGCTGGCTAGGCAGTGGGCTGTTTAGCGCCGCACTAGGCTGAAAATTCTTGGCAGAAAATTTAGCCCCGTGACAGTATCACATGTGGACATCCACCGAGGTTAAAATTATATTTATAAATTTAAATAAGGATTTAATAGTCAATTAAAAGCTTTTCAGTTTTAGATACTTTTGAGGAATTTACGTGGGACCTACCTTTATCTTTGAGTGTGAAGGCGATTTTGTCCCTGTACATGTTTGTTGTGCCTCGGTGTTTTATGCTGGCAGAGCCAGTGACACAAACAGAGGGCCCTAATTAGGGTTTGATGCCGGGAACAGCTATTGCAACCCCCCATTCTTATCACCCCAGTCCCTATCTTTTTTGTTTTTAAGATTTTATGCAAAATATAAAAGGTTTTTATGAAAACCGGTCGTGAAATCCATTAGAAAACATCATTTGAACAACTTTGTAGAAGAAAGTTTTTTTTAAATCTATCATTTAAATATACTTTTTAGCCATTTATAGCATTTATTTCATTTTTTGCCAAAAAGTCTACCTAAACGATAGATTTAGGAAAAACTTTCTTCTGCAAAGTTGTTCAAAATGATGTTTTTTAGTGGACTATGCAACCGGTTTTTGCCAAAACCTTTTATATTTTAAAAACAAAAACAAAAAGGAAAGGGGTGGGGTTATAACATTGGGGGGTTGCAATAGCCGTTCCCTTTGATGCCGGCTGAGACATTGAAACAAGTCACTCTCGACCCATTCTTGAAACAAGGGTTTTTATGAATTTATTACGAGTAACTCTCTTGATAAATTTTCCGAAGTGTGCATTAAAAATACATCTCCTATTTTTTCTTTTTATCAAACAAGGGGTATCTTAGGTCATCGAATTCAAATTAATTCTCGTGGTGCACAAAATATCTACAAGCACATATATCCGACAGTGAAGAAGTAGACTCAAATTTGAGAGCTATGGTTTTTGAGTCATTGTCCTTTACCATTTGTACTATCCTTTTAGGTTAAAAATACATCCCTTATTTGAGCTTCTATTATTTTCATTAATGTTAATGTGTTAAAATTGATTTTTACTTGGTCATGAATCATTGAGTTAGTCGAAATAGTATAAACCGACCAAGTCAATATGATATGAATAGGAAAAATATATTAATCTAACCCCAGAGAAAAAACAAAAAGCATTACATTGTTTTTTTCTCCCTTATTTACATTATTGTAAGAGTAAAAAGAGAATGTTAATTCAACACATTAATAAATTAAAAGTTCAAATCTCTAAGTATTTCATTTCTTTTCTCTTACACAAGTCAATAGATTAATGATTGATTTAGTTGATGAAACCAATTTTCAATTTTTGTACGTGTAATAAACCAATTTGTTCACACAGAGTATTTTAATGCTAGTTTAAACTGGATTGACCCATATTAATGGGTTAGGATAAAATATATATCTCACACATTGTGTGGATTACTGCTCATATTATATATTAGAAAATGCTCTAATAACCACTAAAATTGGGATTGACCAAGTCCAACCCAAAACCAGAATCATAATGAGTGGAGTTTCTACCTTTTCTTTTTCTTTTTTTTCTTCTTTTTTTTTTTTTTTTTTTGGCTAAGGGCTAATGTTGCAGTTGGTAGGTGGAATGAGGGTGGAAATGTAATGGCCATTCCATTCCTAAAATATTTTGGATCTTTGGTTGGTTATAAGGAAAGGAAAGGAAAGGACATTCCCTTGCGAGGCGTACTCCGTCTAGGGAAGGATCCCAAATGAAGGATGTGTTTGGTAAGTTGGTATAAGGTTGAGAATGAAATGACCATTCTATTCTCAACATATTTTGGAGTGTTTGGTTGGCTATGAGGAAATGAATGAATGTCTCATTATAAGGTTTAGAGGGAATGATTATTCTCTCCCAAACCAAGAAGAAAGAATATTTCTATCATTTTAAAGAATGAAAGAAACTAAATTAGGTCCCACCTGATTTCTCTTCCATTTCATTCCTACCTTTTACTATACTTCAGAATGGAATGATCATTTTCATTCACATTCAATTCTAATCATATAAACCATTCTCACTCCTTAAGAAATAAAATCACAAAGAAGTGGGTCTCACTCATTTCATTCTACTCCTAACCAAACATTAAAATAAAATGACTATTTTTATTTAACTCCTATTCACATTACTTTCCCCATTTTCATTTTATTTCATTGGCACAAATCAAATGCAGCTTAAAGGTAAAAGTTTAGGGTGATTTTATTTTATTTTATTTTTTTTGGGAGGGGTTTTGTTGAACGTGTGTGAAATACAATGGGAGAGGTTTGAACTCTACTAATCTTAATCTCACCGTTTACTCCATCCTCCCTTGCTGTTTGGCTAGCCCGACTAACCTGAGTTGGGGTCTACCCACTGCCTCAGGGTTTCTTACTTCCCTTCGTCTTTAGGTTCACATAAAACCAAAACGATTCAAAAATAAATCGTCGGAAGCTCCAGTAAATCGTGGTTAGAAAGGAAAGAAGGAAGGAAGGAAGGAAGGAAGGGTGAAAGTATGGTGTGGGGTCTGTCTCCCGTCGACCCACTTCCAGGTTACGAGTTTCTTCTTCTTCTTCAGCTTTACATGCTTTTACTAGGCATATCAAACCACTTACGCCTTGAAAATTGAATGAATTCACTGTGTTTTAACAAAGATGACATTATCTGTTTACTGCGTAATTTATTTCAAAATTAAAGGGAATATAATTGATTTAAATGAGGTAATCAGACCTGAGAAAGCTATTAATCAGCTTGGGTATGCTAATTTTTTCACTTGATGGTAGATGTAATTAGTAGTTCTGAGTTCTGACACTGTTATGTAGATTGTATTGTATTTTTCTGAATGGTACTATTTTTATTTTTTGTTTTAAGTTCTTATCCTTTGAAATTAATTCAATTCATTGTGTTTTAATGTTTTATTTGATTGACGTCCCAAAATGCCTTGATTTACCTTCATCATATCCTCCTTCATACATAAATTCAAAAATCCAAACAAAAGTGAAAGGTGGCCCCTAATATTCTTCAAATCTTGCAGTTTCTCAATGACAATCCCCCCCCCCCCCCCCCCCCCCCCCCCCCCCCCCCCCCTTTTTAATAAATAAATATTCATATTTTCTTGTTGCCTATTTGACATTATTGGATTTTACATATTGTGAAATTCTATCATGGACTGTGGCAATGTAAGTTTAATTGTTAGTTTTATGAGTTTAAATTGGTTCTATCCTCTGTAAATACAGTGTTTTGTGTGGTTATATGTGAAGGATTTTGATAATTCTGATGCATTATTATTATGTGTGATTCATGTGGCAGGTGAAGATAAGTACTATATTTTTACTAAAGGAACGTACAAAGTGGGTCGAAAAGGTACTTCTGAACATGGGCTAGTATTTAATCTTGTTACATTTATACACCCATTGATTCTATTGAAGGCCTGTACTTATCACAAGATGTGTCCAAGATCCGTGATTTTGAATCTCCTAATAGAACCTCACCCCTAAAAGCTAAGACACAGAGATTTCGAAGATGCCGTGGTTGCATCGGATAAGTGTCAGATATGAAGCTCCTCTGACACTAAACCTCTCTATTCGCTTCCTCCTCCCTCTGCTTCTTTTTCTTCCTTTTATTATTTGTCCTATCTTCTCTATGAACAAATCAACGAAGTGTTCCACAAACGATACAAAGGAATGCATTTTGAACCATATATGTGATCTTATATATGTATAAAAATTATATATTTTATTAATGCTGTGTCTCCACCATGTAGTATCCTGAATTTTAATATATTTGTTGTATTGGTGTGTCTCTGTCATGTCGTGCATGTGTCCTCTTAGCCTAAAAGAGAAGCGAGATTGTGAATCTCCCCAACTCCAAAGAAAATAAGCATATCTCCAAGGCCTTAGCTTGCCAGTAGATTCCTGATTAATGATAGTGGAAGGGTCACCATTGAAAAATTTAATTTGGTGTGTGGGATCCATAGAACGACTAACAAGGCAGTGAATAGGTCCATTTAGAAAATTAAATTAAATTACCGGAATGTTTAAAGCTAGTCAACTCAAGCCAGTTAAAGTAGGTTCAATTGCTAATTAAAACACCAATAGATACTCAATTGCTCAAAATAAAATTAATTATATTAACCAACTTAGTTAAACATGTCAAAGGTATAAAAGACTATTACCCGATGTTGGTTTTGCTAATTGGGGTCTTCGGAGGGGTGAACTAGATGCAGTCCTAACCTTTATCTTCTGGTACGAAGTGGCAGCTCTCAAGACTTGAAATCATGCTTTTGCAGTTCGTAATTTGAGACTTTTATCATTGCACAAGACAATGGCCCCCAAAATATATCGAAAGATATATTAAACATATATTGTTTAATCAAATCACTTGAACCAATCAAGCATGCTATCAATTAACCCAATGAGTTTTACGTGAAAAACCCTAACTGGAAAAACCATGGGATGCCCAGACAATGAATGTACTTAGAGAGATGAACTTACCAAATGTTGAATAGACACGCTTGACGCTTTGAATCATGGCTTAATCACAAAATTTGTAGCTATTGTTGTTACTTGTTAGCAATACCTTGTAACCACAAACCAAATCCCATGATCCACACAAATCCAAAATCCCATTAGATATTGCTCTTAGGCATCCAATTATTAATTTTAAAAAGCTTGATCTTTACCACAGTAGTATACGTATTGCTTAACCAATGATGAGATGGAAAAAAGTATGTGGTTTGAAAAATTATAGTAACCAAAAACAAGCAAGAAGATGGTTCTAAAGCTAGAGAAGCTCTCAATGAAGAATAAACTCTACAACCCTACAATAAAATTTCTTTGTTTTGTTAAGAAACTTGTAAATTCATCTGGAGAATTCCTTTATTTATAACAGAAAAGTCCAAATTAATTTAGGAAAGGATTTGGCTTAAACAGAATCCAAAACATGATTGGAAATTGATTTCCATGCTTACCAACCAATTGATTCTTTAATTGATTGATTGGTTGGTAAAAAAAATTTAAGGTTGCGTTTGGATGTGGAATTTTCAGGTAGGATTTGGGATTAGAATGAGATTTCAAATTTTGTAAGATAAATTACCTTGTTTGTGAAGTTGAATACAGGGTTTGCGGATTTTGGATGGGTTTTGGAAATTTCATTTTAATAGGCATTATTTACATAATCCCAATGATGGATTTCATAAAGGGCAACTTAGATCACCACCACCACCACCACCACGACCATCACCACCCAAACCAACATCACTATCTCCCATCACCCACTACCACCTCCTATCACAACCACGACCACGACCACCCCATCCATCATCACCACCACCTTACATCACCACTCATCCATTACCACTACCACATACCATCACTACAACCACCACCACCACCACCACCCAACATCACCACTTAGCCACCATGACCTCCTATCACCACTCACCATTCACCATCCATAACCATTCGATATCACAGCTGCTCATCATCACCACCCACCCACCATCATTATTGCCATCACCACCACCACCACTCACCCACTCACTCATCAGCACAACTATTATGTTTAAAATCCTCATGTGCAAAACTGTTTAGACAAACGAGGATATTTGCAAATGTAGGGATTTTAAATCCCGTCATTTTGAATCCCACAAATTCTAAATAACGGAACCAAACACATCCTAAGTGATCTTTGTAGCTATCATCTGACTGATTATTATGTCCATATGATCAATCAGGTAGTAAACAGAAGAAAATTAGACTGTTTTGAAAGATCTTTAAGTCTAGTTTTCAATGCAAAAAATGGTTTGTCAATTTGACGTTTTTTGGAGTGAGCTATAACCTTTTTTTTGGAAGTGGTGTTTGAAAGAAAAAAACTGTTTAATGCTTCTACAACTTAAACAAGATTGAACCATATAAACTTGACAAATTTAATTAGAAATTTGATCAAATTAAATTTCCACACTAAAAGCAAGATTACTTAAAAAAGGTCAATTATTGACTAATCTACTATGGTAAAAAACTTAGAAGGTTTGAATAAAAAAAAAAAACTTAGAAGGTCTCTAGTCATTTACCATCCTAATGTTTGAGATTAAAGCTTCTGCATGATGATCTTCATTCATGAATTTCTTGAAACTGCTCACTTTATTAATTGACGCTCAATGATGAACTACCAGCCTATAGACAAGGTTTTAGCTACCTCAATATGCCAACACAAACATAGGAATTAGCAACTCTCGATCACCAAATTGGCAAGACCCATGTTATAAATCTCCCTATTGCCTTTGAGAAGGGCTAAAGTCTCCACCTTTATGACAAACTCTTCCCCCCAATGCTTAGATGCATTCAAATAGCATCCCCATCATGATTTTTAGAAATGCCTCCAATCCTGATGTCACTTGGGTTACCAAGAGAAATACCATTAAATTTCAACTTAAATCTTTGGAGTATGGCCTCTGCTAGATGAGCATACAACTTTCAGCTTGTAGGATGCATGAAAAAGGAACTCTTTCATCTAGTGGCTGAAGTCCACAACAAAGTCATAGAAACAGGTTTGTCACAAATTAACACAAATAGTGGGATTTATATTAAAACTTAACAGATCCTAGATTTTCTATAGCTAAATACACCAAACCACCACTAAGACAGCACACAACCAGGGGACCTTGCTTTAATCACCTTTGCTAAAACCTCATAAGCAAGTTTCTCCCGTTCATGTTATTTCCGGTATTGATTTTATAATGAGTTACTGACCAAGCCAAAGCCTTCACCTTAGGCAGGATTTTTCTTTTTAAATAATTTTAGTTAAAGTCTGTGGTGTTCTCCTCTTTGATGGGTAACTTTAAAAATGATCTGCTAGAAAATATGTTGCAAACATTCAGAGTTCCCCATTAACATATCCCTTATTCCCAACAGAATTTTTTTGAAAATTTTCTAGATTAGGGGTGGCAATTTTTATTTTTATTTTTGGGTGGGATCTTGGGATCTAGGTCAAATCCATCCATGGCAAACATTCAGAGTGCCTGATTTTGTCTACCCTGAACTTGGGTTGTAAACTCTTGCTTTGTGCAAACTTGAATATGTTTAGGCTGTCTAAAATCCCGGTTGAGTTGGGTATGATAAATGGGTGTTGCCCCCCTTCTCCCAATTCCCACTTAAGCTGAATGTGGGCCTGATTTATTTGTCTTTTTTTTCCACCCTAATGTAATTAATGATTATCGTACTGAATTTGAATTTAAATTTGTGTACGATAATTTGTGATAAGATGATTACTTAAACTTATTTTTTTTTCCTTTTTCAGGATGCCATGTAATTATTAATAAAGACAAAGGAGTTTCTCGAATCCATGCGGAGATAATAATTGATGCGATGACTTCCTTGAATCCTCTGCAAAACAAACCTTCTAATGTTCCCTCTAAAGTTCGGATAAGAGATTGCTCAAAGTATGGAACATTTATTAACAAGAATCTTGAGTCAGAGGAAAAAGTTCATGATTTCCAAAATAGAGAAACAACTCTAAAAGATGGTGACTTGGTTTCTTTTGGAACTGGTAATGCAACCTATAGGTAGGCTTCCCTCTTATTTATTTATATTAAAATTTTTTAAATAATGAAGTGTCTGCATGTGTGGAATTTGCTGGCAACATGGTGAAACTTTTCTAATTTTGAATGGTTAATTTTGGTATGGTGACACATTTTGGGTGGTGACATTATCATGTTCAATTCTATGATCCGTATATCTGAGATTTAGTCAAGCCAGTGCTAGATAATTTTAAATGTTTAATTAAGATTGATGCTGTCATGCTATGAAGCATGGATATGGATACAGGATACCAATATGACAATAGGACAATTCTTGAAATACTAGAATACAATATGCTAATATATATATATATATATATACATATTAAATTAATTTTTGGTCTAAGAACATATTTAAAACCAATTTAAAATATAAGAATAAATAACCATAAAACACATCCATACTTCACAAAATGACATAGGAATAGAAATATGAAGATACAAAAAGAAAGAGAGAGAGCCCAAAGCTTCTCAGTATAACTGTTCAAGAAAAAGGAAGAGGGTGTGAGAGGAATAAGTTGAGCAAGAGAGAGAGGGAGAGGGAGAGGGGGCTCCAGTCCCATCTACATTAATATTTTATATTTTTATATTGGCTACAGTATTCTTTAAAATAACATTTTAAACTCCTTTTTTTGAGAGTAAAATTATAATCCACTAATTGTGTATCACAAGTCTGCATATAGAATTTCTATTTGGGTCCTATTAATGTGTGTCCTTAGGTCACATGTTAAGCTACATTTTTTTTTGAACAATCAACAATATGACATGTTAAGACATATTTAATGAAGTAAAAAGTTCTTGAGAAAATGTATTTGCATAATTTTCTCTGTGTTTTCCCATTTTTCTATGCTATTTGCATGATTTTCTATGCATTTCCACATTTTTCTATGTCATTTACACCCTTTTCTATGCATTTTCACATTTTCTCATGCACTTTGAAAACAATTTCACATTTTCTATACTATTTGAAGTATCCAGGCTTCAGGGCTATGTTCTAATAATTTTGTGATTAATATTTGGCAGGTTCGGATTTGTTCCACTCATATTTTTTGTTTATTGCTTGGAGCCCATCCAAGTGAATCATCCCCTTCAAGACAAAGTTTCATCAATTGGTTAGTAATTTACTTGGAAACACCCTGCTTAACTGAATGTTTCCATATGTTTTTTGTCAGTGTGGAAGTAAGGTTGCTTGCTCCTATTTCATCTACGATGATCCTGCTTGCTTTTTTATGTATTCCTCCTATTACATTATCTTGATGTTTTTTTAAACATAGCAAGAAGGGAAGAAGGGTATGGAAGCAATTTTTTGTTTTATTATTATGTCACTAGTGACAGACTGACTGGGTACATGCTATTTGTATGAAAGAAGATTAGAAGAGGAAATGGGCACTATTGATAAGGTGGCCAAGTATCGAGAATATTCAGAATACAAGAGTGGACATAACCAGAAAGTTCAAAATCATGGAGGTAGGAGAAAAATGAGAGGACTATGCAGGCGGTTGCTATGTGCTTATTGAGTGTACAAGAGTTTGATGTGGAAAGGACACTCTCCATTATAAAATTTTAACTGAAACCAAGTGTATCGTTTAATCCACTGGAGGAATATACATGTTCTGCTGATCAAAAAAAAAAAAAAAAAAAAAAAAATATATATATATATATATATATATATACGTTCTAGAAATTGAATGCTCTGTTGTGTAGTCTTTGGTTTGAGTTATTTTTATTTTTTATTTTTTTGGCTGGCTATTTTTAATATATTTTTAGTGTTCAATTTGGTTTCTTGACTTCTGGGTATGATCTGCTTCAATTAAGCAGATGGTTAATTCTATTGGCGAGCTTAAATGAAATCCTGATGGGGTCATCTTAAAATTGGTTTTGGTTTGCATCTTGTTAAATTAGGAGTTTCACCATTTAGATCTATTTATTTTATATCATGTTCTTATAACTGAAGAAAGTGATAAAGAGGGAGAGAATTGTTGGAGTTAAGATGAGTGAGAAGATTTGGAGCTAGCTCCCACTCTAGGGCCAGATCCTCTGAGATGTATTGTTAAAACATCGCAGAAACATGCTCATAATCCCATAAATTGATCACACTATTAACTCACAAGTCATTACAATTACTAAGTTTGATGTAGTACACCACTAGATTAATGCTGTATGTGATTTTTATGGTGGGTTATGGCTTCTGATTTTAGGTTATGAAGGGTAGTAAAAGTGTACTAGGCTTTGTAGATGAACTGGGGTTGCAGTAGGTCAAGGTTTAAAAGGTGGTATATGGATGGAATTTCAGAAAATAGGCTGTTGGAGTTCTGGACAGAAATTATTTTAGGGTGTTAGGATGTTAAGGTAAAGGCTTATGACATAGTAGTAGTGTTAGGGTAATGGGAGTAGGGTTTTAGGTTGAGAAAATACTAAAAATGGGGGCTGGTTGTGGTTTATCAGAAAACACAGCATTGTAGAGAATTAAAGAAAGGAGAAGTACATGTAGAAATAGAAGTAGAAGAGAGAATCTAGGCAAGCATGCACTTAATAACCGAAAAAAAACACTCAATATTGCATTAATCAATGTCTAATTTCATTTTGGTTCAATGACCCTTGTCTATAGAGTATAGACTTTAAAAACCTTACTAGGTAAGTGAAAACCTCCTAAAAACAAGACTCAGTAATGTAGAAACCAATTAGGATTCAAATTCTTCCAAAATAGGAAGTTTCTAAACATTTAGTAGGCTCATTAATAATAAATTTATTAGAACACCACTAAACCTCAAAAGCATAATGGGTTTGACATGATTTCATATATCTATTTGTGCCCTCCACTTAACAGCTTAGGGTTTTAGGTTGAAAACTTAACATGGTATCAGCGCATCTTGTTTTTGGATCGTTTTGTTCATGAGCCCATCTTTGTTGTCCACGTGACTAACCCATTTCTATCTTGTTCGGCTTGCACTTAAGGGGGAGTGTTGGAAAAGTACTATATCCCACATCGCCCAAATATTGGATTTGACATGACTTTATATACTTGTTTGGGCCCTGCACCTAGACTAGAGCTTTGATTCCACGTTAGGACACCACTTGAACCCCAAAAGCTTAAGCTATTAGCAAATGAGTGCAATGTATATCAAGCTAACAAACTTCGTAAAATATTCTTGATTGGACTTAAATTAGAAATATAAATTCTTAAAAAGTCTAACTAGAGCAGGTTATATATAAAATAGAAAGTCTATAAAATTACTAAAAATACCCCTAACCATGAATATATCATTCCCATACATTGTTGAGTTTCCAACCTAAAACCCTAATTTGTTAGGTGGAGGGCTGATGCATGTAGTACTAATTTTATATTTTAATGTATATTATGTAAGATTTATATTTATAGTATTTATTATGTAACAGTCATATTATTTATCAGGGGAGTTATAGGTTGGTTTGGCTATGGGCAAATAATTGCATATCAATACAAGGTAGTAGTCATTCTTAATTAAGTTAGTAGTCATATACTATGAAGTTAGTAGTCATTTGTATTGGTATGTAATTATGTGCTTATAGCCAGACCAATTTGTAATTCCTTCTTATTTATTAGGGCTTAGCTCATATTTAGTAATATTAGTTTATTTAGTAAGTATTAGTTATTTAGTAATATAAGTCATATTTACTAGTATTAGTTATTTTAGCTATTTCCATTCTATAGCATTTTCTATGTTTTAGTACTTTCCACTTTTGTGTTTTGCTTTGCCTATATAGGGAAAGCAATAGTGCTTCTTCTTCAATCCCCCTAACGATAGGGTTTCCTCTTCCAACCTCCCTAATCAAGTAGGGTTTCTCTTCTTCCCTCCTCCTTTATTCTCTTTCTCACCCATTCTTCTCTCTCTCTACTAGTTTTACATCCAGGGCCCAAACAATTATATGAAGATATGATGTTAAATGCAATATTTGAGTGATGTGTGGTACTTTTCCAACACCCTCCTTCACGTGCAGGCCTAACAAGATAGAAATGAGCCTATCATGTGGAAAACAAAAGCAGGTTCATGAACAAAACAACCCAAAAACGATATGATCTGATACTCGGTTTAGTTTTAAACTTAAAAGCCTAAGCTCTTGGGTGGATGGCCCAAACAGGTATATAAATTAATGTCAAACCCAATATTTGGGCGACATGGGATGTGGTGCTTTTCCAACATACAATTAATATCCCGAATATTGATAAAGTAAAATTATATTATGAAAAAAAGGAGTCAAGTACATGGGAAGTATACAAGAAAAGAAAAGGTGGACCAACATGTCCTTACAATTTCAAGTGATCCAGAAAAGTGTCAAAAGTTGCCTAGGCAAAAAGAAACGTATAAACCTATCTTTGATTCTACCTGTAGAGAGCTCTACACCGTCAAATGCCCTCCTATTCCTCTCCAACGATCAGGTCAACATTAGAGCATGAGGGACAATCTTTTCAAAATGAAGCGAGCGCTTCTATATACTCCTACACCTCCATGCCTTAAATGTGCTAAAAACTAAGTGAGGCAACACCCAAAGAATCGCAATAACTCTAAAACAAATGGCCACAAATTCCAAGAAAAAGAATAATGTAAAAAGAGATGAACAACTGACTTTATTTGTATTTTGCATATCTCGCACCGATTAGTCCAAGCATTGCCCCTTTTCTGTAGTTGGTCTTTTTTCAGATACTTGCCCCACATAGCTGTCCATAGGAAGAAGGAACTTTAGATGGTGAGCTCTGTTAAACTAGCGAAGTGAAAAATCCGCCACATTCATATTGCCGTCCAAAGAAAGTTTGACAGCCCTGGATCTCTACCTTCCTTCCTCACACCCATGTTTTCACCTCACCACCTCTCTAGGAATTTGCAAGCTCTCCAGAGCATATAAATCACCAACTTTGTGCTTGGTCCCAATCTGTTTCTTGGACTTCCAATCTTGAACCACACAATCAAAAGAGGAAAACAATACATTAAATCTTGAGTGAAAAAACAATATACTGAGAGACCGAGGACCATATAAAACATTAGGGATATGTAAAAAAGAAGAGGGAGAGGGAAGAACAGATTCAATGATAACAATATTCATAAGGGAACCATTTGCAGTAACAATACTAATAGGATAAGAAGGGAAATAAAGTTATTTAGGGAATATAGATTAGGTGTCGTACGATACGAAGAATCAAAATAAAAGATCCAAGAAATGAGAGATATACTTAAGGAGGAGGAACCATGCAAACCTGAATGTACAGATGACATAGTAGAAGCTTCAGCCTAAGTCAAAGAAGTAGATGCAATCATAGACTGTAGGTGCTCAATCATAGACTGCACCATGGAAGGGGAAACATTGCTAGAGGCAGAAGTTGCAAAAGCCACTAGATGCTGGGATGATGGTTGAGTGGGCAGTTGTGGAATAGATTGGGATGAAGACCATTGAATCTAAGCTATGAGTTTGAGACATGTATTTTTTTAATAACCCTTCTAATAGCAAAAACTACGCTAATCAATATTTACATGAGGCTTGGGCTTCCTAGTGACTTAAGTGAGATGAACAAATGGTGTAGGTAATTGTGGGGGCTAATTAGGAGAAGCAACAAACATTGATTCTGAGGGTGCAGGGTGATGTAAGGAATTGATGTAGAGAAAAACTACAAAGCGGAACATAATGATAAACAAAAATCATAATACAATTCCTTAAAGCCCATGAATCTGATTGTGGTTCATACAAAAGATAAAACCCTAACTAGAAGAAGGGTTAGAACACTTACAGTTGGTTCAAGTTTTCAAACTCCAAGCTTTTGAATTTCTAGACAGCAATGAATGATCCTTGAAGAAGCTGCTACGAGCACCATAAATGCACTGCCTCCATGGTATCCACACCAAGCAAAAGCCTTCAGTTGTTCTTCTTAATCTCCTTAGGGTTTTCTAGAAGAGGAGAAGAAGAAGAGAGAGAGAGAGAGGCTCCTCACTAGGGCTGGCCAAGAGAGGGAGTGAATGAGTGTTGTATCAAGTGTGCAAGGCACATGCTAGTCAAGGACTTTAATATCGATATCGATGGATATATCGAGGGTTCAAAAATGTGGATATATCGGATATATCGTTGGATATATCGACAATATCGATATCGTTTTAAAGATATGGTGGATATTATGAGTTAAACATGGATATTTTTATTGAAACTCTGGGAAACAATGATTTAAACTCTAACACACAATCTAGCATCAAAATATTGCAATTTAAATATGTATAATACAAGTATGTGTTGCGTAGGGTATAAAAAATATACCGTGCTAAGTAAATAAATAATAGAAAATTTTGCAAATTCAACATTTAAATGTTATATAACATTAAAATAGATTTTTGTAACATTTAAATATAGAGTGCTATTTGACCAAAGGCCATTGGTTTGAAATAATATTTTAAATTATGTGAAATACTGAGCATAGTAAAATGTCCATATATATATGAATCCTAACCTATTCTAATGTGTAAAAATTTCACCAGCAATTAGCAAAGGGGCATTTAAACATGGCAGTGTCGATACCTTGAACGATATCTTCTATATATCAAGATATCTTCGATATATCAATGATATCTTAGATATATCAATTAGGAAGCACGAACACGGCTAAAATGGTGCCGTGGCTGTGTCTGACACATGTCGGACACGGACACTCCTCCGACACGCCTCCGACACGTGTCATACATGGTTCCAAAGTGTCCGAAAAAAAAAAAAAAATCGGACACAGCTCGGACACGGCAAGGACACCTGCCAGATACGGTTCAGACACTTTGTGGACACAATATGAGAAGTTAACAAGGCTTTCATCGCCAACGGAAGTGGACATCCGGAGTACGCTGGAAAAATCAACCCAAAAAAAAAGAAAGAAGAAAGAGAAAAAAAAAAGAAACTGTTGCGTTGCATTACAGTTGCCGGTGGTGGACGGAACATCTCTGCAAATCGTCGGCGCGCAGTGTAAGCCTCCCGCTTTCTTGCAGTGTAAGCCTCTCGTTCTCTTTGATTCTGTCTCCATCGCTCTCTTAGTCTCTTATCTCCCTGGTCCCCTGCTTTTATCGGTGCTTGGACGCATGGAGAAGAGTGTGGTTGTGTACGTGACAGTGATGCCCTTTTTGTCATGCCTCCCCAGTCCCCATTGTCCCACAGGCCACAGCTGTAAAGGGGTTTTTTAACCAAACAAGTTTTATGGTTTCCCTAATCTAACCATAGTTAGTCTATGAAAAAAATAAAATAAAGGTGTTCTCATGTTCTGCCTTTACAGAAAAACAATTTTTTACATGTGGCATACGCCCCTTACGATGGAATGCAAAAAATAATTACCCCATATATAATTATAAATATATATATTATTTGTATATTGCCGTATCCCTACCATGTCGTGTCCTAAGTTTTTTAGAAGTTGCCATGTCGAAGTGTTCGTGTCGTGTCTTAACCGTGTCCTGTGTCCGTGTCCGTGCTTCTTAGATATATGATATCTTTGATATATCGCGATATATCGAAGATATCGTTCGACATTTTGTTTTTTGAAAATCCTTCAATTTTGCAACAATATATCGTATCGTCTACCTCCGATATGGCGATATATCGCGACATTTTGGTCCTTGATGCTAGTGTGCCTTATAGGCTTATATAGCACACTAAAGAGGGCCGGCCAAGGGGGAATCCCACTTTGTGTGAGAGTTGCAATTTCCCTAAATTGCACAATAACCCCTCCTATTTACATCCAATGCAAGTATGGCCCTCATGAACTATTCTTATGCACTCTTGCCCTTTCTTCACAACTTTAAAGTCCCTCTTTGCTTATTGGTGTGTGACCCATTAGGTTCACAACATCTAGTAGTAGAAAATGACACTCAATGTTACATAGAGTGCCCAATGGAACACTTTCCATTAAGGGTCTAATTGGGACACCTTCCAATTCGCTAATTGATTATAACTCACTTATATCAATTAGGGCTTCTACTAACCATGAGTAACATTTAGCAATGGCTCATGGTGTAGTCCTAAATGAGGTGAATAATTGTTGAACAAAGAACTCTTCAGTTACAGTTTAAGGTTACAATTACATCCCTCCATTATACACAATGTCTCTGTTTGAACTAATAGGACATAGAAGTCTGTTAAGTCTCTAGTTCAATACATTTATAATCATTCACACATATCAACTTTAGTAGATGCACTATAGAAACTCATTTTCCATAGTCATCTTGCTATGGCCATAGACTTACATAAGTTACATTGTGAACGTCAATTATGAGACATTCTCTCCCTTTTCCTGAGATTGATAGATCCCTTATCGATCACCTATATGCCTTCACACATGAAGCAGGAAGCAATAGAGCCAATGAACACCCTTGTAAACCCCAATGGAATATACAGTTAGTGCTATTAAACTTTTAAAGCTCCATACATAAGACAACCATGGTGTCTCAGGTTTAAGGATTACTTGTATCACTGCAATTATGAGAAACTGATTGACAGGCAGGTAAAAACTCTATTCAGTTTATCTCAAGACTTTGGTCACATTCAGTGTACTTGTTTATTTATACAACAAGCACCCACATGTTGGTTATAGTGTCTCCACACAAATAGCTTAGAAACTAGTTATCCTCCCAAAGAGCTAACCTAACATGTGCTAGTCCTAAGGTTCATTATTGTCCATTATAGTGAACCTTCAATTAGGAATGATTTAAGAGTTTAGTACATAGATATATATACAGTCTCATAATCGCAACACCTTGTGATTTCATATTTTTAACTCTAACTCTATAGACATATCATGTAAATATAAAGAATAGAATAAACATGATAGAAAAGCCCTTTTATTAAATTAATATTAAATGTGACATACAATAAATGAAATCCTATGATTGTTCTTTATCCCTAAAGCATCATCTCTATGATTGGCTGTAGGGCATACAACTAACACGTGAGAGACCTAAAAGTGAGTTTCCTCAGCTTTATGTTCCTGAGTGGTTGCATCAACCTTTGGTAAGGGAATATGATGAGGGATGGTGCCATAGACGTTCAAATTGATCTCGAATGTTCTAAAGGAGCTGAAGTAGCCTTTGCCTCTCCCTTTCACTGTAGTTAATATAACTACCCAATATATGCAATTCTAATGGTTCCATAAATGCTAATTGATGGCAAAACTAGTCATCTTATTGTAGAATTTTTGAATGACGAAACTTGCCATCTCGTTGTGGAACCCTAAAGCAGCTTCTACTTCTCCTTGTAGTTAATATAACTATCCAATAGCTGCAATTCAGATGGTTTCATAAATGCTAAATGATGGAAAAAATTGTTCTTTTGCAATGTATCTCAAATGGACATCTTTAGTAGGGATGGCAACGGGGCAGAGTGGGATCGGTTTTTTAATGCCCCGTCCCCGAATTGATATGTGAATTTTTATCCCGTCCTCATCCCAAAACCATTCGGGGTATTGCTTCTTTTAACCATCCTTGCCCCAATAAACACTTTAAATCCCCGCCTCGAACTGCACTGCCTTGCCAATGAATTTCATTGTGGTCTTGGTAAGCTCCTTCTTTCATGGATGGCCTATGTTTTTTTATTATTTTTTATTTCATCAAATCAAAAGTGGTCATGTACTTCAGTGATTTGTTTGTATATGCTTTGCTCACCAGGAAATATTACTTTATAAGATAGGTTATAGGTTAAGGATATTATAAATATAATAGGCTAAAAGCTAATTAAAGATATATATATCATATTAGCTAAGTGGGGCAGGTATACGGGGTGGGGAATCATCAAACCATCACTGCTCGAAAACCGTCTCGGTTTTTAAAATTAAATACCAAATTTGCACCATCCCCATTCAATTAAGCTACAAACAGCACCTATAGGTCCGGGGTGGTGTGGGGCCCCGATGGGCTGGGCCAAAATTGCCATCCCTAATCTTTAGTTCATTTTGTCTTTCAAAATTGAACTTTAGATATATTCCCTTAAAATAATCCTAAACCATACTTAAAAAAATTCTAACCAATACTTGCTTCCACAAAATTCTGTAACCAAGTAATAACTTGTGCGTTCTCCATCTCCCATTTTGAATTTGCTTTATTAAAAGCATCAATTTTATGGTTTGATGGCTGGATTTTAGAAATGGTAACATAACTCTAGTGGCCTCTTCCAAGCAAGAAATTCTTCATAACATTTGACCAATAAGAGTAATTATCTCCAGTCATCTGAATGCTAATAGTCTGCAATTTATTATTTGCATGATGAATAGTAGAGAAGCAAGAATATAGTTATAAAGAAATAGTGAATGGGATTAGAATGATGGTACAGTGCTCTAGGGTGTGTCGTGGCTGTTAGAGAATGCGAAAGTTACTATAGGGCTAGATAGAAGCTATGGAACCTAGATAATGGTAGGCTATGGGTTGTAGCTTGATTGGTAGATTTAAGGTGCTATAACATAGGTTTGAGGTGCTTGACCATGGCTAAGGGGGGTTTGAAGTTGGTTGACATAGTGCTAGTGCTTGATCGTGTGTGAAAGAAGTAATCGTGAGAGGAAAGGATGCTTCATGATGGTTTAGGTTACCCACACTTGGGTAGCCCAGTTGGTAAGGGTGAACTTGTGATTGTGTGGTTAGGCGCACGGTCATGAGTTCGATTCCCTACTAGGACAACCCAAGATTTAAGTGGGGGCCATGGCGGTGGGTTGCTACGCTAGTCTCCCCGGGGGTTTAGGTTCCATGGGTGGGTCCAAAGGGCTTGTTATGGGATGGTTCTACCGTTATTAAAAAAAAAAAAAAAAAATGATGGTCTAGGGTTGGTTGACACAGCACTGGATGCTTGGCTGGGTGCTCAACTGAAGTGCGATGAGGGTGTGCTAGGCTCGTATGAGTTGGTCGACACATGAGAGGTGTTTCATGTGATGAGATAAGGATGCTGACGAGTGAAGGAGAGGGAGATGTTGTTCATATGCCTCACGTGAGGTCCTTCATGTGGTGAGAGAAAGATGTTGATGTGTGAGAGAGAGAGAGAGAGAGAGAGAGAGAGAGAGAGATTGCTCAGCCCTTAGGATTCTGAAATCATGTAACTTTGCAAAGAGGTAATTCTCATTAACAACTAAAAACAAAGATTACAAGCATATTGTTGGGCAGTCCCATGTCCCACATCGATTAATTATTAATTTTGATATGACTTTATGTACTTGTTTAGGCCCTTCCACCTAATAGCTTAGCCTTTTGGGTTGGAAACTTAACATGGTATCAGAGCTCATTGTTGTTGTTGTTCTTAGTTCTTAGGCGTATTTCATTCCTAAGCCCGTTATTGTTGTCCACCTGACATGCTTGTTGTTGTCTTGTTAGGCAGTGCATGTGAGGGGGAGTGTTGGGAAAGTCCCACATCGATTAAATATTAAGTTTGATATGGCTTTATATACTTGTTTGGGCCCTCCACCTCGTAGCTTCGGCTTTTGGGTTGGAAAATTAACACATACAAGTACATAGCTAGCCCTAATATTACCAAAGGACTAAACGACCCTCATTAAAATAAGATATTTACAATAATACATCTCACAATTACGAGAATGTGGTCAAGGCATGCTTGATCATTGTCTAAGAAAGTCCAAAAAGTGTCATTGTGCGACACTAGTCCGACATAGAGATGGTTCTTCTTTAGTAGAGTCTGTTCTTCTTGGGTCTTTCATAAATCAACCACAAGAAGCATGGATCCATAAGAAACTTAATTAAAAATCCTTGAAATATAACAACCTGAACTTGTAAGTTGAAACAACAAACACGTACCTCTTTCATAGAGGTTAACGTGGAGCATTTTTGTCAAATTTTGAAGTTCTACCAAAAAATTTTTAAATGCAAGATTTTATTGGCTAGATCTAGCAAAGGAATATGCTATGGTGGTTCTCTGAGGTTTATAAACTGGTTTGGGCTTCCAAAAATGTAATAAAATGGTTTCAGTGGTCTTTTATAGTTGATAGTGCTGAATCTGAATACTTTTGATGATAAGCATCAGCAATACCAAGAAACCCGATACTTACTATTGAGTCCCAACTTGTCTCAAATCATTGTAGTTTTAGAATCACAAAAATATCTAGATCACCTCATTTTTGAAATGAGTAAAATATGGGAAAAACTTTAAATCTCGACTTTTAAAGCTGTTAATTAGTTTTTCAGCATCTCTTTGATTGATACCCAGGTTCAAATAGTGAAAGTAGCGAGTTGCACACTTGGGTGATATGATACTATTTGGTTGACTTTTGAACTGAAATCGTATATTATAGCATGCTTGAAATAACAAGATTCTCAATAAAATATCCCAGGACTCCCCCACACACCCACATGGAGGAAAATTAACAAAAAAAAGAAGAGAAAACTTGGCATTTTCCATTAGTGTCACTGCTTCAGTACTTCTGTGATTCCTATGGAGATAAATTCCCAAAGCTCACTATAGGTTTAGTCATTAATCTATTTTTAATTTTACTAATTGGACCCCTTCAAAACTTAGTACAATAATATTGTATGCCTATTTGGATTCTAAGAAGCTGCTGGTGCCACCCGAGAGGGAGAGAGGGGGGGGGGGGTTGACCTTGAGACATTGTGGTTAAAACTTAAAAGATTATGATGATGTCTATAGCATGAACTGCTGTATTTGGTGGAGGCCTTCCAATTTTTTTTACCATTCAATCTTTTTCCCTAACATATTTGGAAATATTGTTTGCTTTTCCTTGAAGTATTGTATCATATTGGAGGACTCTATATATGGCTTAAGAAGTCATGTGATCATTAGGTAATATAAAAGAAGTTATGGTTAATTAGTAGTTTACTTTGCTTACAGGTGCTTGTACTACTCATTATTTGAGTTCAGAGTGCACACATGTGCTTGTTGATCAATTCATGTCAGTGAAAGAAGATCTAGTTGATGCTATTGTGGCTAAGAAACCTTTTGTACTTAGTAGTTGGGTTGAGGTACATAATCAGTCAATATCCTATATAACTTCTCTTGGGTTGTTCTTTTCTATCAAGTTATAAAAATGAAGTTCCTAATTTTTATGGATAAACTTTTGAATTTTAGACCACCTAAGCATTCTGTTTTTATGAATAGAGGTTTATAGGTAGTTGTGGTTTTTTTTTTTTTTTTTTTTTTTTTTTTTTTTTTTTTTTTTTTTTGAGGTTTCAGCTTGAAACTTTTAGTGAGTATTTCATGTTTTGTTATCTTTTAAGGTTTCCATTTGTTATGCATGTGGCATTCACTTAAGCTCACATGAAAATGTTGGAGGGTAAAGAAAAGGAGGAAATATTAGGGTTGTATGTCTTTATGGATGAATCTCTTTATCACTCACTTGTAAAATGTCAAAGTACAACAATCTTAAGCATTTCTAGCAGAATACATGGAAACATAAAACTTGGTAACTACCGTGCTGGAAAGCACCTAGAAATAAAGGATACATGTATTTGGTCCTAATTACAATAAATCCATGACTTATATGAAGATGAAAATTATTAAGTTACATAGGTGTTAAGTTTCCAACCTAAAAGCTTAAGCTATTAAATGGAGGGCCCAAACAAGTATATGAAGCCATTCCAAATTTTATAATTAACCAATGTGGGATGTGGTATTTTTCCAACAGTCCCCATCACGTGCAAGCCTAACAAGATAGAAACGGGCCTATCACGTGGATAACAGAGACTAACTCACGAATGAAACGGCCCAAGAACAACATGCTTTGATGCCATGTTAAGTTTCCAACCTAAAAACTTAAGCTATTAAGTGGGGGGCCCAAACAGTTATATAAAACTATGTCAAACTCGATATTTAATTGATGTGGAATGTGGGATTTCCCAACACTCCCGCTCACGTGGTGAGATGAACTGATGCACTGTAGTGAAGTGAGTTAAACCGAGTTGAACCGATACATGGTGTGAAGTAATAAATGATGCGGGGAGGAGGAGTGAAGACTTGAAACTAGGACCTCCTAATGACTAGAGCTATGATCCCATATTAAGTTTCCAACTTAAAAGCTTAAGCTATTAGGTGGAGGGCCCAAACAGGTATATAAAACTATGTAAAATTTTATAATTAACCGCTGTGGAATGTAGTATTTTTCCAACAGTAAGAACTAAATCAAAAGACTCCAAGTGAGAAAGGGACTAAATTCTTTTTTTTTTAAAGTTTTGGAGTAGGGATGAAGTTATCATAGGGGAAGGTGTTATGCACACTCTCAATCCAAATGATGGTTGGTCTCAGCTAGTTCCTTTAAAAGCTCCTGTAAAATCTGTTCTACATTACAATATAAAAAAATTCAGCAAACATATACAATGGAGAAATTGCATGAAAGTCTGAACAGGATAAAAAATAATAAGGAAACCCGAGTGGGGATGTTGGCTAGTGTTTTGGTCAACGTGAAGTCTAGACTTGTATCCTAATGTTTATGGTAATTTTATAAGCCAAGGCAAGGCGTAATCTAAGAAAATTTACCTAATGTAATGACCAAAAGATCATTCTAATTTCAACCTAAGGCCTTTGATAAAGCATAAAGATGGAGCTTGAGAGGCAATTCCATTATACGACGCGCTAAGCCCTATACATTAAATCTTAAGACCATAAATCAAGTTTAAATTTTTGTACAGGAACACACCATTTTAAAGAAAACTAATTTTAAGCAATGTGATTTTTCATAGCCAAACTTTGAATACAAATTTTTAAACTAAAAGACTTAAACACTGCAAAAGAAGGAGAAATTAATTTCAAGTAGTATATATAATTTCAAGCAATACATAGAAGTCATTCTTAAAAGAACTAAATTAAAGAGATTTAACTATGCAGGAGCATCTAAAGCCAATGCAAGTTCCTTGTGGGACTACTAGTCTGCTAGCTTGGGTGGTGAGCTAGCATGGAGTTCAGTCTATAGTTTTGTTAAGTTTCCAACCTAAAAGCTTAAGCTGTAATGTGGAGGGGCTAAATAGGTATATGAAGCCATATTAAACTCAATATTAGATGATGTAGGGTGTAGGACTTTCCAACACTCCCTTCACATGTAGGCCTGACAGAACAAGATGAACTTGTCACTTGGATGACAGTGATGCGTCACGAATGAAACAAGTCCAAGAACGATAGCAACAACTATGATGGGCTTTGATACCATGTTAAGTTTTCCACCTAAAAGCCTAAGCTATTAGGTGGAGGGGTCAAACAAGTATATGAAGCCAAATCAAACTAATCAAACTAAATATTTTGACGATGTGGGACTTCTCAACACCCCCCCCTCCCCCCCTCAGGTGTAGGCCTAACAAGACAAGAACCGTCCTGTCACGTGGACAACAAACACAGACAAGCTCTAATACCATGTTAAGTTTCCAATCTAAAAGCTTAAGCTGGTAGAGGGCCCAAATAGTTATATGAAGCCATATTAAAATTCAGAGTAAACTCAATATTTAGTTGATGTGGGATGTGGGACTTCCCAAAATGTTTTATTTTATTATAGTTTTGTAACCATTACTATCGTCCTAATCCTTTTAACTTTTCATGTGGCTGGCATGACTTTTTGAATAGATTAGAAGGTTGAGATTAAAACATTTTAGGATTAATTAAGATAAAGGATTGTAAGATTGTTGTGACCCTTGGACAAATACTCCTTTATGATTCTAATTTAATAAGTTTCAGTGAAATTGTCCTTTGATTCAGGTGAGATCGTGAGGGAAATAATTAGGGGTTTTGAAAGGTGATCTACTTTACTTGAGGGCTGAGATAAAATGTTTCAAGAGTAAGCAATGTTTAGGATTGTAAGATTGTTGTAAGCCTTGTTCAAAACTCCTTTGTGATTCCAATTTGACCAGTTTGATTAAAATTGGGTCCTTTGATTATGTATGTATGAGATAAAGAATTAGGGGTTTCAAAAGGTGTTCCACATGCTTTCTTTTGGTGTATATGGAAGGAAAGAAAAGGCATAATTTTTTTAGGATTTTGATGCTCTTTTGTTTCAATAAAAATAAAAATAATGTTCTTTTGATAAAATTGAAGTAATTTTTCGATAAAAAGCTCTTTTATTTTAAAAAAGTGATCAAGATAGGGGATTGGGATACTTTAATAATTTTTTTGGATTCTCTTTAGCTCTAATTTAGGAACATCTGTTTTTATTTTTATTTTTATTTTTTGCTTCTACTTGTATATGGCTTGTATACATGGGCTTTGTCTTGTTTGAAATACAACTATCTTTACTTAGTACAAAAAAAAAAAAAAAAAGAAAGAAAAAAAGAAAAGAAGAGAAGAAGACAAGAGAAAGAGAGTGGTAGCACAAAAATGAGAGAGCCATTAGGGCCTCTCTCCCCTATTGTTATTTGTATAGTCTCGTAAGCTTATATAAAATCACAAGAACACCTCCAAACTAAATACATAGAAAACACTTTTCAATACTCCCTCTCAAGTTGGGGAAAAAATGTCACGAGAGCCTAGTTTGCTTTACGCCGTACAATATACTTGTCATTTCATTTGTAAGAAGTAAAATCATTTGCAAGTTAGTCTGTTGTGTTCATGTGAAGAGTAGCAATTAATCTAGAACTCTCTTTCTCTTTAATTAAATGGTTTTAGTTCAGATCTTGCAATCTATAGAAAGAAAGGCTCGAATACTAGGGAGCCAAAAAACAAGCCCTAAAGCCGTGGTGGTGGGTTGTTGCGCTAGTCTCCCTGAGGGTTTAGGTTCCATGGGTGGGTACAAAGGGCCCTGTTGTGGGATGGTTCCCCTGTTATTAAAAAAAAAAAAGAAAAAAAGAAAAAGGGAAGAAAAAAAAAGCCCTAAAATATTGAGATGGAAGGATTTTTTTTTTTTTTTTTTTTTTTGGGGTGGGGGGTGTAAGTGGATGGAAGATTAAAGAGCATAAGAGGAGAAAATAAAAAATTTGAGATTGTAGTCTCCAAAATCTGCCATAATCTACTAGTTACAAAATATTTTTATACGTTTCTATTGTACTTGGCCCCTAAGCTGCTTGGGCTTCAAGTTATTTGACTCCAAAGTAACTCAAGTTGTTTTCTCCCTAATTTAAACCCATAAAATAATTAAAAACTGATCTTACTGCAATACTAGGCTTTTGTGACATAATTGCCCCAACTTGAGGGGCAGTGTTGAAAAGTGTTTTCTATGTATTTAGTATGGAGGTGTTCTTATGATTTTATCTAAGCTTACGAGACTATACAAATAACAATAGGGGAGAGAGAGGCCCTAATGGTTCTCTCATTTTTGTGCTGCCACTCTCTTTCTCTTATCTTCTTCTCTGCTTTTCTTCCTGGTTTGCATTTTCAGTTTCCTGAAGAAACTTTGTTTTTTTTGCCTTTGGGGATGAGGAGAAAATTTTGAATTTACTATCTGTTTTACAAATTTTTGAGATAGTGTCAGGTTTAAGGGTTAATATGGGTAAGAGCTCAATCATTGGTCTTAATTGCGACCAGGATGAGATTAGGAGGTTAGCTGCTCTACTAGGTTGTGGAATTAAAGAGTGTCTTTGAAGTATTTGGATCTTCCTTTTGGGGGAAATTCTTATTCTTATGCTTTTTAGGACCCGGTGGTAGAGAGGGTTGGGAAGAGGTTGGATGGTTGGAGGAGAGCTTTGATATTGAAAGGTGGGCAGATTGAATTTAGTTCAGGCAGTATTATCTAGTGTCCCCATTTACTATATGTTTCTTTTTAGATTTCCCATCAAAGTGGCTAATGGGTTAGGGGAGATGATAAGAGATTTCTTGTGGGAAGGGGTGGGGAAGGGAAGAAGGATAATTTGATTAATTGGGATATTGTTTCTTGACCAAAGGATAAGGTAGTTTGGCTTTGGGCAACCTTGTTGAAAGGAATATTGCATCCTTGCTGAAAGGAATATTGCATTGATTGGCAAGTGGTTATGGAGATTTCCCATTTAGTGCAACTCACTTTAGCATGCTGTTATTATGAGCGATGCTCAGCTAGGTGATGGGGTGTCAGCCAACCAGATGTCCTTGGAAGTTTATCTCTTGGGGCTTGTCTCGGTTTTTAGAGTTCGTTATTCCTGTTGTGGGAAATGGTAAGTTGGTTCGTTTTTGGGAGGATGCATGGAGAGGGGATGTTCCTTTTTCTATTCACTTTCCTCGATTGTACAGGTTATCTTTGGCTTATATTGCTCCAATTTCCAATTTTTCTCTTTGCATTCTTACCCTCATAGTTGGGATTTGTAATTCTTTTGAAATCTTAGTGATAGGAAAAGTGCCGAGTTTGCTTCTTTAATGTCATTACTTGAGGGGTTTCCTTAAGGCAGTCTATTTTTGACAAACGAAAGTGGATAGCTTATTCCTCTGGGGTTTCTTCTTGCAAGTCTTTCGTTGGGGATTTAACTGATATTCTCTCTATCCCTAAGTTTCTTCCTTCTTTGATGATTTGGAAAGCAAGAGTGCCTTTGAAAGTTTAAGTGTTTGCTTGGTCTCTAACTCATAAGAAAATCAATACTAAGGATGTATTTCAAAGGAGGTTCTCCTCAGTGGTGTATTATGCGTAGAAGGGACGTAGAAAATGCAGATCACCTATTTTTACATTGCCTGATTACTAGGGTGTTGTGGTAAAGGCTCTTTCCTGATTGCTAGGGGGTTGTGGTAATGGCTCTCTCATTTGGCTGAGTTGTGTTGGGTCTCCCCAGGTTCTTGTGTTGGTATGTTTGAGATTGATTTTGAACGTTTTGGTAGGAAATAAGAGAGTGGTTACCCTTTGGAGATCTGCTCTTATGGCTGTTTTCTGGGTTATTTGGCTGGAAAGGAATCCTAGGGTATTCGAGGACAAATATGAGTCTATTGATGGATTGTGGGAGAGAGTTAACTTTTTAACTTCTTTTTGGGCTTTGATTTCCAAAGATTTTGTTGGGGGTACCTTTGTAAGGCTTAGGGCTTGTTTGGATAAGCCTTGTACTTCTTGTTTCTCACTTTTAAAATTAAAGAAATGAAAATTTTGGTAGTTTTTATAGTGAAAATTTTTTATAGTTACTTTTAAAAATTTAGGTAGTGGGAATGTCTTACTACCTGAACTTTTAAAAGCAACTTCCAAAATTTTTCACACTCAGAACTTTCATTTTATTTATTTATTTATTTATTTATGTTTAAAAAACTTTTGAAAGTAAAAGATAGAAAGTAGAAACTCAGCCAAACGGGCAGTTTTCTTGTGAGGCCTAGTTTTCTTGTGAGTTGTCTTTTTCGCATTTCCTTTTTTCTTTTTTCTTTTTTCTTTTTTGATAGGCAACAAAAGAACTTTATTAATAAAACTAAAGAAAGTACAAAGAGGACATGTACTCCTTGTTCTCGTTTATTTTTATTTTTTTCGCTTATTTATAAAATTTTGTTTCGTTGTTGATTTAAAAAAAATAAAAAATAAAAAATAAAAAAAAATCTCTATAAGCCCGAGTTAATTTTAAAGTTGGCAAATTCCTAAAATACCCTCAACATATATAAAAATAAAGAATATAAACTAAAAAACCCTGAAACTTAAAATTATTTTAAAGACCCTTCTTTAGCTAAAACGAATCAGCTCCTAGGGTCTTCTCTTTGGAGCCCCATCTTGTCCACCTTTCACGCACAAGTTTCTCCTCAATCTTGATCACTTTATAAAGCTTGTAAGAGAAAGTTGATCTTTTGTTTTCCACCCCCCTTTGGATATAATTTTAGTGAGTCCTACTATTTGGTGTTGAAGAGGCAAGAATTTATGGATTCATACTATATTGGCTTGGTGGCTGTTATTAAGGGCATTATGGAGGATATCTTGGCGAAATCAAAGTTTTTGATTTTGTATGGGCTTGCATTTGCCAAGGGATTTAGCAGAATCTCCTTGTGGACATCATTAAGAATTAAAAGAGAGCTGTCCTTCCACGCCTAGAGAAGCATTAACAGCCTATTAGGTGACTACTTCCCTTTTGGTTAGCTTATATTGAATGTTGATAGTTATTTCCTTAGTAATATTTGAAAAATGGGGGATTGGTGGCACTTACATGGATGAATCAGAAAAGTCATATTGTGGTTCACATTTTTAAGGCGTATTGTATGGTGGGGATCTTGCACCTTATTTGGGGTTTTAAAGAATGCAAGTTCCTCGATCCTTCTTCTTGAACAAATTGTATCAAAATATAAAACAAATTGTATTAAAGAATGCAAGTCCCTCGATCTGACTACTGTGGTTATCTAAGGAACTGTGCCTCTACCATAATTGATGTTGGAAGTGTTAGGGCTGGCAACAGTGCAGGCGTGGGCTGGGCAGCTCTTCTCTGGCGCTGTTTAGAAAATGTCAAACACACCCCACACACCTGTAGAGAGCCTTCAACTCTCTTTTGATGAGTTTCCAATGTTGGGCGAAAAGTCCTCTTTTATAATCTTATTGTTATTATTTATTTATTTATTTAATTTATTTTTTTGATAATGAGGAAGCCCTTTTGGGTAAACCCCGGTTCCATATAAGACCCCATAACCATATGAACCAAGTAAGTCCAAGGCTTATGAGAACCATGAAACCTTGTGTGGGTGGCCCAACGGGTTTAGCAAGAGTTGAACTCAAGACCTCCGCTTCCTGAGCGGGGGCGGGGTCCCTTGCCAACTGAGCTACCCCTTGGGGTTTTTGTAATCTTATTTTTTCAATTAATTTGTTGTTTCATACAATTTGTTATTTTATTTTATTTATTTAGGGAGGAATTTATTCCATATATACACATATATTTCGGTTTTTCCTTGTGTTTTTCTCATTTGGTTGATATGCATACATACATATATAACTACTAGATGTGGGCACATGTGCATTGCATGCATAGTCTTTAAAATTGTCGATACCGGTGATATATCGACGATATATCGCCGTATCGACGGAGGACGATACGATATATGTCTGTGATATTATTTTGGTAAGTTATTGAAGGATATATTGCCATATTGGCGATATATCGTAATATATCAGTAATATTGACAAAATTCGAGAAAATCATCATTTTTTTAGCTTTGTATCGGCATATGTCGACGATATATCCAAGAAATATTGTCGAGTATTGAAACCAAATATGAGATTAAGAGGGAGGAAGAGTTGTAAACAAAACCAGATCTGAGATTGAGAGAGAAGTGGAGTTGTAGACTTGTAGTGCACCGTTGCCATCGTTGGGTTCTCGCTGCCATCTGCTTGTCGTCGTCGTCATGCCCAGCTAAAGTCAACTTGAATGTTGGATCACAAACCACAATCAAAATTTGAGAGGGTTTCCTTGCCGTCAGCATCGCCTCACTATCGGCATCACTTTGTTGTTGTGAAGGCGTTGTCTTCAAGCTTTGAGTCTTCAACTAAAGGCAGGGAATGGAGATCTCTATGTATAATGTATTTTGCATATTGTATTATATAAATTAGACACCTTTAAGGCTTTAACCTATTGTGACTAGTCAAAGAGTGGTCAAAGACTTTGGACTCTTCTATCCCATAATTCACAAAATTCTTAAATGAAAATAATTGTAAAAATAATGCACCATAATTAATTAATTATTTTCATTATACAATATTATATAATAAAAGAGTCTTTCGGTTTTTATTTATTTATTTTTTAATAGGAATTTCTATGGTACCTACACAAATAAATGGGTATTGATTCGAGTTACCACAAATGTGACAACTTATCACAAAATATGACCACTTACCACTTGGGGTATGATACCACATCGTTTTCTTTTTCTTTTTATTTTTTTATATTATTTTTCTTTTGGTAATATAATTTTAGAAATCCATTACATCAACTTATAATTTATTACAACCCTAAGACTCTAACCTAGAACCTTCTCATACTTAATGGGAGAAATGCCACTAGGCCACAAGAACATTGGCAGCATTCTTTGTTATATACTTATATGTGGCATCTAAATGTTAAATTTGTGTAAATTTGTATTATTTATTTGCACAATGCGGTACATTTTTCATACCCTATAAAACACATACTTGTATTATACACATTTAAATTGCAATATTTTGATACATCTATTATGTATTAGAGTCTAAATCATTGTTCCCCAGAGTTTCAATAAAAAAATCCGTATTTAACTCATAATATCCATCATATCTTTAAAATGATATCGATATTGTCGATATATCCAACGATATATCTGATATATCCATATTTTTGGACCCTCGATATATCCATCGATATCGATATTAAAGTCCTTGATTGCACGTGCATAGTATTAAAATAATAATAGATATATGAAAATTCATAAATTCTCAGATATATATATATATATATATATATATATATATATATATATATATATATATAATTATTTGTTACTTTTTGTTGAAAACATAAATACCGTTTGAGAGACATGTACATATATAATGTTCTTAATATGTATCCCATTTAGGTCATTAGAATGGACGCTCAACACAATAAGTCAAACTTTCTTCCATGGCTACGAGTCATGGTAGGAATAGGAAGTTGGTTAGGAGACATGCATAGTAGTGGAGGCTATGTAGAATTCATGAAGTGGACGTCATTTGTTTATTTTTCTTTTTTGCTAGAAAATAAACATTTTTAATTGATTTAATGTGGGGCAAATAAGTATTTAAAATTTAAAATAAGGGTGTAATGGTGTAATGTTCAATCAAAAGTTTTTTTGAGATATAGATTTTTATAGTTAGTATATATATATATATATATATATGGGTTTTCTTAACGTGTGCCTCAAGGGCACATGTTAAACTACAATTAATAGCCCAATCATTGCATGGAAAAATGTGTTTCACAGTTTTCCAATCATTTTCACATTTTTCTAAGCAACTTTCACAATTTACAATGCATTTTCATCATTTCCAATGTAATGATTGGACCATTAATTGTAGCTTAACATGTGCCCTTAGGGCACACGTTAAGAAAACCCTATATATATATATATATATACTTACAGAGTCACCTTATGTGGTTAACCTCACATGTATTTTGTGCAACAAACCATTGGAGTCCATAGTCATCTCTTGTAGGAGATGCATGCCAAAAATCAAGTTGATTTGAGACTGATTGCTAATTGATCCAAAAATTGCATTTTTAAAACTGAATCGCTCATTTTGGACATTTATGGATGAAGCAAATCTAAACCAATGGTTGGTTTTGCAAAATACGAGTCATAGGTAGAGTTTTAGAGGGTGACCTCATGCAAAGTTACTTGAGGTTAACCTCATAAGAAGGGGATTATGTATATATATAAATCCTTATTGAATGTATGCCAAAATTATAATAGGTTATAGAGTATGATTTGTCATAAATTTTTTTAGGTATGTTTTGTGATCGTTACACAATGATTTATTAACAGCTGAATCTAAACCAATAGTAGCTAATTCCACATACATTCATATTCTGAATATGACTAATAGATGCATTTTGGTATTCAGTTTGTTGCAGAAAAAGGAATTCGAACTGAAATTCCCAGCTGTAGTTCGTACGTATTGTTTTCGTTATTGATTATGATGGAACTATACTTGAATTTCATAAAGTTCCTCACCAACTAGCTTTAGTTAATCTGATGGAAGAGTGTTCTTTTTCCTTAGCCATGCTCCAACATTGACTGTTGAAGGACTTTCAGTTAAAGTTGCAAACCCTAAAGCTCGTGAAACCTGTTTGGAAGGATACACCTTTGTGATGGAATCAACACACAAGGTAATATTTTGATTCTTTTAGTCACTTTATTTATTTATTTCCCAAGAACTCGCATAAGTCTAATATTATATGCAATTCTTATGCATATGGAAATCTCTTGGGAATTTTTATTTGTTTCTCTCTTGAAGTGTGTATAATACTTTTAAATCATAAAAGTCCTGTCGGCATTTTATAAGCATTGAATGTGAATTGTAGGACAATAGCATGATAATAAAAATTGTCAATTTCTTTGAAGAGATGTGATGGAAAGTTCGATGGTTATTTTTCTCTATATATTTTATGCATCTTTGGAAACATAACAAAATTTAGGAAAATTGGGATGATAGTTGTACATTTATATTTATTTATTTATTTTTTTTCTACTTACAGTATAAATTCAGGGATAGGTTGCCTTCGTTATTGGAAGTATGTGGCGCCAAGATATTTTTCGTTGAAGAATTTTGCTCAAGTAGCCAAGTACGTTGTATATTCTCTCTCTCTCTCTCTCTCTATGAGTTTTCAAATTGGAAGTTTATCCTGGTAGAATTCTAGATGCTAGGTAAACTTGTACACTGGGCACAACCAAATAGTTAATTCTACCACATTGTTCTAATATTGTCAGATGTTTTTTTTATTGTTTCAATTTTTAGGACAACTTTTCTATTTTTTTGAACACTCAACAAAAGGATTTTATTAATAATAAAATATGAATCATTACAAGGAGGACAAGGAGTCTTTCCAACAAGGGCAACTCATACTCAAGCAGTAGCACCGGATGAAATAGCTAAGTGCAACAGGAAGAAGGGAAGGTAATTGAACAGAAAAGGCAAAAAGATAATTCTTAAAAAAGACAAATGCTCAACTATCACAAATTTTCTTCTACCCGCTTTGATCTGAACTATAACAACATCTTAGGTAACCGAAGCCCAAAAGGATTCCAAAAAATACACTCAATCCCACATCTCATCTTTGTCCTTGAATTTATCTTCAAAGTTTCTCGCATTTCTCATAACCCAAAAACAAGTTAAAAATGCACATCTCCATAGTGTAATAGCTCTCTTACTCCTCCCAAGTTGATGAAGTGGAAAATTAGCAGAGTAGACTAGCTCTCCAAATAGCATACAACTTTCCATCAATTTGTTGGTTCTCGTAAGGACAATGCAAACAGTGGGCAACCACAATCAAGTTCTTGCTCACAGGAAAATGCACGTAGGAAAGAAGAAAAAACTTTCTCTATGACTCTTATAAATCAATAACCAATAACTAAGTTTTCCATTGTTGCAGACACAGGGCCTAGGCTCATCAGATTGGCCCAGATTGGCTATTAGCTTGATGGCCAAGGAATTGCCTTATTTTATTTTTGTAATTATGGAATTGTTACCTTTTAAATTTCCATGAATTTGGGGCCAAGTAATTACAATGATCGATGTACTTGGGGTCTATATAAAGACTATATCTCTTTAATAAAATCAGCATGGATTAATAAGGAATTGAGTTTTGTTAGGTGTGGTTTTGACTCCATACCCCTTTGGTGTTGATTCCTAAGGGTCCATCTTCTTTTAGCTTCTTTCTTACTTCTTTCTTGCTTCGTTTCTTCTTTTCTTCTTTTCTCTACTTCTTAAGTGTCTTTGTGAGTTCGTGTGTTTGTCCTGCATCAGCCATAAGGCTACAAACTTATATATAGAGATCTTAAGCTATAAGATAGGAAGTCTAATTCAACTAGGACAAGTCTAAATCAATTAGGAAACTACTTAAACCAGTAATAGATGAGCTAAGAAACTAATTAAACAAGTAAATAATAGATGAACTAGGAAACTAATTAAGCAAGTAATAAATCAACTAGGAAACTAATTAAACAAGTAATAGAGGTGTTGTTTCTTCTAGTTTTATTTGGTGGGATTCTGTACCAAAGTTAATTGCACCTGACATTGCATATGAATGCAATGGTCTTCCTTATTATTGATTTAGACCTTAATTTTAGAGCTTCAACGCTCATTTTTCTTTCGTTTATTTGTGAGCTCGATTGTGACACTATATAAGCCACCAAGACCAGGCGTAGTTCTTTTCTTTTTCTCTTCCACTGTACTGTTCTCCTTATTTCTTTTTAATAATACATAGAGCCTATAGCACATGATTTGGGCCCACCTAGGGTGCTAACCTAGTTGGGATTCTAAGTAGCTCTATGATGCTTGAAGCTCTTCTAAATTGATGAAAAAAAAATGAGTCATAAATCAACTAGGCAACTAATTAAGCAAGCAAGTGATAAAAGTGCTTAAGAATAAAA
Organism: Liquidambar formosana; assembly: GCA_039720395.1. Lineage (NCBI taxonomy): Eukaryota > Viridiplantae > Streptophyta > Magnoliopsida > Saxifragales > Altingiaceae > Liquidambar > Liquidambar formosana. The sequence goes on along the minus strand of CM077824.1, from coordinate 28,166,002 downwards.
AATAACAGCAATAATAAGGCAAAATCTTGAATCGGAAAAATTTGAAATAAGAAACAAAGCAATGTCTAGGTACTATTACCTTCGTACCTTTTTGCAAGTATGAAAGCTTGTAGGGACTAGGATGTTGCTCAGTTGCTAGGTCCAACTTCTTGATGGCCTCCTCAACAATTTTGTTCTTGCAACTTGTAAAGTCAGTGAAAAATTTGCACACCTTCCCGCCAAATGGTATACATTGATTGGAAGATATTACTATGAAGCCATCTATTGGAGGTAAATGACAACTAATTGTCCTTGATCACCTTCCACTTGTTGCTCCAATGAATTATCGCCCTCTGCCATATCAAAGTGTGGTTCACCATCAAAATCACCAAGTTGTCCATCCATAATTTCTTCACTGTGCATGAACAACCCTTTGCCATAACGTTCCCCCTTCTTACAATTGGCCATGTGTTGTCCAGTCTCTCCACACATGAAACAACACGAGCTACTACTCGAGCTAGTCCCCTTAGGGGTTTGACCTCCAACCGGTGGTCTAGCTACATGTGCGAGTAGTGGTGGATTCTATGTAGGGGTTGGTCTGTTTTGAGCTTGGGGGACGCGAATACTCTGACTACATCTACTCCATGACTGCTTGGTTTGTGAATAAATTGCCTCTCCAATTGCAACTTCCTTTGGTGTGCCTCCAACATGGAAAACAGATCAAATAAATTCTAAGTATCTTGGAATTGGGACCACAAACCACCAATGTAAGGTGATATCAACTCATCTTTCATTTCAGCTAAGTTATTAAGATTCATGAACTGATAAAATTCCAAAGTATATTCATCAACCGTTCTTGTTCTTTGCTGCAAATTTTGCAATTCTTGATACAACGTTTGGATCCAGTTGAAAAACATAATGGTAAAAGAGCAGTCGAAGCTAGGATTAGCTCTCGTAAGGCCATCTTGAACAACTTCTTTTGGAGCTTTTTCTTGAGATCGGGTGTTGGGTGTTTGAGTCTATCTCTAAAAGTCGGGTACTGGGTTTGAAAGTCCCGTGGTGCAGACACCAAGCCTAAACTCCCGATTACACATATGCAAGGACTTTAATATCGATATCGATGGATATATCGAGGGTCCAAAAATATGGATATATCGGATATATCGTTGGATATATCGACAATATCGATATCATTTTAAAGATATGGTGGATATTATGAGTTAAGCATGAATATTTTTATTGAAACTCTGGGAAACAATGATTTAGACTCTAATACACAATCTAACATCAAAATATTGCAAATTAAATCCCTATAAAAAAATAAGTGGTGTATAGGGTGCAAAAAATGCAGGGTGCTGAGCAAATAAATATTACAAACTTGTGAAAGTTTCGTAACTGATGTTACATGACATTAAAATGCACATTTATAACATTTAAATATTAGGTGCTATTAAATTAGAGGTCATTGACTTGAAATTATATTTTAAAATATATGAAATACTAAACATAGTTTTTTTTTAAAAATTTGTTACTAACTTACTACACAAAAGTAAATATTCCCTCAATTCCTATTTTATTGGCTTCCTTTCCTTTTTAGGATGTTCCAAAATTATTGTCCCATTCAAAAAGTCAATGATTTTTTTATTTAATTTTCTAAAATACCCTTTCTCATGGATATTTTGTTTCTTTCCAATGTTTTGTTCACTTAAGGGCAAACTTGGAATGTTAAAACATATATGACAATGTGAATGCATTTAATAGGGTTTCCTAAAAAAATGTGGTTTTTCAAAAGGGATAGTTAATGAAGAACAGAGGTAGTATAAAAAAATGAGTGGGGTTGTTTTAAAAATGTTACATAGTTAAAGGTAAAAATATAAAGTTAAAAAGAATTATAGGGTTATAATGTAAAAATATGTAAAAAAATGGTTTTTTTTTTTAATAAAATGGGTTTTGTCTTTTATTTAAAGAGGTGTCAGGAAGGCGATAAAGGGAAAGCAATAAAGGAATCTTATCTCTTTATCCCTTTATCACGGTTTACACTTTACACAGGCTTGGGAAACAAAAGAAAAAGGGCAAAAAAAGGGGCTTTTAGAATAGAAGCAATTATTGTTTCCATGAACAACGGCAAGACAAGGTGCACAAACTAGATGTCCAGACCTTCCTTCTTCTTCTTCTCCTTCTCCTTCTCCTTCTCCTCTTCTACTTCTTCTTTCTCTTGAAGGCTCACCGATATTTAATGATATTTGTCGAAATATCGCTGGAACATTGTTAGAAGATCGCTAGAATCGGTGCGAAAGACAGCTAAAAAACCACGACTTTCTCGATATTTCTCGATATCATCGATATTGATCGATATCTCGATAATATCTCGATATATCGCTCGATAATCAGTTAAAAAGAAATCACAGGTTAATATCGACCACCATCGTTATATCGATATATCGGCGATATATCGCTGGTATCGACGATATTACAGTCCTTGCACATATGTATGTGCACTGCTAATGACGTCGTATAGCATACTGATGACCCTATAACTAGACACTTCGGAAGACTAGAAGAACAGATTAAATTTTTTCCTTTTGTGTTCTTTCTTTTCTTTTATCTGATTTTATTTTGGGATTGTTATTTATATTTCCTTATTTGATGTATTGGAGTCTATATAATCCTCTTAGGGTGTCATTTATGCTATTGATAATTAAAGCTTGAGACTTACACGTTTGGTGAGATTCCAAATAAGCCCTAGGTGCTGACTCTTAGGGTCACAGCTTCTTTACTTATCTTTGTCGTATGTCCTACATCAACTTTGGTACTAGAGCAGACTTAATCTATGGATTCGAAGCCTTCCGCCAAGCTGCATTTTAAGATGTCCTACGAGTTCTTCCCACAAAAGAGAGGAATCCCTTTTCTTTTCCTTCCTCACAAAATCCTTGCCGCTACTCGTAAAGCCCTCACTAAACAATCAAAGCATTCAGAAACCCCGTCGAACAACCCAACAACCCAAGCAGCTCGAGTTTCGCCTTTGTTCCCTCCTTTGAAAACCCTAACCTCACCCGAACTTTAATACGACTTTTTGCCTCAACCCTTAAACCTGACACCCAAAAACAAAAAGGAAAAAAAAAAGAAAAAAAAAGGGCAAAATGCTGAAGGTTGGTGTGAGTCAAGTTTCTCCCACCGCGGGAGAGTTGGTGCAGACACAAGGCCTAGACCCCAATTATATGTGTGCATACGCACCGCCACCACCACCGTACGGTATACCCGATGACCCTATGGCTAGACACTTTAGAAGACTAGAAGAGCATATCAGATTATTTCATTTTGTGTTCTTTCTTTTCTTTTTATTTGATTTTATTTTGGGTTTGTTATTTCTATTACCCTATTTAATGTATTGGAGTCTATACAAGGCTCTTAACTTTTAGGGTTTCATTTATGTTGACTTATATGGTTGGTACCGATTCTAAACAAGCCCTAGGTGCTGATTCCTAGTGTTACAAATTCTTTACTTCTCTTCTTCTTTGCTTCTTGCTTTTTTATTTTTCTTTCTTTACCGTTAAAGGTTGTTATACTGTGAATTGTGAGTTGGAGTACATGTCCTGCATCATCCCGCCATAGTTGTCCCCCTTTTTTATTCTAAGTTGAGGAAGGGTGCCAACAACCCTATCTATCTATTAAAAAAGAAAATCCTGAATGTTTCCCTCTCTTGCTTTCATAGAAAAAAAGAATTTAGGAGATAAAATCCCGATTACATTACCGGAGGCCAAAATTGGATTTGAAAGAGCAAGCTAGAGAAAAGAAGTGTTGAGATATAAATTTCATTCTAATCATCTACTTAAAAATGGGGCCCTCTTGATCACCTTTTTCATCCCTTTCTTGAGTCCAGGATATCGGTAATAACATGTATAAAGAGTAGCCTCTACCGATGCTACCCCAAAGCATGGGCTTTTTCTTTCCCAATGGATTTTGACGCTGTATACATGCATCTTCAACTCTTCCTGCGAAATATTGTAGCCACTAACTGAATTCTCGTCATCAGGAACCTTCATAAAATCTAAAATTTCATCTACCGTATAAATCCACTTTAAAAATTCTTCGGGTTGCATCGTTGCATTGTACCTAGGAAATTAAGAATATCAATTTCAATACCATTCTCCCATCGTCGTGAATCCTAAACAATTCTAGGATCTTTGCCTTTTGGCTTTATTTTCCCTTGATCCTCGCACATAGCATTGCCTTCGCAGAGGGGGTTCAATGTAGGGCTCTTCAAACTCATCCTCCACAGAACGCGGATATGGAGATCGATGACCACATTGTTGCCCACTTGTCAACGGTTGAACTTGGGTTTGCAGTGCGTCTTTCATTTGTTGCATTTGGGCCATGTTGTTGCGATTGTTCACGTCTTCCAGCTTAGCTTCACAGCCTTTGACACTCCTTCCTCATCTCGTCATGACATTAGGAACAAGTCTAAACTAGTTTTTTAAAAAACGGGCCGTTATGTAACGGTATTCTCAGTGGACGTTATGCTTTTACGGCCTATATGCATAGTGTAAAGGGCCTCCTGTCGTAATGGTCCATTACAACTTTGTTACTGCCTTTATGCACTTTTTTTTTTTTAGGATGCCAAATGAGGGGTATCCCCAAGCCATTAAACCTAGACTAATCCCCCCATGATGTACAAACCACCCGCAAGCCCATGCATTCGATAATTAAGGAGCTGAGACTCGAACTCAGGATCTATGATTCCTAAACCACGATCCTTTGCCGTCTGAGCTACCTTCGTAGGTTTACCTTTATGCACTTAAAACACATGTTTTCTCTCATTTTCTCATTCTCCAGAACTTCTACTAGTGTTTTGCCCGCCCATAAAACCATCAGATTTGCAACATTAAAGCCATTCTTTCAGTGCTTCGAACCCAAAATCAAATATCAAAGGCATCCTTGAGCACCATTTGAAATTATTTATTTATTTATTTTTCTCCTTCTATGTTAATAGTTTTTTTCCCCCCTTTAAGTTTAGATCTATGATGTTTAGCCATAGATCTACGGTTCATAACAATCATTCATGCATTTTCTTTTCTTTTCTTTTCCTTTTTCTTTTTCGATTTTCTTTTCTATTTATTTTATGTTCATGTAAACCTAGATCTATGATGTTTAATCATAGATTCACAGCCCATAAGATTCATTCATGTATGTTTTTTTTTTTTTTTTTCTTGATTTTTTTTTTAAAAAAAAAATTAATTTTATTATTCTTTTATGATTTGCTAATAAATTTGTAAATCTCACTTTATTAGTTTAATATTATGCCAAAAATTTCAGCATGTATGATGTAGTGATGTATTATTTTATTTTATTATAATTTTTTTACTATAATTTGTAAATTAGTAATAATAAATTGTAAGTACTACACACAACTACTTAGTATTTCACTGTATGAAGGGCTAGATTTAATATTGACTAGTATTATTATAAAAAATGGGTCAAATGCTTTACCCACACTTATAAAAGTTGTCATGTTGAACCAAATTCGTTAAAACCCTTTCAAAATAGTGTTGTATTGGTTTCTGGAGTGAAAACATGAGTATCAATAAGTTTAGGCATGTTGTGCCAGCTCAAAAAAAATTTATGCTTGCTGTTACCGATTCCCATTATGTAACGCTTTGATACCACCTGATTCTTGTTACACCTTTACTGTTACCATTTGTCTGTTACACTTGCCTATTGTATTTAAAATCATGGTCTAAACATAGATCCTAAGCTATAGAATAGAAAGTCTAATTTAACTAGGACAAGTGTAAATCAACTAGGAAACTAATAAAACAAGTAAATAATAAAAGTGTTTAAAAATAAAAAATAACATCTAAAATAAGGCAAAATCTCAAGTCAGCAAAATTAAAACTGTTAGGTTGGTTTAGTGGGGAGACCGGTCAGTTTTGCAAAGGCAGTGTCATGTTAAGGAAGTGACCAGTCGGTTTTGCAAACAAGAGTACAAGACAGATCGTGTCAATGGGGGCAAATGTTCAGTAGCGTGAAAGTGAGCAGTCGGGTATTTTGTCAGCTTCTTCAAAGTGTGAATAATAACCTCCTCTCCTTACATTGCGACGATCCTTGCTCTCCATGTACTCCAAAGCTAACATACCGATGTGGTCTAATTCACAAGTTTCCTTAAATCAACAATCAACATATGGGTGCAAGAAAGAGGAGGAACCCTACTCCCAGATAACTTAAAACACCTTTTCTATAATGAGAGAGCTATAGGACAATGTAAAAATGAATGATCGACCTCCTCCTCACTCTCCCTGCACAAAATACACTACTGTGGTGACAAACAATATAGAGATCTTATTTTTTGAACCAAGTTATTAGTATTAATTCCCTTATTATCTTGTGTCCTGGTAAAAACTTGCACTTTAGTAGGGGCTTTGGCTTTCCAAATCATCTTATGAGGGGAAAAAACATGAATATTAGAATTTTCAACTGATAGATCAAAGAAAGATTTATAGAAAAAGCACCTGAAGAATGAATAAATGATTTCCTTTTATTCTGACTTGTGGGGCTTAAAGCCACCCCATCAAGCAAAGATAAAAGAAAAGTAAGCTCAATAACTTCCCTATCATTAAGATTTATGAAGAAATTGAAATTCCAATTGATAAGAAAGAAAAAAAACCTTACTAGCAATTGAAAAATTGTGAGACGAGGACAAACTATACTACTGAGGAACAAGGATGATAATGATGCTTCCCCTTTCTGCACACATCTTCCCAAGAGCAAATTTTCTCCCCATTCCCAACAATGAAAGACATGAACTGACCAAAATGAGACAAGATCTAGGAAATGAATTTCCAAGGACTTTAAGCTGTCACACGAGTTGCCAAATTTTCATCCCAATCATTTCTTTGAACGCCATGCTTACTCTTAGTGACAAAATGATATGCTGAATCTTTTTCCAATGGAAATATCCATTACCATCTCCCATTCAAAGGGATGTTTCTAGCAACAATATTTCCAATTGCTAAAAACCTCTTGGACCTGTGACGATGACAATCTGCCAGTTAATCAAATGATCCTTCTTCCTTTTCCCCACTCCTTCCCACAAAAAAGTATCTCTTCAATTTCTCAATTCTACAAGCCACTCTTCATTTTCTCTACCCACTAATAAAACCTTTCTTTTCCAAGACATTCAAAAACTCCCAATCAACAAGATCATTTGCTTTTTTGAAATCAACCATGAATAGAATTCTCTCCTTCTTAGATCTATACTCATCCATTGCTTCATTAGTGTTTAGTTTCCAACCTTAAAGCCTAAGCTATTAGGTGAAGGGTCCAAACAGGTGTATGAAGCTATATCAAACTCAATGTTTATACGATGTGAGATGTGGGACTTCCAAGACTCCCTTCACATGTAGGCCTAACAAGAGAAGAACAGGACTGTCACGTAGATGACAGAGATGGGTGTATGTTAGGAAAATAGTGACAAAGGCTTCATTAAACCAAACAAGACTTATATACAGTATAAATATTGAATTGGAATTCTCATTTTTCTAGCCATAATGTTTCAACATAATCAAACCTAATTAGATCAAATCATATATTGATAAACAGTCTTGTGACTCTTTTGATAATATTTATGTTCAACACTCCCTAGCAAAATGGTTTTTATTTTATTTTATTTTATAAAATTTTATTTAGAGGAAGAAGGTGGCGACTCTCAATTTGGCACAATTTCAATTCACCACATAAATCGGTTCAGTCAATTATGCTCAAATGATGAGAAGATGCGAAAGAAAAGAAAAAGATGAAGAAGAAGCATTGTGACAATATGAACAAGTGAGATTGTGGGTTTTCTATATTTTAATATTATTTATATTATCTTCAATTGGAAATCACAATTATACTCCTTATCATAATAAGCTCATAAAATAAAGGAAATAATACTCTCCAATACTATCCCCTTAGCTGGTGTGAACATATTAAGCATGTCTAGCTTGTCTAAAATTGAATAAGAAATTGCGCTTGTTATCCTTCTGGTTAAGACATCTGCAAGTTGATCTCTTGTCTTTACCTATGAAGTGAAAATCAAACTAGTGCTCAGTTTTTCTTTGGTGAATTTCCTGTTAATCTCTTTGTGCTTGGTTTCATCATGTTGTACAAGATTATGACTGATCTTAATTGCTTCTTTGTTATCACAATCAAAGACTTAAATATCGATATCGATAGATATATCGAGGGTCCGAAAACATAGATATATCGATCGATATATCAAAAATATTGATACTGATTTAGAGATGTGGTGGATATTATTAGTTAAACTTGGAAATTTTCATTGAAATTATGAGAAACAATGTTTTAGATCTTAATATACAATTTGCAATCAAAAGATTGCAAATTAAATCTCTATAAGACAAGTAAGTGGTGTATAGGGTACAAAAAATGCGTGATGCTGAGCAAATAGATATTACAAAGGTATGCAAATTTCATATTTAAATGTTACATAACATTAAAATAAATATTTGTAACATTTAAATATAAAATGATACTAAAATAGAGGCCATTGACTTGAAATAATATTGTAAAAATATGTAAAATACTAAACACAATAAATAAAAAAAAAAATTAACTACACAAAAATTAGTAGGGTTCTTTTAAAAACATTATAGAGTTAAAGGTAAGAATATAAAGTAGAAAAGAATTATGGGGTTGCATTTGCAAAAATATGTACAAAGCGGGTGTTTTAATAAAAATAGGTTTATTTCATTTTTAAAAAGACTCGTGTGATAAATGAAATGGCTTTAGAAAAAAAAAAAAAGAAAAAAAAAAGGCTTTAGAAAAAAGGAAAAAGAAGTGGGCTTGAGGAAACAAAAAAAGAAGCCAGATTCAAATAACTCCGGTGGCCAGGACAGCAGGACGGCATGATCAGCAGCTTCTTCCCAGGTATGTAAGTTCTCTTCTTCTTCTTCTTCTTCGTCACTGACAACGGCTAGGATGACGGTGATGGCACGATTGGCAATTCTTCTTCTTCTTCTTCTTCATTAACAATGGTAAGGATGAGTATTTAATTCATGTGTGGTGGTCGATATTCCTCGATATATCGAGGAATATCTTTGACATTTCGTCATAATATCTTCGATAAATGGAGAAAAAATGGCAACATTCTCGGCATATCATGATGTTAGCGATATTTAACAAAATATCTTCAAAATCACGAAATATTGAACGATAAGATGTGAAAATGAAATCGCAGCAGTATCGTATTGTTACCTGTCGATACAATGATATATCGTCGATAGATCGCCGATATCGACGGTATTTAAGACTATGATCACAATAAAACCTTATAGGCTCCTTGGAGTCAAAACTAAGCTCTTTTAAATATGATCTCAACCAAAGCAATTCACAAACTCGAAGTGCCATAGCTTGAAATTCTCCCTTTTGCATTGGACCTAGCAACAAATGACTATTCTTAACTAGTTACTACACCATGTAACTAGGTTTCCATCTATGAAGGTGCCATATCATGAAATCTTAAAAGCTGCGGACATTTGATAGCAATAGAAGCAAAAGTTTATTGCTAATGATTGCGTCATCAAATTTGGTTAATCCAATATAGAGCTGCAAAATTTAGACTTAGAAGGACTAAGAAGTGAATATCTTATATGGTTCTTGTGTGCAGAGGAACTGGTATTCTAATAATAAGAATAGTGGAAGAAGAAGTTGAGCCAGAATAATAATGACTTGCAGATAAGGAGACTTGACTTGAATTTGAATTGAATGTATGGGTTTTCTTGACTCTTTATAAAGCAAAGCAGAAGATTAACCACTGGTTAAACAAATTCTTAACCTCATAATGCGGGTGGAATTCAGAAAATTTTCAAAGGTTACATAGGCCCTATCAATGCATGAATCACCTAGCCATAGGTGCCATGTGAAGAAGAGTATATTTGGTTGGGGTATGGTTGAACCTACATGGTAAGTCTCCTTGAATATGAAGAAATGTAAAAATCCGATATTTAGGGGTATTTTAGTAATTTTACAGATTTTGGTTTCTTTAGTGTCAAAGTTAGTAGGTGTTTGGTCATGAGTTTAGTTTTTCCCCATCCTTGTTGGACATTAGTTGAGTCTTTTTTTGAATTTAGAAAGTTTCGTTTACTAGAAATTTCCTATTCCAAGAATTTCTATTTTGTTTAACTTTCTATTTTCAAAAGAGTTTTTATTTCTTAGAGTTTCTATTTTGAGTCTTAGGGTTTTTATTATTTTAGTATGAGTTTCAATTTAGAAAGTAAGATTTCAAGTTTCACTAGTAGTGGGATTTTATTTTATTTTATTCTGGTCAAGGGTGGGAGGGGGGAGGGGGTTTGAACCCCTAACCCCTCTTACTCCTACCCTTTACCCGACCCTCCCTCACAACTAGGCTAACCCTACTGGCTTAGTAGTTGAATTTAGAAAGTGAGTCTTTTAGTTGTCTATATAAGCAAGGCTAGTAACAAAACTAGACAGTTTATTAATGAATTTTTTTACAGATTTCCATTCAGTTAATGGTGTGACTCCAGTGATTCTTCTTGGTGGGACTCCTAGAAACCCTTGAGACTCCAAGGTTTATCATTGTTCTCTTCTTCTTTAATTTTATTGTAACCCACAATCAACCCTCTCCTTAGCCTTAATTTCAACCCTATAACCTTTACCATTTACCAAACCCTATTTTTCTATACAATTTATCATTAAAAACCTACAAGTACTCATTATGTCCAGAATTCCAAGTAAGCCTTTTCCTTTGATTTCTTACCTTATTTTTCCTTAAATCTTCACCAAATCAACCCTTCTTCCATCTATAAACGCTAATGCCATTGTCCCTTTCACAAAACCAAAAGAAGACAAGGTTTAGCCCATCTATGTTTGATTGTAGGCAACCTTATACTCTATTTTACGGGTTGTCCTACATTACCTCATTTCATATGGAACTATAAAATAGATTGATGCAAACCAAATGGTTGGTGAATTAACTTGCTTGCAACAAAACAAATAGTCAAAAAAGAAACTAAGCAAATTACCAAATAACCAAGAGAGGAGTTTTGATCGTTGAGCCTTTTAGAGGGCCTTTTCTTCCTCTTTTCCTTAGTCTTTCTTTATTTTCTTTATTTTATGATTTATACCATTTCACTCGTGTAGGGGGATATACTTGTGGGTATAGTTCTTAGCTATATATATATATATATATATATATATATATTTTTTTTTTGGGGGGGGGGGGTTTATAGTCTGGTTTAGTTTGGCTTTCGTTTCATGGGTAAATTTGGTTTCTTCATTGGAGGAAATTTTTCCTTCTCTTGTGAGTTCTGTATTTATTCAATAAAATTTGTTTCTTATCCCAAAAAAAAAAAAAAAAAAAAAAAAAAAAAAAAAAAGACTAAAAAGCCATATAAACTGGGATCACAGATATGCCACAATGCTGGGCCGAAGGAACGAATTTGATGATAAATTTCCAGGGAGGATATAGATGACCTTTAAAGTGTTAAAGATACATAGCTCCTCTTTTGGTCAGCAAGTCGGCTCTCCTCATTAAATGATCTGTGGACCTAGCTTTAATCAATCCCCAGAGAAGAAGAGAAATTTGTTTGAAGGAAGTGACTACCACCACTAAATCATACATCTCAACTTTGCCTAACCAGTAATCACAAGTCTCCATCAGTTAGTAGCCAAGACAGCCATAGTGCTGAAACCTCTTGCAATCTTAACCTCAATATTTACTTATTGCAGGTTCCTAAGGGAATACCTGCCAATATTGTGTTTTCTCATTCCTTTAAGGGGATGGCCTTTGGGGATCATATATCGCTTGATTAGGTTGAGTGGAAGAACAAACCTAAGCCTAACCATACATAATAATCCTGAAGGGCACACCTGCAAAGTGGAGGTGAGAAAGATTATGTGATCCCGTGAAACCTCGATAGACTAGTATAAAATATTCTAGCATTCCTTCCTAACCAAATCACCGCAATGACTGCTAGAAAAGAATAAGACCACAAAACTTTTCCTCTGTCCCCTATCAAACCATGGAAAGAGACCTATATCAAAGCAAAAGCTTCCACAGGAACACCCTACTTAAATCCTGTAAATTATTTAAATAAATTATTTTAGATTTTCTCCACTTGTGATAAGTCGAGTGGCTGGAATAAAATAAACAAGAGAATGCAATACTTAAAAGAAAGGGTTATGGTCTTTATTTTGAACCTCACATTTGGGCCATTTGGTGAGATGCAGTGGAGTTTTTATTTATTCTGATTATTTTTTATCTTAAAGTGATTTAGCTTAATATTTTCTTATAGGGCTTGGAGGATGGAGAAAAAAATCGGGTGGGATGTGTTATTCCTGCAGGAGCAGCAGACAAGTTTGATCGCTTCCATAACCTCCGTTCAGTATCTAGAATGAATGAGATGGATTTGATTTGTGCTGTTTTAGCTGGATATCTGGATCCATCAACATGGATATCACCATCTGGTAAGTATTCTTATTATCATTGGAATAAGCCTTGCTTCTTAAGTACAAATAATTCTATTTACAATGTAGTTTTGAAAAGAGTTAAAAAATTTTTTGTATTCACTCTATACTATACTGATGGCTATTTGTGATATAAATTTGCTACCAATTAGCTATTTATATATTCAGTTAAGAATACCTATTATCAAAATCATGCAATATGTAGCAAATCAACAACACATTCCCTGCTCTCCGAATTGCTCACAGTCCCAGCTTCTTTAATAGATGGTTTTGGGATTAAAAGTTGTATATTCAAGTAAATTATATCTAATCGAATGTGTTAGGATATTATTGTATTTATATGTTAAAGGGTAGGTTAAGGGAGTAGTTTAGTCTTTTCCTTTATTATTCTTTATTAGGATTTCTAATGTATATATATTTTTTACTTGATGCTTAATCGTTAATTAGAATTGCACCTTTTTGGAAAGTTTACACGGTATCAGAGCCTAATGGCTGATCACACCTTTTCTCTTGTGATAGCATCATCCTTAGACGATTGCATCTTCTTGATAGATATCAGCCTCTTAAAGTTTATAAACGAAATAAAGGGGGCCAGATTTTTCAGCCTCAAGCTTTAATTTGGTGGGATGAAGGTGAAATGGGCCCAACTTGGGAGTATAATTAGATTTTAAGGGGTTTTTTTAGTTTTGGGCCTTTAGTGTAGTTGGCTGTTATTTTGTGGTATTTTTGCTGGATTTAGTTGGCCCAAACCTTCCTTAGTTTAGCTTGCTTTGTAAGCCTCTAGTTTAGCTTCTTGTGTAAGCCTCCTAGTTGGCTTGCTTTGTAAGCCTCTTATGTCCCAGAGTATAAAGTCTATGGAAAGATGTATCTGGATTTTTTTTTGATGAATGAACGAAAATTCCTGCTATTGCTGCTGGTTTTGAGCTTCCCCTCAAGCCCTAAGAAGTTGTGATGCCTTCCTCATACTAGGAGTGATTCCTAGGACCCTACTAGTGTGATACTAGTAGCTTCCTCTCTCTCTCTTCCTCTTCTCTATCATTTTGTCTATTGTTTCTTCTTTTTTTTTTTTTTTTTTTTTGTGATTTACAGCAAGTGTTCTTAGCCTCCACAACCTCTATCTTAATATCAGTTGATGTAGAAAGTTGTTGAACTCTTGAATAGTTGCTGTCCTGAGATTTCCAGCAGTTTATTCTTGAATTTCCATCAACTTCCTCACCCTAGTTTTCAATATTTGATAGTTCCCCTTAAAGTTCTACATCACTTCTCCTCTGTAGTTCTTCTTCAGGCGAGATCTGATTGCAGCAGCACCATTGGACAGCATCTTCGCACCCCTCAGTTGCACCAATAGTAAAGCACCAGCAGTAACCTCGTCCTACCATATTCGAACCCATAGCACTAGTAGTAAAGCATCAGTTATCCTTTGACATAATTGTACCCATAGTTTCAATTGAACAAGACCATGCAACTCTCTGTCTGCATCAGTCACACCCGGCATCTCTTTTAGTCCAAGTAGCAAGCCCTAGTTGAGCAAACCCTAGCCCAACTTTGCACCATCGCAGCAGATTGCGACCTCTAAGCATCTTATCGAGCCCTAATCTCCATGTCAAGCCACCATTGCATCACCCTGAAACCTTGTCGAGCTCTGTCAGATTGCCATCTCTCTTTGTCAAACTCTGTTGAACTGCCATCTCTCTTTATCGAACATCGTGGAGCTCAATCACAGGCCATTCACACTCTCATTGAACCGAGTCACATGCCATTCACACCAGTTGCAAGCTTTTGCACCACAGTTGACTCACTTAGTTGTCACCCAGCCTTTAAGATCAACATTCTAGACAGTTGATTGGGACCCTTTTTTTTTTTTTTTCATGGGGGTTGTTGTATGTGTTGGAGGAGTTGCATGTTCTTGCTTTAGCTGGCTCTACTATTGAATCGTCTTCCTTTCGTTTGAGTCCTAAGTCCTTTAGTTATTATTTATGGCATTCTCACCTTGGACATGTTTTAAGTTCTCGTTTGAGTTTTTTAGTTTTTATTGGTGTTTTAGGTGATATGCATAATTATGACATTTTTTTTTTATTGCAGTGGTTGTAAACTTGCAAAATTTTCTACCTTGCCATTTAGTAAAAGTACAATTGTTTCTTCTGCCCCTTTTAATCTTGTTCTAAGTGTGGGGACTTGCCCTTATTGCCACTAAAGGTGGATTAAGGTATTATGTCTCTTTTATTGATGATTATAGTTGGTATTTTTGGGATTATATTATAAAATGTCGTTCAAAATTTTCTTCTGTTTTTGCTTCTTTTTGTGCTGTGATTCATACTTAGTATTTTGCTATTATTAAATGCTTCTATTGTGATTTGGTTGGAGAATGTATAGTTCTTAACATGTTGACATTTGATGTTCAGTCTTCATGCACTAATACTCCTGAACAGAATGGTGTTGCCAAGCGTAAGCATATGCACATCATGGAAACTGCGTGTTCTTAATTAATTTATGCATTCGTGCCTAGTTCTTTTTAGGGTGAGGCCCTTCTCGTTGCTGTGCATCTTATTAATCAAAATTATTTTTATCATTACATTTAGTATCTCACCATTTGAACGATTGCATGGAAATTCCCCTTATTATTATGGATTACATATGTTTGGCTGTATTTGCTTTGTTTTCTTGCCTAAAGTTGCACGCACTAAGTTATCTGCACAATTAGCTGTGTGTGTGTTTCTTGGTTATGGTGACGATTACAAAGGTTATCATTGTTATGATCTTGTTGCTAAGAAATTGTATGTTTCTCGTCATGTTGTCTTTGTTGAGCATATTCGTTTATTTTCTATTCCCTCTGCTAGTGATGTTGTTGGAAAAGTGTCTTATACTTCTCTTATTACGAGCTAAAGGGTACTATTGTCTTTGTACTTATATTAGTATAAAGCTAATTTACAAGAAAGAAAACCTACGTTCTATTTTACAGCAGTCATATTTCTTTTCTTCTTTTCTCTTTCTTTCTTCTTTGATTAGTTATACAAATCCACTTGGTATTAGAGCTTCTACTCATCTATCTGTATGCGTGAAGGGTTTGACAAGTTGAAGGAGAGCAACTTGTTGATGTTAGCATTTGTTGACGTCATCTGTTGATGTCAGCCGTACAGATGCTAACATCAGAGGGCAAAAAAACCCTACCAATTTAGTCATCTCTTCAAGGAGGATTTACCTGTAAAGTTTGTCCATATCTGAGATCATTTAAGGGGTTTTTTCGATTTTCCTTCGATTTTTCAGAAAAATGGTGGTTTTTTTCAAAACCATAAATCCAACCATATTTGTTCAAGTTTTGATGGGTCGAACTGATGCAGAGGGTGCTGACTTGGAGTTTTTTAAGCCCTTTTGGTGTTTGTTGCTTCATTTCACTGTTTTTTGTTGAGATTTGCTTTGTATCAGCCGTAAACTTCACTGGTATGCAATAAAAAAACTCTTCTGGTTGTTTTTTGTGGCTGTGTTGGAGTCCAGAAGGTGTTTTGTGGGTAGTGTGTGCTACCTTGTGTCACATATTGAACATTTGTTACCTTACTTGTGGTATCTGTTACTTGGACATATCCGTTGTGTTTGGACTTTGTTTGGGTGGTTTTCTATTTACATCATGTCAGAAGTTAGTCAGACCTCTAAAAGCCATTAGAGTAGGCTAATGGGTCTAGGAATACCCACTAATGAAAACCCTACACTCCAAATTACAACTGTGAAATTGGATAGGCCTAATTATTTAGCCTGGTTTCGATTAGCAACCTTATATATCACGAGTAAAGAGAAGATGGGTTATTTGAATGGTAAGGCGAAAGAACCTCCGATAGATGACCCTTCACATGAGAAGTGGGATGCAAAAAATTCTATAATTATGTCTTGGCTTTTACATTTGATGCACCTAGAGGTTAGTGATGGCTACTTGCTTTTGCGAACTTCAAAGGAGATTTATGATGCAGTTGCACAAACTTATTTAAAGATAGGGAACATAGCCCAGATGTATGACTTGAAGTGTCAAATTCATAAGACTACTCAGGATGATAAGCCTTTATCAGTTTATTTCCGTAAACTCTTGGCATTGTGGTAGGAGTTGGACTACTATCAGGTTTTGCGGGTTGATTAAAGTTTAATAAACTTGTTGAATAGGAGCGGATCTTTAATTTTCTTGTTGGGCTAAGAGATGAATATGATTTGATTTGTATACAGATTCTAGGAAGGGAACCTTTTCCTCTGCGTAGAAGTATATATGCTTATGTTTAGAGTAAGGAGAGCAGAAGGAATACCATGCTTCACTCTACCTCACAGGAGAGATACACACTTACTACTGCTTCTCAGCAAAAGCGGAGGGGTATTCTACCAGGTGGTGATGGAGGAAAATGTGTTGATTCTGTTTTTGATGAAAAAGATTAGTTATTTTGTAATCATTGCCAGAGACTAAGGCATACTAGGGAAACTTGTTGGAAGCTCCATAGTCGCCCTACTAGAGGTAGGAGGGGCGTACTGGTGGTTTATCTCGTTCCTATGCTCACTATTCTATAGTTGTGGACACTGTTCCACCCACTTCATTACCTTATGGAACTTTTGATTCTGAGTCTATGACGCTTACAAGAGTAGAGGTTGAGTCTCTTAGATGCCTAATGTGTCAACTAGATACATCCACCACTACATCTATCTCTTTTGCCCACTTAGGTAATTTGGCTACCTCTTTTAGTGTATCTTTGTAAATCCTCTTCTTATCCTTGGATTATTAATTCTGGGGCTTCTGACCATATGTATGGTTTCTCTACCTTATTTCGTTCTTACCACACTTGTTCATGCAAGGATAAGGTTAGGGTAGCTAATGGTTCTTTGTCATTTGTCTCAGGGAAAGGTTCCATTTCTACTAACCCTGATATGTCTCTTTCTTCAGTTTTGCATGTTCCCAATTTTCTATTAGTTGCATCACTGCTGATCTAAATTATAGTGTAACCTTTTACTTCTCATTGTGTTTTTTAGGACCTAGTCACAAGGAAGATGATTGGTAGTGGTAGCATGAGAGGTGGTCTTTACCTTTGGGATCCTATTGAGAAGGAAGGTGGTTAAATTATGCATGCGCTCCAGTGTGGGAGATGTGCTGCTTCTGAAGAGCAGCTTTAGCTCTGGCATAGAAGATTGGACCATCCATCTTTTTTCTTACTTCAGTGCATTTTTCCATCTTTGTTCTCTGGAATAAATGTTTCTCAATTTAAGTGTGAAGTGTGTGAACTTGCAAAACATCATTATAAGCCTTTTACTATTGTGCACACTGATGTATGGTTCCTCCTGCATTATCTTATTATCTGGATTACGATGGTTTATTACTTTTTTTGATGATTTCTCTAGACTTACATGGGTGTATATGTTGAAAGAAAAGAGTGATGTTTTCAGACTTTCGATAAGATGGAGCTTAACCAATTTAATACCTCCATTAAGATTTTTCGTTGTGATAATGGTGGTGAGTACCTTTATGGGGGTCTTTAATCCTATTTTCAGGATCATGGGATCATTTATTAGACTTATTGTGTGCATATTCCTCAGCAAAACAGCATTGCAGAAAGAAAAAACTGCTATCTTCTTGAGGTAGCTAGGGCTTTGATGTTCTCTATGCATGTTCCTAAATCCTACTGGGGACATGCAGTGCTCACTGCAGCATATTTAATGAATCAGATGTCTTCCAGAGTTCTTGCTCACAAGGCACCAATTGATTTGTTGTCTTTATCCTCATGCCCTAGTACTTTTCTTATTCATCCTCGTGCTTTTGGGTGTTTTTGCTTTGTTTATGTTTCTGTCTTGGCTTGTGGTAAGTTGGATTCTCAAGCTCTGAAGTGCCTTTCTTGGGATACTCACCTACTTAGAAGGGGTAAAGTTTTATCATCCTCCCTCACGAAAGAAGTTTGTCACTATGGATGTGACCTTTCTTGAATCGGTGTCCTATTTTTCCCCCTCTTAAACTTCTATTCAGGGGGAGTGTTGTAGTGAAGAGAAGTCCTTTGTACTTCCTACTATTATATCTCTTTCTGACCTTATTCTTGTTCCATCTCAAGGTTTGGAAGAACAACGTCCTCCTCCAAAAGAATTATAGATCTATTCAAGGAGACAGAAATAAAAGACCCTTTCCCTTCCCTATGGCCAATCGTCATGGAATCAGGTAACATAATATCTACTCCTGTTACTCTTGATGATTTTGATATTCCTATTACTCTTTGTAAAGGGGTTAGATCTTGTACTCTAACATCTTATTTCTAACTTTGTCTCCTATCAGTCTTTCTCCATTTTTTCATACCTTTGTATCCCAATTGTCTTCTGTGTCTATTCCTAACAATTTGCAGGATGCACAGTGTGCTAAAAAATGGAAGGAAGCTATGTGAAGAGATAACTGCTCTTCAGAAAAATAAAACTTAGGATTTAGTTGAATTACCTGTGGGGAAGAAGACAGCTGGATGCAAATGGGTGTTCATAGTAAAGCATAAGGCTGATGGCAGTGGAAAGGTATAAAGCTAGATTAGTAGTAAAAGGCTTTACATAGATATATGGCATTGATTACCAAGAGACATTTGCTCCTGTGGCCAAAATGAATTCTGTTCAAGTCTTACTTTGTTTAGCTACCTATTTTGGATGGGCTTTTCATCAGTCGGATGTTAAAAATGCATTTCTCCATGAATATCTAGAAGAGGAAGTCTACATGGATGTACCTCTAGGTTTTGAAAGTGATACAACCAGGGGGAAGGTGTATAAACTAAAGAAGGCCTTATATGGATTGAAACGATCTCCTCGAGCGTGGTTTGAGAGATTTACTTGAGCTATGTTGAAATATGACTTCAAACAAAGTTAGGGAGATCATACATTATTCATCAAGCACTTTTCACAGGGGAAAGTAATAGTTCTTATTGTATATGTGGATGATATATGATTAGGAGGAGACATAGAAACTAAAGGAACATTTAGCCAGTGAATTTGAGATAAAGGATTTGGGAAGTTTGAAGTATATTTTGGGTATTGAAGTTGCTAGATCTAAGACTGACATCTTCATTTCTCAGAGAAAGTATGTGCCAGATCTTCTCAAGGAAACTGGGATGTTGGGTTCCAAACCTAGTGATACTCTTGTGGAGTAGAATTACAAGTTAAGGGAAGACCCTACAGGTGTATTGTTGGACAAAGGTAGGTATCAATGGTTAGTTGGAAAACTGATTTACTTGTCACACACTTGACCAGACATTGCCTAGGCTGTTAGTCTAGTAAGTCAATTTATGCATTCGCCTTGAGAATCTTATATGGAGACGATCCATCAAATCCTTCGCTATTTGAAATCTATTCCTGGAAAGGGATTGTTGTTCCCTAAATATGGCCACTTGCGAGTGGAATCATGTACATATGCAGATTAGGCTGGTTCTGTCACTGATTGCAGGTCGACATCCCGTTATTGCACTTTTGTAGGGGGAAATCTTGTGACCTGGCGAAATAAGAAACAAGCAATTGTAGCCAGATCTAGGCTAAGTTCAGGAGCTATGGCCCAAGGAGTGTGAACTTCTATGGCTGAAAATATTGTTGAAAGAGAATGGATTAGATTTAGATGATCCCAAGAAATCATATTGTGACAACAAAGCCACAATTAACATCGCTCACAACCCAGTATAGCATGATAGGACCAAGCATATTGAAATCAACATTACTTCATAAAGGAGAAATTGAGTTCTAGGGTGATTTATTTGCCTTATATCTAAACAGGAGACCAATTAGCAGATATATTGACTGAAGGAGTAGCAAGTAAAGTCTTCCACACTTTCTTAAGCAAACTGGGCATGTGCGATATCTTTGCACCAACATGAGGGGGAGTGTTAGAAAAGTGTCTTATATTTCTCTTATTTACTTATAACAAGCTGAAGGGTACTATTGCCTTTGTACTTATATTAGTATAAAGCTAATTTACAAGAGAGAAAACCTACGCTCTCTTTTACAGCAGCCATCTTTCTTCTCTTCTCTTTCTTTCTTCTTTGATTAGTTATACAAATCCACTATTGTCTCTAAATCTGACATTGTTTATCTTGATCCTTTTCCTGATAGTGTTCATTGTGATACGTACATTGGTGATTTAGTTCCTTCTGATATGTCATTTCAGTCTTCTTTGTCTAGTGCTCGTCCTCCTATTATTCATACTTATTCTCGCAGGAATAAAGGTCCCTCATTTGTAAATCAAGCTCCTTCCCACACTTCTGCTGAGTCTTCAACTTCTGGTGATGTGGATTCTACTGCTCCTCGCTATCTTCAGCGTATTCATAATTGTTTTGATAGTTTTGGTTTCTCAAATACTTGTTATTCTTATGATTTATGCTCTTTCTTGTCGTCCATTCATTCTCTTTTGAGCCCACCTCCTATAAAGACGCTATTCTTGATCCTCTTTGGCCATAGGCTATGAATGAAGAAGTTTCTACACTTGATACCCTTAAAAAATCGAGACTTCTTCATTCCTCTCTATTGCACCCAAAGCTTGTTGCATTCTATTGCACAATCTAGTTGCAACCCTTGGCAGATTTTTTCACTCTCTCATAACTCCTCTGTCGCAAGTCCCTTAGAAGCTGCACACACCGTTGAGCATTCTTCTCCTCTATTGCACACCAGTCACAGTAAAATTGGAACCAATAGCATCTTCACGACTTCTTTCTATGAAGCTTCCATTCTCCATCTTAGCAAATCCTAACAACACCCACACCCAAGTTGATTCTCCTCAATTGAAACCTACCCCTTTTTAGTCTCAAGTCCTCATGGCTTCCCTACCAATCACAATCATAAGCCCTAATGTCTCACCAGTAGTCGCAATTGCACTATCCCAGCAATTACAATCGCATCATTAAGTCGACCCACCAGTCACACTCTTAGTCCAATCTACTCTTTAATTGCAAACCTAGCTATGTTGTAGTTGTAATCGCATTGCATCTCTTCCCAGTTCTAGTTGCAAGTTGCACAATAGTAGCAGCATCTTCTTTGCACTCTTTAATTAATTCTAGCCCTAGCATCTCTCCCCACAGTCGCACACCTCGTTGAGATTGCATAGTTGCACTAGATTGCATAATCGCCCCTTGTCAAGTTCTATCTGAGGTCGTAGAAGCAGCCTTGTATCACTCACACCTCTTGAACCATAGTCGAACGAACCATAGTTGCAAACCTCGAAGTCTCTCTCTCTCTCTCTCTCTCTATTGCGTTCCACATCTCCTTCCATGAAGGAATTGCACTAGTTTTGAATCCCTATCAATTGAGTCAAACTTTGTTGCACCATCTAAGCCTTTCTGTAGGCATTAGTAGATTTCATCCAGTTTCAAGCCTAGCCTCTATCTATCTCTATCGCACAACTGACCAGATCTTTCTCCACCTAGTTGCACAACACTCAACAATCAAGCCTTCTTCTATTAGTTTCATTATTCTCTCTCACTTCGAACAATAGTGGCTTTCTCTCTCTTGACGCACCTACCTCTGTTTTGAACTCTCTATCAGTCGTGATTTTGAACAGCATCAGTATCTCCTTAATTCTTGTTTGGAAACTGATATGTGGATGTCTTGGGTCCATTTTGTTGGAAATATTAAATAGGAGCTGTTTGCCTTTGGTGATTAGTTGTCCTAATTTGGGAATTAATTAATTCGTTGTTTTTTGTGCGTGGTGTTTGGCTCTCGACCATCACTCATCAGTTACTCTCTAATCTCGTGATCATACTAGTGGAATCTAAGAATGTTGTTTCATCGAATTTTCTACCTTCTCAGTTCCTATCTCACCCTTAGGCGGTATTTGCGCTTTTTACTTCTACGGTGCAATCTATGACCGGAAGTCCAAGGAGCATATTGGGACTGAGTGTAGAGTTAATGATTTGTACATTTTGGAGAGCTTGCAAATTTTTTTTATGATGTCTCATACCTTTGCTCGTTTTTTGTTTCTTCTTGATAGACTCTTGATGCTCTTCGGGCTCACATCATGTGTTTGAGGGGGCAGGTATGGGATGTAATATTTGACAAACTCTTGTAATAGTTTTTTTATTTTATATATATATATATATATATATATATATATATATATATATATATATATATTTTTTTTTTTAAATATCAATAAGAATTACCTCTTTCTTGCAAAGTAACAGGCACACACAACGGTAACCACTTAGAGTAGCGCTCATCCTTCTGATGAGCAGCATGAGAAGGAAATTAGTGAGAGTCTAGGCATTAACAACAATCTCCAATGCATTCCTTATCTCTAGCTGATGTACTCACAGTCTCGGGGCTACCTTCACTTCTCTCCAAGAGAGTCAAATCCAATATCTACTTCATCTACGTTTGATGCAATAAAACGTCCCAAGAGCCTTGCCTATGGCTACATCTCTAGGGGTTGCTATCATGGTGGAACTGGTGTTGCCTTGGTATCCAGTCAAAAGCGTGGCAGTCACTCCTTTGATTCCCCTTGTTGCATTGTTGTAATACATCACCATGGTTGAGGTCGAGAAACTTCTTCAAAAGGAATTTTCGATGCACTTCCTCCTTCCATGGTCCGAAGTCTCGCTCGTCTTTGACGAGATCTCACCGAGATGATTCAGTCTTGCCGTTGGACGATCCGGGATCTCCCACCGGTACAAATATATCATGGCAAATACCCCTCTTGGACGAGTTTCTCGTGATCTCGAACGAGACGTGACGAGATGTACGAGATTTCATTGATTCGGTTGGATTCGAATGAGAAATTGTTCAAATCGTACGAGAAACTCAGTAGGGCAGAGAAGACCATACGGCTTACCTTGATAGCAGTTCGAGCTTCCATTCTCTCTCATTGATGGTCAGACGAAGTGGTCTGGGTGGTTCGAATCTAGATCTGGGCTTCACGCTTCATCGCGTTGTCTCCGGTGGCCAACAATGGCATCTCTATTGTCTCAGGTGGGCGTTGCGGTGTCTCAAGCCGGCGGCAGATCTCGCCGGATCTGGTGGTGGGTGGCCTCCGACGATTGACAACGAGCTCCGTCGATTTCTTTGCCTCTCTCTGCCTCTCTCTCGATTATTTGAGACTTGCAGAACCAAGGGGGTTTTATTTTTTGGGGAAAATGTTAGATTAGTGGGGCCATAGGAAAATAATTACAGTTAGCAGTCGTTAGTTAAGTTAGTAGTCGTTTATTATAATGTTAGTAGAAAATGACACTCAATTGTAATTATTTTACATAGCCTCACCAATCTAAAAATCACCCTATTTGTTTTTTATTTTAATTTTATTTTAAAGAAGGGTTGTTGTGTTGACTGACTTGGGAGCTTTTTTTTTGTTTGCTTTTTCTTTCTTTTTTTTTTTTTTTTTTAACTGCAATTAACAACTTATATGTTCATGGCCCTATATTTTTTACGAAAAAAAAAAACAAATAATCATGAATTTATAAATATATATTGTTTTTGATTTTGTAAATAATAATTTTTGTTTTTTAGTTTCAAAAATATTGATTTTTTAAATTAGAAAATTGTTGAACATTTTTTTAATCATTATGAACTTATAAATATGCATAAATAATTTGCAAAATTATTTTTTGTTGATATATGATATTTATTTATGTTCTTTGAGATTATATTAGATATCTAAAACATAAAAATAGTGTTCTTTCATGATATATTAGCGCGCTAGCGCCTATTTTTATGTTTTTGACCATATTATATGCCTTGAGTTCATTGTTTTGCTTATTTGATGGCTCCAATGTAATCATCATATTTTTTTTACAAATTTTCTATAATTGTTTTGAATTTTTTGAAACATTTTTTCATGCATAAAGTTGCATCTCGCTCGATACGCGACAGGTTGGGCGAGACCGAGATGAACAAGACCGAAACGAGATGGGGACCGAGACCGAGACTTTAAACCATGCCTCCTTCCCTCACCAAAGTTCAACTTGTGACCACCACATTCCGTGGAGCTTGCAAGCCATGTCGACTTAGGTAAACTCCACTTTTCAAATTCTTCATCTTCAATGATATAAATGGAAATGCACAGGAGCATGTGGTGCACATCTTTGACTTGCTTGGGGCCTATAGAAAAAATGAGTCCTTGAGACTTTGAGAGTTATCCAAGATATTAATAGGAGGTGCTTACTCATAATATTCCAACTTGGTCCCCGAGTCTATGCTGATTTGGGAGGCACTGGTCCAAGCATTTTATGGGAAGTTCTTCATCTAGACAAGCATTTGACGGCCACCACCCTTTGTCCTTGTATATGGTTCGTTATTTTTCGTAATAAAATTCTTTCATTTCTTACCAAAAAATGTTCTCCATAGAGATGTGGAAAACATGATTGTTGGCTTAGACGGTTTATATAATCAGGAGACAGTCATCATGCATTAAGATAACTTTTACTATGTGTTGATTTTGGGGGGATTTATAGATTGGTCCGGCTATGGGTAAATAATTACAGTTAGTGGTCATTCTTAGTGAAGTTAGTAGTCATTTATTAGGAAGTTATTGGTAATTTGTATTGAACTGTAATTATTTTCTCGTAGCCCGACCAATTTAGAATCACCCCTTGATTTTGTGTCACCAGGTATTTTTGTGACTTGCTACAATGTCATTTCTTGATCTCGTCCAGTGTCATTTGTTTACCCAATGAAGCATATATCCTCATTGGGTGGATAATATCATCTTATTATAAGATCTTTAGAATTTTAAATTTAAAAAAGAAGTTGAGAATTAAATTGAATGTTTAGTTTCCCCCAATCATTGAATCAGGTGCTAGTGATTCTCATGGGTAACTTAAGGACAATATTTTCTAATTTCTGAATTTCCTGTTCATTGGATGGCTAAATTTTGATTTTCAAAAATTGGAGGGTAGGAATCATGATTACATCTTTTAAGTAAATTTACAGTTTAGCAGTTACAAATTTTATAAACATTTTTGTTTATGACATAATCTTGGGTTCTTTATGTAGAAACATGTAGAAACATGTGAACCCCATGGGGTAGCTTAGTTGGCAAGGGATCCTGCTGTAAGAAGTAGAGGTCCTGAGTTCGACTCTTGCTATCCCCTTGAGGCCACCCAAACAATATTTCCATGGTTCTCATGGGCCTTGGTCTTACTTGATCCATGTGGGTTGTGGGGTCTTACATGGGCCTGAGGTTTGCCTGAAGGGTTTCCTTGTCATAAAAATTAATAAGTTTAAAAAATTAAAAACAGTTGAGTTGTAAACTAGGGTTTAGGTTAGATAGGAGAGAGAAAAAAAGAGAAGAAGATGAAGAAGAAAGGTTTAGGGTTTAATTAAATTACCCTACACCTTCTAACATATTGCTTTTATATAAGAAAGATAAGTCCAAGTACAAAACTACCCTTCAGGAAATAAAGAAATAACAAGCACTGTAAAACAATAAAAATAATAACTCTAACACTCCCCCTCAAGATGGAGCATACAAATCAAACATGCCCAGCTTAGAAGACAACTGTTGGAAGGATGGACGAGCAAGAGGCTTTGTGAGGATATCACCAAGTTGATCACTCGAACGAACATATGGAGTAATAAGCTCCTTCCGAAGCAACAAGTCTCGAATAAAGTGACAATCCAGTTCAATATGCTTGGTACGTTCATGAAAGACAGGATTATTAGCAATAAAAATAGCAGCCTGATTATCACAATACATCTCCAGAGGAACAGAAACATCAATACCAATGTCACGAAGGAAAGCACGAACCCACAACATTTCAGAAGCCGTATGAGCCATAGCTCGATACTCAGCCTCGGCACTAGAACGAGCAATAACATTTTGCTTCTTACTCCGCCAAGTAACCAAATTTCCACCAACAAATGTACAATAACCAGACATGGACTGCCAATCAGAACGCGAACCAGCCCAGTCAGCATCACTAAAGCCAGTGATAGAGAGAAAAGCAGAGGGTTTATACAACAAGCCTCTACCAGGAGTACCCTTCAGATAACGGAGAATACGACAGACAGCATCAAAATGAGGGTGCCGAGGAGTATGCATGTACTGACTAACGACACCAACAGCATAAGCAATGTCAGGACGAGTAACAGTAAGATAGATTAACTTTCCAACCAGCCGACGATAGCGACCAACATCAACAAACAGATCACCCTGTTCACTATCAAGTTTTACAGTAGAGTCCATAGGAGTATCCACAGGGCGTGAGCCTAAGAGACCTGTTTCAGACAAAAGGTCAAGGACATATTTCCGTTGGGAAAGATAAATACCTCGAGAAGACCGAGCAACTTCAATCCCAAGAAAATATCGAAGAGCACCCAAGTCCTTAGTATGAAACTGCTGGCCCAAATAACGCTTCAAATCAGCAATGCCAGCTGAATCACTCCCAAAAATAATAATATCATCCACATAAACAATCAAAACAATGGTGCCAGCAGTGGAATGACGAGCAAAGACGGAATGATCAAAGGTAGAACGCTGGAACCCATATTCAAGAACAACAGCACTGAATCGATCAAACCAAGCTCGAGGAGACTGTTTCAAGCCATGCAAGGCCTTTTTAAGGTGACATACAAGATGAGCATTCTCAGCAACAACATATCCTGGGGGTTGATCCATATACACCTCCTCTTGAAGATCACCATGAAGGAATGCATTCTTGATATCAAGCTGATACAAAGGCCAAGAGCGATTAACGGCCACTGAGAGCAAGATGCGAATAGAGTTTAGGCGAGCAACAGGGGAAAAAGTCTCCAAATAGTCAACACCATAGGTTTGGGTGTAGCCTTTCGCAACCAGCCGTGCTTTAAGGCATTCAATAGAACCATCAGGAAGATACTTAACGGTATAAACCCAACGACAACCCACTGTCTGTTTTCCTGGAGGAAGAAGAGTAATCTCCCAGGTGTGGTTCTTATGAAGAGCGCTCATTTCCTCATCCATAGCTTGTTTCCAGCCAGAAGAAGATAGTGCCTGCTTATAAGATGAAGGAACTGAAATAGAGGACAAGGAACAAGCAAAAGACTGCAAATAAGGTGAAAGACGATTATAAGACAAGAAATGAGCAATAGGATGTTGTGTACAAGTTCTTTTACCTCAGCGTAGAGCAATAGGTAAATCATCGGTGCGCAAGGAAGAAGGAGGCAAAACAGGATCCTCAGATCGAGAAGCTGTAGGAACAGGGCCATAAGAAATAACTCGTCTATCTTGAGATCGGTGATACACCTGCAATGGAGGGTTAGAAGGAGCTGAGGAAATTGGAGAAGTGACAACAGGTGGAGACATGGGCATCGGAAGAGTAGGAGAGGGAAAAGAATGCTCCCCCTCACAAGAAGATATGAGATCAGAAAAGAGATTCTCACCTTGGGAGGAAAAGAAAGATGTAGACTCAAAAAATGTGACATCAGCACTCACAAAGTAGTGACGAGAATCCAGACTATAACAACGATAGCCCTTTTGAGTACGGGAATACCCAAGGAAGACACACTTCCGAGCTCGAGGAGATAATTTATCCTGACCCAAATCAAGCACATGAACAAAAGCAACACAACCAAAAACCTGAGGGAGGAGTGAGGGAGAAAGGAGGCTGAGCAGGATAAACAAGAGAAAAAGGGGACTTATGATCCAAAACAGTAGAAGGCATCCGATTAATGAGATAACAAGTAGTTAAAACAGCATCACCCCAAAAATGTTTAGGTACCTTCATATTAAACATTAAAGTACCAGCAATATCAAGTAAATGGCGGTGTTTTCGCTCAGCCACACCATTTTGCTGGGAAGTGTGAAAACAACTAGTCTGATGAATAATGCCTCGATCAATGCAAAATGAATTCATAAGGGTTTGGGTATACTCCAATGCATTATCAGATCGAAAAATCTTAATCCGCTTATTAAATTGAACAAGAATTTCATTATAAAATTGAAGAACAATTCTAGGCAATTCAGACCTCTCTTTCATTAGAAATAACCATGTCATTTGGGAATAATCATCAACAAAAACAACAAAATAATGAAAATCACTCAAAGTTGCAGTACGAGATGGACCCCAAATATCTGTATGAACCAGAACAAATGACTCAGATTGACGATCATGATTACTACTAGGAAAAGAATTACGGTGATGCTTCCTTAACTGACAGGCCTCACACTCTAATTTAGACAAAGGACTCAATGAGGGAATAGCGGTCTTCAATTTAGCCAAAGATGGATGACCCAAGCGGAAATGCCACTGAAGAGGAGAAATTGTAGCAGACAAGGCAGAGGAACTGAGAGACAGGAAGTCACCGGGATCCAAAAGATAAAGACTGTCCTTCTCATGCCTCGAACCAATCTTCTTCTTGGTCTTGAGGTCCTGAAAAATACAAGAAGTAGGAGTGAAAACAATTTCACACTGTAAGGCTTTTGTCAACTGATTAACAGAGAGTAAATTAAATGGAAAATTAGGAACATAAAGACTAGAAGGTAAGGAGAAAGAGGTGGTGGGATGAAGAACACCTTGTCCATGAATAGGCCGAGAAGAGCCATCAGCTAACACGACATGATGATTAACAGGTGTTAAATCAGAAAAACAAGATGATAAACCAGATATATTTTTGTTAGCACCGGAATCAATAATCCATGAAGAAGGAGAAGCTGCTACACATGCAATATTACTTGAATTAGCTAAGGTAGCAGTAGAGGAAGAAGAAGGCTGTAGAGAAGGAAGTGCAGTGCGCAAGTGCTGGATGAGAAGCTCGCTAAGTTGAGTACTGAACGTATCATGAGAACCAGAACTAGAATAAGCATATCCAACAGATGTGGGTTGTGACTGTGCCATACTCTGAGACTGTGCTACACCATCACTAACTTAATTCACATAATTCGGCTTACCATATTTTTGAAAACAGTAAGGTTCAGTGTGATTTGTACCCCCACAATAAGTACATTTCCTGTCACCACGTCCATTAAGGCGACCACTACCACCACGAGAACCACCACGAAAATTACGGCCTCCACGGCCACCGCGGAAACCACCACGAAATCCGCCACGGCTTCCACTGTTAGAGACCAAGGCAGTAGTCTCTGAAGAAGAAACAGGGGAACTAAGCAAGGGAAGATGCTGTCCTAGGGAAGAACGCAATAGCCGGGAATAGGCATTAGCAGCCGTAGGCAAGGTCTCACTCGCAAGGATCTGATCTTTAAAGCCACGAAGATCAGAGTCCAAACCAGATAATAAGTTGGCAATCATAAACTCCTCCCATTGCTTCTTTTGCTGCTCTAAATCAGTGGTAAACGGCCTATGCTGCAATAATTAATCCCACAAATTCTTAAGTGTGCTATAATACTCAGCTAAAGGTTTCCCAGACTGTTTGGTGACCCCCAGACTGTTTGGAAGAAACAGGGGAACTAAGCAAGGGAGGATGCTGTCCTAGGGAAGAACGCAATAGCCGGGAATAGGCATTAGCAACCGTAGACAAGGTCTCACTCACAAGGATCTGATCTTTAAAGCCACGAAGATCAGAGTCCAAACCAGATAATAAGCTAGCAATCATAAACTCCTCCCATTGCTTCTTCTGCTGCTCTAAATCAGTGGTAAACGGCCTATGCTGCAATAATTGATCCCACAAATTCTTAAGTATGCTATAATACTCAGCTAAAGGTTTCCCAGACTGTTTGGTGATGAAAATTTTCTTATATAGCTCATACACACGAGAAACATTACTCTGATGAGAAAAAGAATCTGCAATGGAGTCCCAAATTTTCTTGGGGGAGTTACAAAATTCAACGGTTGTAGCAATATCGGGATCCATACTATGCCAAAGCAATCCCATAACAGCAGAGTCCTCGCAAATCCAATCTTCATAAGTGGGATCACTAGCACTAGGAGGATTGTCAGTCAAATACTTCAACTTTCGATGAGCACGTAAATAAACTCTAACTGCATGTGCCCAAGCCATGTAATTTAAACCATTCAACTTTTTCGAAGTGATAGATTTAGGCAAATCATTGTTAACATTAAAAACTGGGAGTTTTTCTTCAGTCTTAGTACTGGATTTCTCTTCTACCATCTCAAACACAAGGTTCAAACAACAAAACCAGATCTGGAACTAAACCAACAGACCCTTAAATCAGTCAACGAACCAATAACAGACTTGAGAAATAGCAAACCTCCCAAAACACTTGAGAAACCCACAAGAATATCAACAATCTGATGGAAAATCACATAACCAGACCTCTTTACATAGCAAGATGACTCAGAGCAAAGCTACAATCACCATACCAAGGCAGCAAAACCAGGAAAACATGATAACAGAGGCCAAAACTTCAGGAAACACATAGCCGACCCTTCAAATCACATAAAAAGACAAGCAATTGTGATCCAAACATCAAAATAACTCCAAAGCCACTCAAGAATCACCTAGTCGGCACCCATAGAGACTACCCCAAGCAACAAACTCGAGCCAAAGTCTCAAAAATTTGAGTTTCAAAAAATCGCACTAAAATCTGGGAAAAATATAAGAAAATTCAAAAATCATACCAAACGACCTCGGATCGCAACGAAACTTCACCAGAAATTTTCCTTAGGGGAGTCGACTAGATTGGGGAGATCAACTCACCCTGCTGACATCATATGCTGACGTCAGCATCTACTCTGATGACGTCAGCAGGTCTGTGTTGATGATATCTTGCTGTGCTCCTCTTCTATTTTTCAGATTTGTCACACAAGAATCGATTAGGAGGCTCTGATACCAAGTTGAGTTGTAAACTAGGGTTTAGGTTAGATATGAGAGAGAGAAAAAGAGAAGAAGATGAAGAAGAAAGGTTTAGGGTTTAATTAAATTACCCTACACCTTCTAACATATTGCTTTTATATAAGAAAGATAAGTCCAAGTACAAAACTACCCTTCAGGAAATAAAGAAATAACAAACACTGTAAAACAATAAAAATAATAACTCTAACAAAAACCATTTAGAAACATGTGCTTGGAAGACAGATCTTAAGGTATTTGTAAGGATTCCTTGCCTTGTATTGCCCCTCACGCGTTTGACCCTCCTAGTATTCACCACATATGCTTTAGGAATTAAGTTTGACTTTACTTACTACGTCTATGAATTTTTTAATGTGCAGATATATACTTGTCTCGGAGTTTAAATAGTACTTACAGTTTATCAAAGCTTTTTATTTACTATTTTTGGTATCAGGGACATTTCTTTTAATGTATTATATAGACCATGGTTTTGTTTCCTTAAAATGATATATATATATTTTTTTTTTGGGTACACTCTTTTCTTACTATTGCATCTTTTTTCCATCTTTCAAAATAAATCTTATCTTGTACATTCCTTCTTGTATACAAAAATAGTTTAACTAAATACATGTTTTTTGCCAGTACTTCTCTCGTCTTCATGCTCCACAGACGAGACAGTGGTAGCAGACTCTGATGCTGAAGCAGAAACAGCCACATCGGTTCATACAATTGGCGCTGTCAGCACAGAAGAAGCCACTAAATACAAGAGCAAAGTGGAGATATCTACAGATCATGCTAATACCAGATCAGAGGATAGCCACATTATGACCTTTAGGGACAGGAATGATGGTATGACAATGAGAGTAGATAAGGTTGATGATTCCGAAAGTGGAAATTCTGATGTTATTTACAGCCAAGATTTAATTGTGAGAGATGTGAACTTACCTGCCTCAGTCAGTTCTACGACAAAAAATAGGGTTTTAAATTTCAAATGCTTCAGAATGGTAATGATCTCCATCTCTATTTTTTCTTTTTTTATTCCTCATTGTGGAATAGGGCATCCAATTCAACTTGCGAGTCTTTTCTTGTTTGAGAAATTGTCAAACACGTGTGTTACCCGTTTTTTTCTATTTTAATTTTGGCATGTGGCTGTAGTAAATTTATTGTCAGCTCTCGTTTATTTTGGTAGTTTCAGTTAAGCGAACCATCAAACCCATAATACCTAGGCAGGTAGATCTTGATGAAGAAAGTTAAGTTAAATTCAGGGAGGAATGCCCTAAATTGCAACAAAAATTGTCAACTTGTGTACTTTAACTGATTTCTTCATATATCATTGCTTATGCTGACAGTGTGGTTCAAGGTATACCTTGTTTGCTTGGAGTCATATACCAAGTTCATTTGACTTGATGAATTTAGGACTCACTTGTTTGTTGGAATCGTGCATTTGAATGTTTCATGTCAAGTATTTGTGATTCTATAGAGGCTAATAGCTTTCTCCTTATGTGTGTGCATATTTTTAATTGTTAAATGGACTTGCAGATAAATACTCAATCTGGGAATAGCTTCAGCAATCTTATTCCATTCTCAAAATATCCATACAAGTAAGATCCATTTTATTTATTTGTTAATTTAAAACATTTTGATTCCTATCAGGTGTTTGGAACATCACAAACATATAATGTTTTCCTTTGTGTTTTCTGTTTCTTGATGATAGAGATTCAGAGTATGGGAGTGAGGAAGTAGTTGAGTCTCTGAAAGAAGAGAAAAAGCGGAAGCAAATGGAAGCTATTGCAGATGACTTGTTTAACAATGAAAAGGTGGGTAAAGTTTAAATATCATAAGTAAACTGGAATGAGGATGTGCGTAAGAACTTTCTTTCCTTTTTAAATCATGTAGGCAAGACGGCGTGGGGTAGCTGGTTCTCTTCGTGGACTTCTTACTCGTGGTTGACAAAGGTAAACTGTTCTTCCATTGGAATAAACATAAAATCCGATTTATACTGTATGTTGATAGGTAAAGTATATGAAGGGAGACAGATGTGTTCTATTAGAGCTAGTGATGTTCGATTGTAGGACACATGAGCCTACTTAATGAGCTGGCACTGAGTGTGGTCTATGTCCAAAGGACAATATGGACCTAGGCCACCCTGTAGTGCCAAAAGTAGAAGGCATGCTGTCCCCATTGTGTGGCGTGCTATTCGGTTAGCTCAGTTATCCCCTATTCATTTAACCAATCCAGGACCCTCAAGCTACCTAAAATGATGGACTGGGTGGCTTGTTTCAAAGCCCTAGGCAGCATTGGGCCTTAACTTGGTCCCTACTCCCTAGGTCTTGCCATCATCCTAGGTAGACGTTAAGCATCTAGGTGCAAAGAATAGGATAGTTTGCCTTGGGCCCCACATGTCACCAAGTTTAGGATGCCATGTGTATGCTCTTCTTCAAAGATATTTAAGCTTTGTTTTTTTGTAGATATTAGACCTTACACGTAGGGACAATGT
Organism: Liquidambar formosana; assembly: GCA_039720395.1. NCBI lineage: Eukaryota > Viridiplantae > Streptophyta > Magnoliopsida > Saxifragales > Altingiaceae > Liquidambar > Liquidambar formosana. The sequence goes on along the minus strand of CM077824.1, from coordinate 28,132,365 downwards.
AATCCCTTTAGACATATCTAGGTGCTTTTCTTTCTTCTTTCTTCCTTTTTTCGTTTCATTTCGTTTTGTTTTTTATATTTTGTATTTTGTATTTATTTATTTATTTTTATTTTATTTTATTTTTCAGTTTATAGTACATGTGAGGGAGAAAGACAAGGACATAGGGTTTTTTTTTTGTTTTTGTTTTCTATTTTTTGTTTTTGTTTTTGTTACCATCACATACATTGTTGACCCTTTTCCCTACCAACTTAAGCTGTTGGGTTCAAGCAGTGTTTTGACTTTTTTTTTTTTGAAAGTTCGGTTGCACCCCCCTTGGGGTTGTCTCCCTTAGGCAACCTTCTTTGGGGGGAAGTTCAGCATTTTTTCTTTTTGGAACTTTCTTCTCGGTTTTTTTTGAAGTAGATTCGTACCCATCCTGGTGTGGACTCTGAACCTAGGCCATCCATCATACATGTTCTACATTAGCTTTGCTATTAGATCAAATCGTTCTATGGTGTCAAAGACAACCATCACACAACGACCCTTGTCAGAAACTTAGCCATCATCAACAGGACCTCAGTTGCTATTGTCGGAATCCCATCTCCCTACACCCCTAACTTCCTTCTCCCTTGTCGTGCTCATGGTACCTCGAAGAAATCCCATCATTGGATCCCCATCCCCATATGCCACTGTTGTTTTTTAGCACACCACACAACATTCCCCACACACCACCATTGCTGATACCCCATCCACTCCTGCGCCCCTTGCCTCCATTCTCCCCCCTCCTCCCCTAATCATTGTCAATGTCATCACCACCTTCATCTTTGTGCTGTTTAATCACTAATGGGGGGTTTAGAGCCCATGGATACTAGGAGCATCAAAGTTTGAATGGGTTAATTGCTGTTGTACAATACCCACTTCGATTGATTGATGACCTCCTTAACGTTATTTGGGTTACTTATTGGGTTATTGTTGTTCTTGGTTGGAGTTGTCCTAACTGCGGATTACATTGTTCTACTATTGGATTTGAACCAGATTACAGCCAGCTATAAATTAGGGTTGATTTCTCCAATCTAGGTCATCGTTTCCCCTCTTTAATAAATTAATTATCTTATCCAAATTTGAATCATTAATTTTCTTGTGCTTGGTTAGGAATAATTCCCAAAAAAATAAAATAAATAAAAGAAACCTTTTATTGTGAACATTTAATTTTCAACTCTTGTGGATTGATTCTTAATTTGTTACCTAATTTTTTGACTCCCCTTATGAACTTGAACCAGACAATTATAACAAACCTTAAGCAATTAGTTCTATTTATTGAATTTGGAGCTTGCCCAAGTTTGTTTTAGTCTTTGACATAATCAGTTGGTTTCATCATTGTGAATACCAGCACTACTTGCTTGCAATTGCTAAGTTGGATTAAGGGCCATGGTTAGTTTGTCTTAGTTTAAGTATATAAATAAATAAATGGGAAAATTAGCAATAACCCCAATTAGAAGAGTGGTTTTAACAATAACTCCATCAAATGATTCTTTAACTTGTAAGCCCCACATATTAGTATCTTTATTAACGACAAGGACATATATATATATATATATATATATAGAACTGATTGAGTCCGGACTAGCCCGGAAGCAACTTAATGGGACAAAAGGAAGCACAAACGTTGGATGTGATCCAATGGATAGAAAGTGTGCTGAGGCAATAAAAGGCCGACAAGTAAATCAAGAAACCTTTTCTTTTGGGAGACCTCGGGTAGATCGCTTGTCCCCTCCCCCTTCTCTTTCTCTCTCCCTCTTTCCCAGTTTCTCTCTCATCCTTTCTTGCACTTTCTCCTTCTCCTCGCCGGACCAAGCCATAATAGCCAGCCATTTTCACCTTCTCAATCTGGAGTGTTTTCCACAAATATACGACCCCAATATAAAAAAATCCATTCTTAAATGAATTTGGATCCTCTCTTTCTCCTCTCAGCTCTCCGCCACAAAGGCCATGGCTGCCTCTAATTCTCTAAACATAGTAGAAGGAAGGGAAAAAAAAAAAAAAAAACAAAAACAAAAAGGGAGAGAAAAAGGAAATAGAGATGGTGATGGATTGTGGAAGACGTTGGGGTTTGCATTGTTGGTTGTCCTTCTTCATTTATTTATTTATTTATTTTTTGTTTTTGTTTTTGCTTTGATTAAATTCAAGGAAAAAAAAGAAGAAAAACATAGTTGTCCGGCAAAAATGGAGTTGGCCGCTGGCAAGAGTGTTTGATTAAAATTAATTTTTTTATTATAAAAACAACACCAAGCATATGGCCAGCAAACTCCATGCCCAAACCCTTCAACTACGACCAAGCTTGGTTTTGTAACGGTTTCTGGCAATAATAATTCTTAAACATCCCAACATATAATTCTCAAAACAAGAAAAAAAAAATGTGAAGACAAATTAAGGAGACGTCACTGGGAAGAAACCCCATTTTTCCGGCAACAATTCCCAAAACGTTCCAATATATATTTAAAAAAAAAATGAAGACGAAGGAAATAATCTTGATCTTTTGACCACAAACTCTGATCCAACTTTTTATTATTTGTTGTTGTTTGAAAGGGGATTTTATTTACTTGGAAGGAAATGGATGTTGTATACATGGCTATCTTGTTTAGTAAAAAAACCCCATTTTTCTCATCTTAATCTCCATCAATATCACCCATCAGATCCACCATTGGCTGTGAAGATCCACTTGTCGTTCGCCGAAAAACTTTTGAGGTTAAAGATGCCGTCGGAAAACCTTTAAGGATGAAGATGCCACCAGAAAAGCAGATCCACTTGGCATTTGCCGTGGAGATCCACTTGCCGTTCACTGGTAAAGCAAATCCACTCCGCCTTGAAGATGGCATTGGCCATCTGCTGTGAAGGTTGGGATCTGCTTTGGGTTATATGGGTTTTTAAATTCCTGTAGCAATGGTGCAGCCATGGTTTTGATCTTCAAGAGAAAATAAAAAAGAATAAGAATAAGAGAAGAAAGAAAGGAGAGATCAGAGAGGAAGGGAGGGAGCGACAGAGTCGCTGACGTTCAGTTGTGTTCAGTCCTAAACTCCGAGGGAGAAAGTGTAGGAGAGAATGTGAGAGAAACTGGGAAAGGGGGAGAGAGAGAGAGAGAGATGGGGAGGGGACATGCGCTCTACCCGAGGTCTGCCAAAAGTTATTTGCTTGTTTTCCTTTCATTACCTCAGCACATTTTCTATCTGTTGGATCACATCCAACGGCTGTGCTTCCTTTTGTCCCGTTAAGTTGCTTTCGGGCTAGTCTGGACTCGATCAGTTCTGTATATATATATATATATATATATATATATATATATATATATATATATTTAAATCCCCATATTATGCTGAACAGATTCCAACATAAGCTAGTCACCATCGACATCTGCCTTAGCTCCATCGACCCATCTTCACCGTCATCACCAACTTCTCATTAGCTGGACTACCCATTTGTCACTTCATTTTGAAGCCTAACCCTAAATCATTTGCCATTACACTTGCAAATCCATCAATCGTATCTCCAGCCCCTAGCTTTCTTCTCCTATCCAACCCCTGGCTCTATTCTTCCATCACATCACATTCTATATCTACCACCATAGATCTCCAATCAAAAGTAGTAAGCACTGACATCATTGTAGATCCTAGTTATTGTCGAAATCTGATCATCTTGCACCAACTCAACCCTCATTGTTGAGATCTACTCACAACTCTAACCTCGACTTAGTCACCTAGATCTACCATGGTCGTCGCCATGTGTGTGACCCCTCAGAGAAGAAAGGGGACCTCCTATGGAGGTTCAATTATTGTAATAACTTTTGGGGCTGTTACTCGTTTCTAGGCTCACCTAATAGTAAAAAGTGTTTTTTATAGCATAAAATAGTAAACTAATATTGTTTTCAATAGAAATTTTTCACATCACAAATAATAAACTATTTCGGTTTTCAATATGAATTTTTTAAGCACAAATTGCTTACAACACCTCCCATAGAGAATCTGTTATCTTTTAGGGCTACTCGTGTTTGGGCTCACCCAATTGTAAATAGTGTTCTTTATAGCACAAAATAGTAAACTGCTACTATTTTCGACAGAAATTTTTCTATAGCACAAAATAGTAAACTGGGACTATTTTCTATATAATTTTTAAGAACACCCAATAGTAAAATGTGATTGTTTTCTATATAAATTCTGCAACTTCTTGTAAATAATATTTTATATAAATTGTCTGTCTTCGTTTGATCTTAACATGACCTAGGCCTTTTTGGGGCCTAAAGGCATTACCATTGTGGTCAACACACACGACATAGTCACTCCTTGCAAGCTCTTTTGCTACTATACAAATCTAAGGCTTGACAGTGTAGCACTGAGTTTTAAGGAGGAGAAAGAGAAAGAAGAAGACGACGAAGAAGAAGAAGTAGAGATGAGGGAGTCATTGTCGTCTTTGATAGGATCATCGGAAGGCGAACAACCGTCAGAAAGGTGATCAGAGCTCGATTGCGGTGCGTTGTCGGTGAGAACCATGGGAGAGAAGGAGAGGACGTTTATGACTTCTCAAGAGATAGGCTTCTATGTATAAAAGGGTATTTTAGTCTAAAAGGGGCAAAATGGGTTATTATGTTAAAGAAAATATTGTTGGAGTGATTGTAAAAAAAATCTTAAAAGTATTGGGCTATGGCCAAAAATCTCTAAATAAATAAACTTGTTTGGATTGATTGCTTGCTAATCTTTGTTATATTTAGTTGATCTCCAGTTTATTGCTTTTAGTTTTGGATAGAGGACCTGTTTGTTCTTGCACACCTACATTTAGTACATTTATTGCATGCTCTTACGTAGTGGTTGTGTTGTGTCTAGTTCTGAGTGTCAACCTATGATGGAATCCTCTCAAGTGGAAGCAGTAATAAAACTCCTACAAAACCTGTCTGCCAAGGTCAAGCAAGATCACACTAGGACTTATGCCTAATTAGAAATGTTAAAGGCCACAATTCAGAGAACTACAAGTTAGAATAAAGGTGAGGCTTCCCTGATGGGAGGCACCAACACCAATAATGAGGACTTCACACCCCCAAATTTTGTCAGGACAATCTTAACCAGGGTTGGGTCCTAAGTCGTACCCCAAACTGTATACACCATAGAGCCCCTAGTCTAGGCAATAATCGACACTATGTTGACTTTAGGGAGTTTAGTCCTCGATGAAAGAATGAAAGGTGGAATCAAAATTGAAGCTTCTACCTTTGATGGTCGCCTGTACCCAAAGGCCTTCACTGGTTGATTGCATAAGATAGATCATTTGTTTGAATGGTTTGAGGATAGGAAAGTTGAGTTTTCCAAAATGAAACTCATCAATAAAGAGGAAACCTTCTTGACTAATGGAACAATTTGATGAGTACATAATGAGATGTGACGTGTTTGAGGATGTGCGAAAGAACTTTAGTAGGTTTAGAGAGGACCTTAATGAAGACCTTCGAAAAGAATTTGTTCTTCATGAAGTCACCACTTTAGACCAATCTTACACTTTAGTCTAGAACTACGAATTGGTTACTATCAATTTATGAGACGTCAAGCCTTTTTCAATTTTTAAAGCATAAAACAACGGTAGGACCACCTCAATCTAAGTCCAATTCCAATCATCCACCCTCTGACAAAGATAACAAAGGAAAAAGGATTAATCACACACCCTCTCAAATTGAAATGCCAGTGCTACAATTGTTAAGGTTTTGGTCACATTGCCGCCAAGTGTGCTAATAAAGACCAAGAACAAGAAGGTAATGGAAGTGACTTGGTAAATAAATGTATAAATGTAACATTAATGAAATCAAGGACTTAAATGTGGAGTGTGACGACCATGCTAACCATCTTGGTTGTATTTGAAGCTCGCATTCTTGAGTCGAATCCTCAATAGGTGACCTCAACACCCCTACAATGGGTGTGGTTAGGTGTGTGCTAACGCAACCTAAAGAAAGTGATGATTGTGAAGGACTATACAATCTTCCACACTTAACATCAAGTGCAGAGAGAGATTGCAAGGTGATCATTGATAACGGAAGTTGTATTATTTTCGTCACTTTTGTCTCCCATGTGGGCTTGAAGTCTGTTCCTCATACTAACCTATACAAAGTGTCTTGGTTTTTTATATCATCCATAGCCATTTAAGAAAGATGCCCGAGTTATGCCTCCTTCTCATTTGATCAGTTTCTTTTCTATGAGGAGCATATCAATCATCCCAATGGACGTAGGCCATATTATTTTGGGCAGACGATGGTTCTTTGATTTGGATATTACCATTTATGGTCGTTCCAACTCCTACTTGTGTGTATTGTAAGGTTAGAAAATTAAGCGTAACCCTTTACAACATTGACCTACTGACAAGCCTAAGAAGAAAGAAGCAACTAAAGGGAAGGGCCTACACATTATTAGCTTGAAAGAAATTGAAAAGGAAGCAAACAAAGGGTCCATTGTGTTTGGCGTAGTCGTTAGGGAAGTTCTATTTACTACTCACAATTAGCCACCTTAATAGGTCAACCCTATGCTTCAACAATTCCAAAATATATTCCCTAAAGATCTCCTAGACCAATTACCACCTATGCATGATATTCAACATGCAATAGAGCTTGTCCCAAGAACAACCCTTCCTAATTTGCCTTACCATAGGATGAACCCGTGGAACATGCCGAGTTGAAAAAGTAAGTTGAACATCTCAAAATCGATTCAGTGCATTTGGCACACCGATTGGGAGGTCCGAAAGTCATTTTTGAAGCTAAAAGTCATTTTATATATCTTAAGGGTGTTTGGTGGGCCATTTAAAAGGCCTTCTAGAAAAAATGTATTTCTTCTAATAGGTAGATTGGCAAAAGCTACCCAGGGTAGCTAACTCACATGTATCTATGTAATACTTTCTATTCTCATGACAAGTACCCAAAGAGTCATAGTGAGCTTCGAAGGGAGATTCTCTTAAAGCAATAACACATTGATCTAGTCGCCATCGCGAGCATTTACCGTGGCCACAATAATTGGTACACCGAAGGTGTGTCCTTGCCAATCCTCTCATACTAGGGAAAGGTCTTCTCAATGCTCTAATGCCCACACCAGAGATGGACAGCATTGTCTCATGACTTGTTAAAAAGAGGTTTGTTTGGAAAAGCTTTAAATTCATGTGCCATTCCCGCACTTTTAAACCCCAAGAAAGATGGATCATGGAGGATGTGTGTGGACAGCCACACTATCAACGAGATCACAGTAAAATACTGTTTCCTTATCCCTTGGCTTGATGATATGTTGGACATGTTGGCTTGAGCCTGCAATATTAGCTGATTAAGTTCTACTTTCTGATTCTGAATTCAACAGATCTAATCTCACTTTTTTGATTCACATTATTGTAAGAATTCTTGTCCGAAAGCTATACTAACAGAACTGCGAAGAGCCTCAATTATTTTTACAATTTTACTTCCAAAAGTACACTTTGTTACACACACACACACACACAGCCTTAGATCTCTCCCATTTTTATGAATTTTCAAATTGCTTACCATAAATTTGTATCGATATCTACACTCAGTTCAAGCAGGTTAAGCTAAAAGTGTCTTACAAATGTTCAAAGATGCCAAGCTAACTCAACTTGGCTTCTTACCTTGTGTATATCATGAAATGGGTTCATTTACTGTGTAACAAGAACCTGAAGCTTATTATCTTGTGATTACTGATGCAACAATTGCTGCTGCAGGTGCAATCTGTGCTCACTGCCGTCTATGACATCTCCATGGCTTGAAATGAGAGCTCCCTTCCCCGAAGCTGCAGTGAATCTAACTTTTAAGTAACATTTTGCTCTGCATTGTAAGCTTACAAGTTTGCTTATTTGTGATATGATCTTGATAATTCGACTTAGTAAATATTTATTCCCACCAGGAAACCAACCGAGCTAAGGCTTCTGGGTTTACTATTTATCTAATTAGTTGAACATAATTTTTCAATACATTTACAGGGTCACTCAGCTACATCCACCATTTTATTCTGTCTTATGACAGTTCTCTGTGTATGTATGTAGTGCAGACCAGGTTGGATATCAAATTTTAATGGGTAAGGGGGCTTCTATTGGCACCCGTAAACTTGCATTTCATCCCTCATTTATTTTACACTTCAAGGTTTTATGAAAAATATAAAAGGTTTTAATAAAATCCGGACGCATTATCTATTAAAAATATCATTTTGAATAACTTTGTAAAAGAAAGTTTTTCTAAAATCTATAATTTAAATGGAATTTTTGGTTATTTACAGTCTTTGTTCCACAAATGGCTTAAAAGTCCATTTAAATGATAAATATTTGAAAAACTTTTTTCTACAAAATTGTTTGAAATGATGTTTTCTAGTAGATTACGTGATCAGGTTTTATGAAAACTTTTTTATATTTTTCATAACACCTTAAAATGTAAAGTAAGTGAAGGATGAAAAACAAGTCTTGGGGTGCCAATGAGGGCCCCTAATGTGTATCTGGTTTGGGCTTTAGGCCCGGTTTGAACTCTAGCCAAGATAATAGGCACCAACACAACCCGTCTAAGGATGGCTTCTGGCCAGGCTTGGGCCCATTCTCTACAAGTTATGTCAGCGAGATAAATTGTTAGGTCATGCGTATGGAGCGATTATGCCACTTTTTGTTTCATATTTGACCATACTAGCGTAAATAATGTTTTAGAAAGGGGGAATTACATAATAGTCCGTCTACGGGCAAATAACTACAAATTAATATAATTGACAAGTAACTTTGTAGTCATTCTTAGTTAAGTTACCAATCATCTATTTGTAGTTATTATTCAATTTTATTGATTTGTAGTTAGTCTTGGTTAAGAATGAATGTCATTATTAAAATAATAATGTCAATTTTTTACACATATCAAATCCTACTCGTATTTCTAACATGAGAAAAGAAAAAATCTCTGGCAATTGTCTTGGTCAAAGGATTAGTCATCAGCCCGTGGAGATATGCCTTAAGACCACTTCTCCTTGCAGTCATGTCTTCAAAGTGAAATCAGATGTCTCTGGTTGGATCCACCATTTGAGACCTTCCCTATACACTAGGGCTAATATACTATTAGAAAAGGGGAAGCGAACCGCAGCTTCCTTGTATGAGTTGACACCTAGGAAGAGAGAGAAGAGTGAATGAAGGTGTGCTCTCAATATGAAGAGAGCTTCTTTATGTAGTTTCTTACAAGTCCTAATCCTCAAGTTTAGCTATTGTTGCATTATTGATCCCAAACAAGCTGCACTCCTTGGTCGGCAAACTTTAGTACGTGTTTCTATCCACACGGTAGCATTGAAAGAAAAAAAAACTTGATTTATGCGAGTTGACCAGAAATGGCACCTTCACCCATGGTCTTAAAAAATCATTGATATTGGCGGTATATCGATGATATATTGCCATATTGACAAGTAGCGAAACAATATCATGCATAAGTATAATTTTGATAATATATCGTTGGATATATCGACGTATCATCAATATATCGAGAATATTGAGATATATCAGTTATCGTCGGTATATTAAGGTATATTGAGAAATATCGATCATATCGAGGTACATCGACCTATGTGACTAATTGACTAAAATTTGAGTGGTGATTGTTGTTCCCCTTTTTCTCACACATAATGTCCTCTTGAAGTAGTTTTCAAGGCTTTTTTGGAAACTTCTCCAAGTTCCATAAGAACCCAACCCCCTTTCTCCTTTTACCCAGCTCCTTTACTCCTTTAGCACCATTACAATTATTAGCTATTAGGCTATTACTCTATAGAATTATTAATTTATTAGTGTAGACCATGAATTACTTTATAGTATTATTAATTTGTTAGTATTGACATTAATTTATACACATTTGAAATTATTAGTATTATTCAAGGTTAGTTTGGTAACTTTTCTAAGTTTCATGTGATACCAATGTAAGTGTATGTCATTAATTTATTGATGTATTGATTTATTATTATATAAATAATATATATTTACAGATTTTAATTTCATGTGATATTTAGGTGTTGAATTTGCATAAATTTTTATTATTTATTTTCTCACCGCGTCACACCTTTTATACAATATACAACACATACTTATATTATACACATTTAAATTACAATATTTTGATTCTAAATTACGTGTTAGAATTTAAATAATTGTTTCCTAAAGTTTCAGTAAAAATATCCATATTTAACTAATAATATCCACCATGTCTTTAAATTGATATTGATATTTTTAATATATCCATCGATATATCTGATATATCTGTGTTTTTGGACTCTCGATATATCCATCGATACCGATATTTAAATCTTTGCCTTTACCTAACATTATTACTAGTAGAAAGGGGATGCTTTAGCTTATATAAGACAATCGTCGGCAAACATAAGGGTAGCAATTTTATCACTACTAAATATTATGCCAGTTCCTAGGCGGTTGTTCCATGACATTTTAGATAATTTCTTAATAAGACATTCAGCACATATAAGGAACAAATAAGGAATTTCATTTCGAGTTGAAATTATGTGAGATTATAATTGACCTAAGAATTAATTGAAATTAAAAATTAAAAATTAAAAATTTTGATCCTATATAATTTCCGACATCACAGCACCAACTTCATCTTCGCCGGCCAAACGCTACGAACATCATCATGTCCATTATTGACGGCTAATTTCAGATATCATAGCAGTACCATGCACCCACAACAAACAGCTCAGACCAAGTGGGGCCATGCCCCCCTGACCCCACCCCAACCCAAATTTTTTTAAATAAAATTCATATATATATAATACCTATATAAATATATAATTTGGTCTGAAAATTAAACTTGACCCCCTCCCAAAACCAAAATCTTTATGACCTTTATTTTTCACGTGATAATTTAGTCTTAAATCTTTGCATATTTCTCATTCTTGGATGAGAAATTTTTTATAGTTCAAATGTGACCTCCTAAAGATGAAATATTGGCTCCGTCCTTGACAACAAAGATATAGCAAGAGTGCAGACAGCCATATTTCAAACTTCAAAAGAAGTGCCCAAACAAAGATCATCAACCTCCAAAGGTCTTCATTGTTGTTTGGAGGTAAACATGATCATATCTACAATGTAAGGGACGTGTAAAAGATGAATTAAGGTACGTTGTAGGTAGATTGTCATCTTCCATGATCCGACCTAACATGAGGTTCTTGAGGTTGTTAAGCAAATGGTTGCTTTAAAGGCACCAGGTCCAGATGGTATTCTCTTTCTTCTATTAGAAATGAATATTTAAATGTGTGCCTTAAGGACACATGTTAAGCATACTTAATAGATCAAAAATTGCATGGAAAAATATGCAATGCATTGAAAATGATATAGATAGCGTAGAAAAAATATGGAAATTCATAGAAAATGACGTAAATTTCATTGAAAAATGCAAAAGTATTCAAATAGATTTTCTCATATAATTATTGGTTTAAATGTATCTTAACATGTGCCCATGTTAACAAATCCCTACTAGAATTTGAGATGATTGGAATCGATTGTTAATTCCAATAAGAAAACATTAGCAATATTCTGCTGAGTATCAATCATACCAAAAACTCTTCTCATCTTTGCATCTTCTAAACAAGGTCTTGGATGACAAAAATGTTTGGATTAAACTCCTAAAACAATCAAAGTCCGCTCAAATATCGTACATATCTTTTTTATAATAGGCTTCCTCATTTACGTGTTTGTGTGTGAGAATTATAAAATGGCCTGTTATGGGCAAATAATAATAAGTCAATACAATTGACCTATAACTTCCAAGTCATTCTCGGTTAAATTAATTGTCATCAATTTGTAATTACTAGTTAAATGTATTGATTTGTAGTTACTTGCTTATAGCCGGACCATACTATCATTTTCCCCAAAAATATGCCAAAATGTTGTGAAACGTGGGGGACACTAGCTGGACACAAAAAGCTTTGAGAATGATTGCTCGTTGAACTGGTATTTGAACTGCAGAAGCTTTGGCTAGGATAGATTTCCATGCCCTCTTGAGTTACAATACGACTCGATATGCAATTTTTTCTTTTTTGATTTTTTTTTTTTTTTTTCCACTTTTTGGGACAATACCTAGCTTCTGAGCCATGATGAGGAGGCTTTTGCTCCTAAACAGCCCACTCCACTTCTACCATGTGTCTAAATAATTGACGAGAACTGATCATTTGTATGCATCTCCATATTTTTATGATTATGGATATGTGTCTTTGTTTGCGTGTCCATCTCAACATTAATTCATATGTTTAAGCCCTCATGTCCATATTTTTTCAACTAACATTGAGAAATACAAGTGGGAGTACAGATGAGTTCCTCAGCATACTCATACGTTATCAGCCAAATATTTTCTTTTTAGGACCTTTTAGCTTCAAGCACATAGGACTAATTTGAGTATTACAAGATAAATGAGGTGAAGGGTATTCTAGTTATGTGCGAATAATAACCAAACAACTAGCTCATTCACTGTTTTTTTTTTCCCCCAAAATACCATGCCATAACCTAAACTCACAATAGAGTCGCAAGACAATGGTAAAATCAATTGAAGCACAAATCTCAAAAAGACCTAATCTTTGAGAAGTGATGGTGCCTGTAATATTAATTCATATGCATAGCCGCCTTATCTCAAAAAGACCATGTGGGATTTCACCCAATTCTTATTAAACTCTAATCAATTATAAGCCAAACTGCATAACTAACTTTTCTTTTAATTAAATAATATACATTTTAGCATCCATACAACATTTGGTCGTATATATAAGGTCAACAGCATAGCGTGCAGACCAATTCAACGATTTGCAACCAACACAAGACAATTTTAATTGTGGGGAAAAAAAAAAAACAATAAATAAAAAAAGAGAGCAGCTGTTCAACAATTTGTACCTAATACGTGCAAAATAATCAATCAAAAAGGTAATGAGTAAACCACTCCGGCCAAAAGCCTCAATTACTTAATTATTACTACCCTTATGTTTATATAAAAATTATAACATAATTTATAAATGTTTTATTTAATATATAATAGATAATCTCTGAATAAGGAAAAATACAACAATGGAAGCATCAGCGTGTATGATAATATGATATGAATTAAATAAAAAAGGAGGGAAGAAAAATCTTCCACTTACAAGAAATTAAACATGAAAAAATGGTAACAATACAACAAATGGAGTAGAGATGAGTTAGAGCCTCAATCTGAACTTACAGCTACTACTTTTAATACTAATGGTATTATCAGCAGCTAAGCTGTCTACCACCAGCCTGCACCTCACCCTGAACTTCACCTTCATGAGCTTCAACTTCCCAAGCTTGATCCTCACCGGGACGTTAACTCTGAGATTCAGCGGGATGCTACCCGTCTGTTGCTGCGCCTGCAGGGTCGACAAAAGGCCGGTCGCGTTCTGCGTCTGTCCAGTCAAAGGCACGTTCAGAATGGTGGTGTTCCGGTGACCCTGGTAGAATTTCGGCAGAGACCCTTGGCATAGTTGTGTGCCCGTGTACCACACCGTTATTTGGCTGCCGCTTTCGTAATATATTCCGATTTTCTTGTTTGGGTTTCTGGCAGTGATGGCCACGTCCAAGGTAGCGTTCAAGCTGTTGTCGTTGCTTAAGTTGAACTGCGTAATCCTCAAGCTGTCGATGGAGTATTTTGGGAGCTTTGGCCGGAAGACGAGGAATAGGATTCCACCGACGATTCCGACGATGATGACTTGGAGCAGCAGGAGGCAAACCGTCCAACACAAGCACTTGCAAAAGCAGCTTCTCTTCTTGGGGGGTTTCGAGTGCATGACCGGGATGGTACGGCGCAATGGTACTTGGTGATATTGATCAGCCGGAGCCCCATTCTCTGATTTTGACGAGCCGCGCGGCACTAGAGGTGCCGTCGGTGTGTGTGGCGCCTCGGGGTCATGGACCACTGGATGGATTCTCTGATTATCTGCCATTACGTGAATTCAACCGATGTATGTAGGATCAAAATCTTATCTAATATATAATCACTGCTGAAAACCTGAGGAAGCGCGCCCCTTCTCCTTTTTCTTTTTGGTCTTTCACTAAAACTTCCTCTAATATAGGCCTCGTGAGGAATCCCTCCTGGTGATGGATAGTATAAATAGAGTTTATATGGAAACAACGCTTGAAGCTGCCCTCTCTTTGACTTTGGTGGCTTATGTGTCCCTCTCTAGAAAATTTCATATGGGGGAGTTCTCACATGCCTCTTGCGTATCCAATCTTCTACACTGCGTCCAGACGCGGAATGCTTCCAAGGTCAAAGATGGAGCGTCTAATTCCTCTATTAAAAGTCGAGGGCGAGGATCCGTGGCACATCAATATAACTTATATCTATTATATATTATATAATATATATATATAGATATATATATATATATATCATGGAAGCTGAGAGAACACACTTCTTAGCCTGTTGTGCCACGCGTCAGCCATCTAAAGGATATCACTTATTTCAGAAAATTACTATTTAGTGGCCACTTATAAGAGTAATACCAAAAAAGGCCAATTAATAGTCAATTGGTATTACATTGACAATATATGTACGTAGTAAGTTAATAGACAGTATCCTTTTTTGGTATTACGCTGAGAAGTGACTACCAAAATGTAATTTTTTTTGAAAAGGGTAAAGTATATCCCGCATGAAACCAGGATAACATTGGTAGTCAATTTGTATCAAGTTGACAATCAATTTTTCCTAAGTTGACAGCTAATCTTTTTGTTAATATGACGGTGAAAAATGGTCACAAAAAAATATTTTCTCCGAAAAAGACAAATGTTGCCATTTACAATTTCAATGTTGGTCATTTAACAAAAGTTATTACAGAAATGTTTTTCAATTTACCATTTAGAATTAGGAATGGATAAATTTATTTATTAATTACTTTCAATGCTTTTTCACTTTTTGATATAGACTTGAAGAATGAATGAGATCATAGGTAACCTAGATACATCGTATTTTCTATTAATCTAATATATTTGATATACATATGAAAAAAAAATAACACTTTTTTTTAAAAATTCTGATTATATATTATTCTTCTTTTCTCACAAGTATATATATATATATATATATATGTTAACCTAATTTCTATCATCTTCATGTTAAAAAAAAAAAAAAATTAGAAACAACTATAACATTTTTCTTTTTTAATAAGCCTTAACATTTTTTTTTTCATGAGCATTACCTCTTTTTTTTTTTTTTTTCTTCTTCTAATTATTATTTTACTGTTTTCCGTGCAAATGCACGGGATAACAACTAGTTATATTATATAGAGGATGACGATCAAGTCAGCTATATCAAAATGTTGCATTGGGGGTTTTACCTATTACATTAATGGGTCACGGGGTAAAATGGGTCAATGTATGGAATACAACCTGTAATGCATTATGCTATTTTAAGTTAGGTGAGCACGCGCTCACCTAATTAGAACTGTTTTTATATATAGTATGACAATCAAGTGAACACGTACTAGTATAATTACTTATATCAGCTCACATAGGGGGTTATATCTTATGCATTAATGGGTTGTGGGCACAATGGGCCAATACACGAGGTGCAACTTCTAATGCAAGGCGTTGATATAAGTGCATGTGCTCAACTGATCGAGACTATATATATATATGAGTCGTGATCTATGCGATGCACGAAATTGTATAAAATATTTTATACTCTCTCCATTCCTATTTTATTGGCCTTGTTTCCTTTTTAGGATGTTTCAAAGTTTTTGTCCAATTCAATAAGTCAATGATTCTTTTTATTAAATTTCTTATAAGGGCAATAACGTGTGCCCACATGTTAAGTTACAATTAATGACCCAATCATTGCATTGAAAATGATGAAAATGAATTCTAAATGGTGAAAGTTGCTTGGAAAAATGTGAAAATGCTTAGAAAATTGTGAAAACACATTTTTTTTTCATACAATGATTAGGTTATTAATTGCATCTTAACATGTGCCCTTAGGCCACATGTTAAGAAAACTCTTCTCATAATACCATTTCTCATGTTTTATCTATTTACAATGTTTTGTAAACTTGAGGGTGAAATTGGAATGTTAAAATAAATATGTTGATGTGAAAACATTTAATAAGGCTTCGTAAAAAAACGTGTTTTTTTCAAAGGGGATAATCAATTTGGAATGAAAAGAGTAATGATTATGTTGTAACATTATATATTGTATTAACTTGATGTGAATGTATTTACATTAAATTGTGGATTTAATATTAAAAAAGATTTTTTGTTTTTTGAAAACTTTAATTATATATTATTATTATTATTTATTTTCTTTTCAAATTAATTTAACTAAGGTATGACAATTTTGAGTATTCAATATGACTGAGTATTCAATACGTTAATGATTTTTTCCCCCCTAAGATTCTTGAGTTCTTTATTTAAATATTTATTTTCTATTAAAATTAATTTCTTGAATTAGTGTGCAAGTGCTATGTCAATTTAAAAGTGGGATAACAGTTAACGGGAGAAGCGAATGAATGAGACAAGAGAATGAGAGAGGTAATGCCAACAAGCATACCACATCAACTGCTCTGTATATAATGGTATAGATATTAGTTATTTTACTGTAATGCGCACTGATGGTGTCCGAATTTGGTGTTGTACTCGACCAGATCGCAACGCGTGACACATGAGGGGCAATGGATGGTTGAAACTTGAAATGACTCCAAATCTGGTGACTTGAATTTCATCATTCATTTGCTTGAACACGCGACTAGAATCAAGCATAATTTAGTTGTGAATAAATAGTAAGACTAATGCAAATTGCATTAGGTGCACCTTATAGTAAAATAAATAGATATAGATATAGATATAAATATAAGATAACGATTAGATGAGCACGTACTGGTATAACTTATATATCAGTCTTGCAATGGGACTGTAACTTGAGCATAAGTAGAATCAGACATAATTTAATAGTGAATAAATAGCGAGACTAATGCAAGTTGCATTGGGTGAATCTTATAGTAAAGGCTACTGCCCGTGTGTATATATAGATATAAATATATAGATAAATCAAGTCCCTTTCAGGTGAGTACGTATTGATCTAACTCATATCAGCATCATGCATTAAGAATATATATATAGGATAACACAATTAGGTGAACACGTATTGATATTAGTCTCGCATTGGAGGTTGTAACTTGAGTATAAGTGGGTTATAGGGTACGACTCCTAACATATGATGTTGATATATATATATATATATATACACACACACACATGACTAGTAGCCCGTGTGATGTGTGGAATAGATCCATTTAAACTTACCAATTGATATGAGTAAATTTGTTAATTTGTTGACCCATGTGGGAAAAAAAAAAGTGTATTTAATTAATATATTTTTTTCAATAACATGATTGGTCTTTTATTTATCTTTTCCTCCGATATTCTTCCCTTATTTAATTGTGGCATAGTGATCAACAAACATATGATCACATTTCCTTCGATTTTTTTACCTTATTTGATTTTATATTTTCTTACTCTATTTATTTATTTTTCGTTTTGATTTTCTTACCTTATTTAATAAAAGTATAGTTAAGAGATGTGTCATGTTGCAAGCTCTTAGTATGTCAGAAACAAAGCCTTAGAGATGTGCCATGTGGCACACTCTCTTTTATATTATAATAATAATATAGATATAGATATGGGGAGATAAAATTAAATTAAATCTATTGTAAATATTTTTAATTTTACATTTATCAATATCTTCTTGTAAGATTCATATTTCACCAAATTCACAGTCAGATTAAATAGCCCTCTCATGCTTATCAAGCATGCCGATTTTTCATTGATCAAATGGGAATAGTCTAATCTATAAACTCATATGTTTTTAGCTAATAAAATTATAATGTGAGACTATCTATAAGTGGGATATGATAATTCATATTCTTTGATTAAATTTATATTTTGCTACGAATTACAGTTAAATAAATTATATGTAATCCAATGGTTGGGCTTAGAAAAATATGCATCTTAAAAATATAAATAAATAAATAAAACACACATGCATGTGAAAGTCACGCATAGTTCCAAGCCACGTGATCTGTCATAAACACTATGGACAGTGCACACTTACAATATATATATATATATATATATATATATATATATATATATATATATATATATATATATATATATATATATATAGGATGATGATCAGGTAAGCACGTGCTGATATAACTTATATCAAAACCTGCATTGGGAGTTGTACCTTGTGCATTAGTGAGATGTGAGGTGCATTGAATCAATGCAAGGGGTATAACCCCCAATGCATAGTGCTGATGTAACTTACATCAACACGTGCTGATGGGATCACCTTTATATATATATATATATATATATAGAGAGAGAGAGAGAGAGAGAGAGAGAGAGAGAGAGAGTTTCCTTCTTATGAGGTTAATCTAACGCAACTTTGCATTAAATTACTCTAAAAAACTCTTCATGTGACTTAAATTTTGCAAAGCGAACTGTTAGATTAGACTAGCTTCATATAAAGGTCATGCATGCCGAAAATCAAATTAATCTTAAATTAAGAGTTACTTCATCCATAAATGTCCAAAAAAAGTAATTTTCATTTATTAAAAAATATAAGTTTTGGATCGAATAGCAATCACTCTCAGATCAATTTAGTTTTTAGCATGCATTACCTATATGAGAATACTATCTAATCTAATGATTGGTTTTACAAAATATGGGTAACAAGTAGAGTTTTGAAAGATGACCTAACATAAAGTGAGGTTAACTTAAATAAAAAAGAGATCGACTAATATATATATGTGAGTTATTTTCTTATCAAGTACACTTAATGTAACTTTGCATTAAGTGCACTCATTAAGTGGACTCTTAACCGCGAATCATATTTTTTGAAACTAACCATTGGATTAGATAGCCTTCTCATGTAGGATCCATGCCAAAAATCAAGTTGATCCGAGATCGATTGTTATTCGATCCAAAACTTACATTTTTCAATCAATAACAATCGCTCATTTATGGACATATATGGATGGGGGCGGCTCTTAATATCGGATCAACATAATTTTTGGCATGCATTACCTACATATGAATCAAAATTAATCCAACGGTTAGTTTAAAAAAATATGAATCACAATTAAGAGTTTTGGAGTACACTTGATGTAAAGTTATATCAAGTCAGCTTGATAATAAAAAGACTACGATATCTATATCTATATCTAGTATTGATTTGATTAAGCCATTCCTCATATATTATATATACAGACTTTTAATTGTGACAATTCATTTTCGAGATAAAAATCTAAATTTTGGATTCCCAATTATCTATTTTTTATGTCCCCTACATTTAGGGGATTAGATAAACATAAAGGGTTGTGATTGAAAATCTATGGGATTATATATATTTATACATTTGAAATAATATGGAGAAAAACAAAAATCAGAAAAAGGGGTTCAAAGTGAATATCCCTCTCTTCTTTCTTTCTTTTTTTTTTTTTTTTTTTTTTTTTTTTTTTTTTTTTTTTTTTTCTGAAAAAGGTGACCTGTAGTAATTGTCTGCTCGAACTCACTGCAACTCATGTGGCAAATGATATAAGGCACACTCTTTTTGAATCTGTTATTTATTTATTTTAATTGGACTGCTATGACAAAGTTACATTGTCTTCATCTTCCACTTGAGTTACTGTAGAGGATTGATGTAAAAGGTTAATACATATAATTCTATCCTAATTCTTTGTTTTTTTTCTCTTTTTTGTTGAGTAATACTATTTGATCCATTTTTAGAACTCACGTGATAACTCATCTATATGCTATATATATAACGGAGGAAATGAGCTTTGGTGATGCCACATGTCAAATTTATAAATTTTCTTTTTTTTTTTCAAATCACATGCTGAAGAGTAGAATATGTTGGAGAAAAAAAGGCAAATATTACATTTTAGTGTTCCCTTTCTAACCTAATACCACAAAAGGGAAAATATTTGTCAACTTGCTATAAATTAACTGTATACTTACGTCAAAATAATTATCAATTTTTTTTTTTTTTTGTTTTGTATTAAGTTGAGAAATATTCACTCAAAAGTAATTTCCCAAAAAGTAAGTTACTTTGTGACTTTTGAGGAAATTACTTTTTTAGTAATCACTTTCCAACTTAATACCAAAGAAAGAATATTATCTGCCAACTTACTACAAATCAACTGTGATGTGATTCAAAAGGACTACTAATTTTCTTTGTTTGGTATTAAGTTGGGAAGTGATCACCAAAAGGTAATTTCTCCATTTTTTTTTTTTTTGGTTTTCATTGCTCTTTTTTCATACGGTATAGGTAGGTTGACGCTTGATGTATACTACATATCTCTTTGTTTTCATGTGGGAGAATTAAAAAACCTACACTGTACAATGTTCAATCCAAACTTAGTAGATTGTACCATATTTTTTCGTTTTCTTTATGCCTATTCATCTTCTCTCCCAAAAATTGAACATATGAAACTAAAAATAATTATAATAAAAAAGAGAAACAAATAGAGACAATGATGATTAAAAAAGAAAGTGCGATATATCGGAATACGTAATAACATATCAAGACCATGATCATGGGATAAACTAGACTCTAGAGAATCTTAATCTTTTTCCATCAAATACCATAACATATTACTTCATTCAATTTTTTACAAGCTTCCACTATTAAATTATTTTTTTCTAAATAATTTATCCTTTTTGGAAGTAAATATAAATTTTGTGTGATATATTATGCTAACATCACACCAAATACATTTTTTCACAAACTTCCACCATTAAAGTAATTTATTTTTGTCTATATCTTTAAAATTTAATTGACATATTATATTAACAAATGCATTTTACTATTTTAGAAAATAAATATTATGTTAAAATTTTAATTTTTTAATAATATTATTTTTATAATTAAATCTATGCATTGTACGAATTTTGAAGTTAATATATATATATTAATTTGTGCATTGCACGGGTTTGGAAATTAGTTCACTAATAAGATGACGAAAAGGATTGTACATGAGGATCCTCTTTTCATTTGTAGTACTATTCAAAAGATTCTCATTGAAAAAAAAAAAAAAAAAAAAAACGAAAGAAAAATGTGTTAAGAGTGAATTTCAAAACAAATGTTAAATGTTGTAGTTCTAGAAGCTTTTATGGATTTTTTTTTTGTTTTTTCTTGTTTGGTGTGAGAAGCTTTTATGGTTTTCATTACAAATACGCGGAGTTTGATAATTGAAGGCATGAAAAGTCCTACAACGCTTGCACCAACCAACAAAAATGAAAAAAGAAAAAAAGAAAAAGTCATACAACGCCGCGTCAACAATTTTCTTGACTTGGTAGCGGATGCGTGTGATTATAATTATCTAACCTTCTTTTGACTTTAGGGTGGGGCTGGTGACGTCTAGGGGTCCGTTGATCTCATGCATGCCATCACCGTCCTCCTCCTCATTTATTTTTTGAACAGTAAATTTAATAAATTGGACGGTATTTGATTCATTATATATATGAATCGAAACCCTTTTTTTTTCTTCCAAAGGAGGGGGAATTACATATTGACATGGCAATGGAAAAATAACTACAGTTAGTAGTTATTTTTAATTAATTCAATAGCCATTTGTATTGAATCATTCTTGGTTAAGTTAGTAGTTATTTGTATTGAATTGTAATTATTTGTCCATTTTAGGATCAATATGTAATTCCTCCTTTTGTACCTCTACTAACCTTCTACTATGTGTGAAAAAATATTACCAGTAAATTACACTTTGCCCCTTCCAAGTTTGAGCTGTTATCACTTTTCCCCCTTATAGCTTTGTAAACTGCACTTTACCCCCTTGACTTTCACGGCCTTTTCACGGAGTTAATGGCAAGTTGAAATTACTGGAATGTCCATTATGTCATGTTGAGAGCTTAATTGGATATTCAAATTTCAACAATCTTTTACCACCTAAATATTAATATTTTTAAAGACCAATTTAGATGATTCAGTTTCCATGGTTGATGGCTACAAGTACATGGTCAATGGCCATGATTGCTACTTCTCTCTAAATGAGAAAATATACATATTTACAATGGATTTTTTGGTCATAGCCCCATGTTATAAGAGTTTCATGCTTCTCCCAAATCTTTCATGGAGAAATTCCGTAAAAGTCAATCTTTCACTTATGACAACATGTCTACATTATTCCTAACTAGTAAAAACCCGCGTGATGCGCGGGAATCGCAAATAAATATCAAGACAATTAATAGCTTAGTGATTTAGAGTTTAGGCTAACATGTTTTTATTTATGATTCAACTGTCTGCATCTCTACTTGTGAAGCAGTGTGCATGAAGCCACGGTGAACCTACCACGGTATGAACAACCCTTCATCTTCAATGACATAAAACCCCAACCTTCAGTTCAATTCCAACAGGTGAAGACGCCATTTGAGCATCCCGCGCGAAAGGTAATCCTGGCCGTTCTCCTTAGATCGACGGCTATGATTCAAAGTTAGGTTTTAATTTTTTAAAGACTCCCAAAGTTACATTTTTTTTTCTTTTTTTTGGTTAATCTCAAAGTTACTTTACTCGGCCGTCTCTCTCTCTCTCTTCAACAAACCCTCACTTCACCGATAGATCAACTCCGTTCACTACCATTCTGACGATGCCAACCGTCGTCTTCTATTGCCAACAACTGCAACCCCTCGATCTTAGAGATTCAAGAAAACCTGTAAATTTCAATTTGGTTTAATATATTTTTAAGTATTGCAAATTGTAAAACCAATTTTTTTTGCCTGGCTCATTTCATCTGCAAATATGAAAATGGAAATTCCTTTCATTGTTGATCTTTCTTGTGTAAAAATTACCACCATTTTTTCTTTTTTTTTTTTTTTTGCCTATTTCAGATGAAAGAATCAGTTGTTCCTAATGAACAACTTTATAAATAATTGCAAAAAAAAATCTATTAAAACAGTGACGTTTGGCCCTCCTTCAGATCTGGTTTTGCCCCTTTGTTACGGATCAGCGGCCATGGTTTGGCCCTCCTTTATCATCACAAACAGCAAACACTGAGAAGACTGAAGAGGAAGATAATAGTGGAGAGGAGGATTACGGCGAACCTTGCTGGTGAGAGAAATGATGGTAGAAGGGAGGAGTGTCGCGGTGACGAGGAGCCAAGGGACACCGTCAAGTTCCAGATCGAAAAAAATGGAGGAAGAATATGGACAAAGAAATCTAAAGTCTGAAACCATGGTGGGTTTGTGTAGATCTTGCTGAAGATGGGTTTTTGTAGAAATCTGAAATCATGGACCAAGAACAAAACAATAAAATATGTACTCATTTTTTAAGATCCCATGGTTGGAAGGTTTGTCTAAAAATCCGAAGGTGTTGCCGTCTTTTTTTTTTTTTTGGGTAAGGTGGTTGTCGTTGTTGTTGATGTGAGGAAGAGGTATCCGGCCATTGGAAACAATGTTGTCAAGGAGAGGACTTAACCTCATTCATTTTTCCGGTGAACCCCTTTAGTTGCATCTTTGTCGACGGTGGGAAACATAGAGAGAGGTGAACGTGGTTAATCTATCGGTGAGAGAGAGAGGAGGTGGCGATGATGTCGGCGTCGGCATCCCCGTCTGAGATGGAGTTAATCGTCGATTAGTGGAGATGGAATCAATCGTCGATTACTTTGCCCAAGAATGGAAATGTATGGTTTGCAGCAAAACAGATCGATGATTGTGTGCTCAAAAGAGAGGATTACTTTTTGTGCAGGCCTGTTGGAACCGAATTGATGGCAAGCATTGGTTGTGTCCATGCCACCCATTTTCGGCAAGCAGTACCATGCCAGCCATTTCCGGTGAGGATTGTGTGCTCAAAAGAGAGAATAGAGAGAACAGGGGAGGGAGGAGGGAATTAAATCAAATTTTGAAATTTGAAAGAGAGAGAGAACGTCAAATAAAGGAAAGGAGGGCAGATTGAGGTGGAGGAGGTGTTTAGAGAGAGAAAGAGAGAAGGCCATAAAAGGGTAAAATGCTGACATCAGTTGTGTAGGCCCAAAATGAAAGAGAATGAAGGATCAAGGAAGGAAGAGTTATTAGGCTGCCACCTTAGCATTTACTGACCTCACACCAAAACTCCTAATTATAATATAAGAATAGATAAGTAGAATGCCATCCACTTATAGGACCATAAATGTGATCGCACTCCCACTAACCCTTTGTACAATCATGGTACAATAATAGGTCCTGTTTCAACAAGGACAGAGGTTGTATCAATGTCGGTTTGTGTCTCATTAGACAACTCTTTGAGTTCCATTTTCCTGTTGTTGCATTTTTCTTGGATAAACTCTTTTTCAAGAAAGATTGCAAACTTACAAACAAAACACCTTTTGTTCATCAGGATAATAGACTTAGTATCCTAAACTCTCTTCAGGATAATCCACAAATCTACATTTGTCTTGATTTCTAATTTGGTTGCATTATATGTCTCTACATATGTAGTGCAACCCTATACCTTAACATGCTTAAGGTTTGGTGCTTCCCTTTCCATATCTTATATGTGTTTAGGGACAGCCTTGGTTTGAACTCTGTTTTACAGGTACGTGGCAATTTTTAAGGCATATCCTTAAAAGGATAATATTAGGTTAGTGTAACTTATCATGGATCAGACCATATCCTATAAGGTCCTATTCCTCCTTTCTGATACACCACTAAGTTATGGTGTTCCAAGAGGTGTCCATTGTGATTGAATGCTCGTTTGAACAAGTTTATCTGAAAATTCACCGATTAAATATTTGCCTCCTCGATCCAATCGAAGAGCTTTAATACTTTTACCAGTTTGTTTTTCTACTTCATATTTGAATTTTTTTGAAGCTTTCAAATATTTCAGACTTGTACTTCATTAAGTATACACACCCAAACCTAGAATGAATCATCGGTAAAGGTTATAGAGTAAGAGAAACTTCTACATACATCATTATGTATATCTTGTTCTCTTAGGTTTATTAACATTCAATTTAGAACTATCATGCTCTATTGCAATTCATATTTGCAATAAAGTTTAGAAAATAAAGGCCATCCACATAAACTCCAGAAGTAATGAACTCTTCATTTAATAAAATAGAAAACATTTATTAAATCAAACTAAAACCTTGTTTAGATAAAATTGAAATAAAATTAATGTTTCTAATAACTTCTGGAATGTAAAGATAACCATCTATTATTTCTAAACTGCTCCATTACTCCATTAGGTAGAGTCAAGCAGCAAGCCTCACAGCTAATGCAGCAACGTTTGCTCCATTCCCCATTTGTAGGGTTGATCCGCCTTTACTCTGCCTTCTGCTTCACATTAGATTCTGCATGGAACCAAAATTCACATCAGAATTAAGTACCCAAGTGGAAGCAGAACTAACATTTAGTTTAGAGAATGATCCATACCTTCCAAAGGTTGGTTCTTTAGATTATCCAGATACTCTCGGCAGTTACGTTTCCAGTGCCCTTCCTTGCCGCAGTGAAAACAGGTTCCTTTAGCTTTGTTGTTACCTTTCTTCTTCCTTCAAGTACTCTTACCCTTGCCTATGCCCATGCCTTTGGGCTTGAGCTTAGACTTGGAAGTAGCAGCTTCATTAAATTCAAGTAAGAATTCTTTCCCATATAACTCTTGTATGTTGAGAAAAATCTCGTAAGCACTTCCCATGGACTCGTGTTGCTTCTTAAGCTCGAGACTCATAAATACCATCATATAGCACCTTGCCATGAGATCGTCGTCCATGCGCTTCTGGTAAGCGTCTTTCTCTTGCTGAGTTGCAGCCTCAGTAGGAGCAATGGGAAGTGGATTATGAAGTACATAGGTAAGATTCTTGGAATCTAAAACAATTTTTAGATTCCTAAGCCAATCAAGACAATTTGGTCTAGTCAAACGGTTGGTGTCTAATATTTTGGATAACGGGTTGAGGTGAGCCATTTTAATAAACTACATATAGAAAATAAAATAGAGAATAAGATTTCATTTTTAATCCATAATGATTGTGTCTTTAATCATATGGTATCTCCCATTATTTTATCAAATTCCATACACCCTCTAATAGAATTCATGAATCTCATTCCTAATGGGGATTGGGGTCCTACTATGACCTAAAAGCCTCACATTATAGTTTCTTGACTTCTAACCCACAATAAGAAGACAAATTCTTGTCTATTGCTTCATAAGCAAGTTCTAATCATTTTGTCTCTAGGGCACATACTCCTTACATTATAGTTTCTTGGAATACTTCCCTAGTTAAGTTAAACCCATCATTCACACAAGTATGTTTTGCCAAATATATACCTCACATTATAGTTTCTTGGTATATACCAGTTTAGGCACCCCATGATATCTTATATGTGATAGTTTCAAGTAATGTCTTTAACATAGGTAGCTCCTACATGTCTGCAGCCATACCCACATTAAGGGATGTTATATGATCCTATAATGATGGAAGGCAATGAAGAATCCATTCCCTTAATGTATTCTCCATTTCTAACTTAATATTAGAAGAGACGGTTTTAAGGGTCTCATCAAATTAACTAATTTAACATACATCTCATGCATATAAGTAAAATATAACAACATTATATCTAAAATCCACTTATCGATATTAGTCCCTCTAAGGTGACTTATAATGATCTTTGGATTTGGAGCTATCACTATTAATCTCATTAAAAGCTCCCACTATGATGATTATGGATTTTTAGAAGATTCAATCCAAGCCAATGAATTGAATCCAAGGTCTAAGGTGGGTGTAGGTGATCGTAAAACATTCATTCAAAATATAGCATGCTTTCTTGAAAGTTTTTTCTAAGCTTTCAAGTCCTTCAATCTCCTCCATAGGCTTGATGGTCTTCACCATAGGCTTGATGGTCTCTACCATCGGCTTGTTGGGCTCCACCATGCTCCTTTAGGTCCACCATGCTCCTTAGTGCGCTCTCGATTACATAACATTTATATAATTTAAAGAAAGGGATACATAAGGGAATGTGGGGTATATTAGAGCATGATAGAGAGAGAGAAGAAGGTGGCATGCAAGCCCCAAATAAATAATACATCACCATAATTAAATTACAACTCCTGAAAAATAATACAACGCATTCATAAAACGGTCAATCAAAATTGGTTTAAGGGGTATAGTTCATAATCATTGTCCATCCAGAACCATACAATCATATTGCATAATAAAGGAAATAACTATAAGCAATAAAGCATATGGGCATTATGGTAACTCTATTGATTGGTATTCATTAATCTTATTAATGTGTCATAATCCCATTAGGACATGCATAATTTCCATAATTAATTAAGTCTTAACATTTAAGACATTTAATTTCAATTAATCAAATCAATTTAAACATTTAAAGTCCCCTAATTAAACTCTAATATCAAATATTAGGGTTTTTTTAATTAAACAAAGCAATTTCATTTAATTAAAAAAATTCAGATTTTAATTTAATCCTAAATTGTGTTTTAAACCATTTAAAACAACATAAAATTAATCACCATTAATTAAATAATCAATTTCGGAATTAAATAAAATCATTTTATTAATTAATTAGTGCATTAGGGTTTCTTAAAACCCTAAACCCTAAGTGCATTAACTCTAAACCCTAAACGTAACCCTAATGCATTAAATGCCTTATGATTAGTCAATTAATGACCAATCATTTAAATTTAT
Organism: Liquidambar formosana; assembly: GCA_039720395.1. Classification (NCBI taxonomy): domain Eukaryota; kingdom Viridiplantae; phylum Streptophyta; class Magnoliopsida; order Saxifragales; family Altingiaceae; genus Liquidambar; species Liquidambar formosana. The sequence continues at coordinate 28,104,667 of CM077824.1, read as the reverse complement.
ACGGTATTGATGATTAGGATTAGGGTTTAATTAATGCCACCTAGGATATTAATTACACCTAATTAATATGCACTAATTAGGGTTTCTAAAACCCTAAACCTTAAACCTATTAAATGCCAATGATTAATTACTAAACCTTTAATGATCATGATTGGTCATTAATGACCAATCATTTAACCCTAGGTTAGACACATTAATTCCTAGGTTTAGTTATTAATTAATGCATTAATAGAATTAGGGTTTAATTAATACGAATTAGGGTTTCCTAAACCCTAAACCCTATACATCATAAATGCAATTAATTTTGCCCTAATAATTAATAACCATGATTGATCATTTAATGACCAATCATTAATTAAACACTTCAATTAAGGTAATTAATAGCCTAATTAGGGTTTCAATTAATGCAGTTAATGAATTAGGGTTTTGTCATTAATAGAAATTAGGGTTTCATCATAAACCCTAAGGCTGCCGCAACATTTAGTGGGCTACCACGGCTAGGCCAGGGGGCTGCCAATGGCTACGGCTAGGCCAGGGGGCTGCCAAGGCAAAGCAAAGCTACCATGGCCACCAACGAATGTGGGGAGCCAAGGACAACCAAGGGGACACTTGCTAGGGTCGTGGGCCAAGCCCATGGACACGTGTGGAGTGGCCAATAGGGCTGTCTTGTTCAAAACAAATTAGGGTTTTAAGAACCCAGTGCTGGCGCCACCATGGAAGGACCTCCAAGGTCACAATTGTTTCTAAAACTCAATCAATTTGACTCCACCAACAAAACCAGCTTTTGTATCATGTCCCTACATGAATTACTAAGCTAATTGAAGTGGTTTGGATGATCAAATCATCCCCAATTGTTCTAAACAATTCAAGAACAGTGGGCTATCCAAAATTTGACAACATACTATCCATGGTCACAAATTGATTTAAAACCCAGCAACATGATTAATTCAGGCTACCAAATTATTTTTTCTAGTATCCTACATGTCTTAGGAAACTAATGAAAGTGGTTTCATGCAATTTGGAGTTCCCTAACTCAAGTTATGAATGAAACTCCATTGATGACTTTCTGCAGAAAAACAGCTTGCTGTGTTCTTCCAAGAAATCAAACTTTTCGATTCTTTATGCATCAAGACTCTTTTGAAACTTAAAGAATATGATCTATACATCATATGCCATCATCCTATAGTGATTATTCATCAATTTTACAGAAGTTTCATAACAAAACAGTAGCAAGAACCCTAGGGTTTTAAAACCCAGATTCGAACATGGTAGTCTTCTCCTTCTTCCTTCTGTTCTAGAATCATAATCCAATTATGATGCATCTGAATGCTTAGGAACCTTTCCCTACCAAGTCTAGAACACAACCCAAGTGGTGGCAACCATTGCCATGCCTTTGATCTCCATCAAAAACTCACAGTTGTGGCTGTTGCATCATTCCCGAGCAAAACTGTCTTCCCTGACAGTCTGTAGTAAAAAATTCATAACTTTCACTACAAAACTCGGATCAACGAACCATTTGTTGGGTTGTAGAGCTGATTCGAAGAGCTTTCTAGCCATATATGGCTCAAAAATTTTGGAGAAGAACATTGATTTCGGCATGTAAAACAAGATGACAGTTTTTCATGGCTACCATAAAAACTGTTCTTCTTCTCCAAACTCAATCCCTATTCAACTCTTGAATAACCAACAGTTCTAAAACTTATTTTAGAAGAGGATTAGAAGAGAAAACAAACTAGGGTTCATAAACCATAGGTTTGGCCATAAGAGGGAACAAGCTTTAATGCATGAACATAAATTCCAGATTTATTAACCAATCAATTTACCATAAATTACAGCCCATATGCAGTTTGTATTAGACATAATCATGGCTTTGATACCACTATTGGGAATCGAACTAGAGAGAAAAACTACAAAGGCGGAATTTAAAATTTTCCTACGATTGCCAAACCCATGAATCCAATTATGCATAATACAAAACAGAAACCCTAACTACAAAGAGAGTTAGGATACTTACAGTTGAACAAAGTCTTCTCCTTTATTCTCCAAGTTTTGTCTTATCCTTTTTGCTCGAAGCTTGAACTCCGGGCAGTAATGAATGAGCAGTCCAAGTGTACTGCCTCCAACGGTATCCACACCTAGCTTGAGCTTGAAGTCCTTTCCTTCTTCTTCCTTGGTGTTGTTAGAGGTGGAGAAGAGGGAAAGAGAGAGAGAGCCTCCTTAGGGCTGGACGGCTAGGGCTTAGAGTGTATCAAGTGATGATGTCATACATCATCACATGATATATATAGCCCCCACTAAAGGGGCTGGCCATGGGGAGAATCCCTTTTAGGGTTTCAATGCAATTTCTCTAAATTGAATTATAACCCCTTTAATTTATATCAAATACAAATTTTGCCCTTAAAGAACTTTTCTTTAATCATTTATACCCTTTCTCTCATAGACTATCAAGCTCTCTTAGCATGATCAGTGTGTGACCCATTGGGTTCACATCATCAAGTAGTAGGGATAGCACGGAGTGTGCACAATGGAACTCTTTCCATTAAGGGTCTAATTGAAACTCCTTCCAATTCCCTAATTGTTTATAACTCATTTATATCAATTAGGGCTTCTACTAACCATGAGTAACACCTAGCATATGGCTCATGATGTGGTCCTTAATGAGGTAAATAGTCATTTACAAAGAACCCTTCTATTATAGTTTATCGGTTACAATTACATCCTTCCATCAACACAATGTCTCCAATTGAACTAATAAGACATGGAAGTCTGTTAAGTCCCTAGTTCAATTACTTTATACTCATTCATTAATATCAACTCAATGATGAACTTATGGAAACTCCTTTCCATATTCATTCTACCATGGGCCCATGGATTTAATAAGTTATATTCAATGAATGCTATATGAGACATTCACTTTCTTTTTCCTAAGAGTGATGGATTCCTTGTTGATCACTCACATGCCTTCACACATATAGCAATAGGGCCAATGAACACCCTAACAGACCCTTGAATAGGATCTGCACTTAGTGTTATCAAACTTCTAAAGCTACATGCATAAGACAATCATGGTGTCTCAAGTCTAAGGATTACTTGCACCATTATAACAATAAGAAACAGATTGACAGGCAGGTTAAAACTCCATTCAATTTATCTCATATCTTCGGTCACATTCAGTGTACCTATTCTTATAATAGGCACCCACTTGTTGGTTGTAGTGTCTACACATAAATAGCTTGAGACTAGCTATCCTCCTATAGAGTCAACCTAACAAGTGCTAGTCCTATGGTTCATTACTGTCCATCATAGTGAACCTTTAACTAGGAATGATTTAGGAGTTTAATATAGAGATATATTTACAGTCTCAAAATTACAACACTTTGTAATTCCATATTCTCAACTCTAATTCCGTGGACATATTATGTAAATATAAATGATGCATATAAACATAATAGAATAAGCCATTTTATTAAATCAATAATAAATGTGACATGCATAAATGAAATCAATTGATTGTTCCTAATCCCTAAACAATCATCTCCGTGATTGGCTCTAGGATATAATCCTAACATGTAAAGCCTAGTGAGGAGAAAAGCTTCTATCCAAAAGAGGGTTCAACACCATAAAAGCATCACCCTCAATCATAATCATCGAGGAACTAAGTTTGCACACCTCTACCAAGCCCAAATATAAGGCTTTCCCTTCTGCCACAAAAGGTTCTGTCACACCCCATTTTTGCCACCTTAGCTAGGGTTTGTCATTTCATGTGTCTTTTTGTTTCCTTTTCGAGTTTAGTCTTTTGCATTGAGTTTTTAGAGTCTTGAGGATGGTGAGTATGAATTTTGGTTCGATTTAGAGTTGATCTTGAGGGCTAATAAGAACTTTTGTGACTTGAGGGGCATAATCGTCCTTTAAGCCACAAACTTTCCATTTGACCTTGAAATGATCTCCAAGTTGCCAATTGGAGTTCATATGAATGCATTTGAGGTATTTATGGGTTCAATTCGATGAATTGATGGTTCGGGATTAGAATGGCTCAATATGGCTCAAGTTGGCTACGAGACCTATTTCGGGTTAGCTCGAATTGGCTCATAATTTTCACTCCATGACTACTCATTTGACCTTGATTAGTCTTAATTTCATCCCCAAATGTGTTTAGGGAGGTTGAATTTCGAATTGGAAAGTATTCGGTGCGACCCTATGTGCATACCTAAGCTAAGCGATGGTGAGGCATAGCGGTTAACCGCCTTCGTAGGATCTAACGATGCAGCCATGGCTAGGGTTTCTTGCCCTCAAGTGACTCGAATTACACTCCCCTTCGAAACACGGTCGTTTGGGCTTTCGTTTCATTAAAATCGGAGTTGATTTGAGCCCTGAAACACATTTGGAAGTCGAAAGGGTCAAAATTTGGGCTGAAGATGACATGGCCTTGGGTGACCACCCAGGCCTGGGCGGCTAGCCGCCTGGGCCCAGGCTGCTAGCTGCCCAGCCCCAGGTGGTCACCCGAGCCACTTTCCTTTTTTGAGTCTTGACGCGGCTCCTTTCCTATTTTCTCGGATTTGCTCGGCTCCAGCTGCCATTTAACCCTAATTTCAGCCCTATTTGACTTACTTGAGCACCAAGGGAACCTCTAAGAGCCCTTGGATCAATACCTAGGGTTTTAATCCCAACCATTGAGGGTTTTCCCTCAAACCCTATAAATACCCCCTTATACTTCAGCAATGGGGGGGCAATTTCTGAAGTGGGAGGCACATTGAAGGCTATAATAGCCATCCTTAGGGTAGTTTAACCAAAATTTTGAGTGGGAGAGTGAGAGAGAAAGCTTGAAGGAGGGCTAGAGCATTACTTGAAGGCTTGAAGGAAGGAATTCCCAGCAGTACACAAGAGAAGGAGGACTCTCTACAGCAGCAACCATAGGTATACCCTCTCTTCTCCTCTTCTCTCTTTTAAAGTTAGGGTTTTTGCATAGAATAGGATGATTTCATGTTAAAGTGTATGTCTTTATCATGTCTTGTTGCTTCTATTAGCTAGTATGCATGTCTAGGATGATATTCATGGGCTGTTTAGTATGCTAGGATGTTATTCCATGTGATTTACTGCATGTTTGGGATTCTAGGGTTTCCTTAGTGTTGAAATTGGTTTTCTGCATGAAATAATTCTTTTGCATATTAAAGTTTATGTCTTTATCATGTCTTGATGCTTCTATTAGCTAGTATGCATGTTTAGGATGATATTCATGGACTGTTTAGTACGCTAGAGTGTTTTTCATGAGGTTTACTGCATGTTTGAGATTCTAGGGTCTCTCTTGTGCTAAAATTGAGTTTATGCTCATAATAGCATTATTTCATGTGAAAGCCTATATCTTTATCATGTGTGGATCATTCTATTGGTTAATATGCATGGATTAAACACTGTTCACATTCTGTTTTGCATGGTTTAGAGTGATTTCATGGGATTTTATGCACTAGTGCGATTCTAGGGTTTCATTCATCCTTGTTTAAGGAAAGTTGCATATAGCATGATAGCTTAGGGTTCTTCTTTAGTTTTTCTTCATAGTTGCTGCATATGTGTTCCATATTAGGTAACTATGATATTTTTAGCATTCATATAGTTGATTTTAGGGTTTTTTGCATGTCATTGCATGTAGGGTTGAATTAAGGTTTTAGTTAGCTTATGATTCATGTTGTTTACATGATTTATGGTTGATTTTAAGCTCTATTTCAATTCTGTCCAGATCTGTTTAATGGCTTTAATGATGAGTTTTGAGCATGTGTTAGCCTATGTTTAAGCATGATAATTGCTTGATTGGAACCTAACTTGGTTGGTTGGTATTTTTGGTATGTTTTGCATGCAAATTGCAGGTGCTTTGACAAGTACAACAGGTGCAACTACCCCACCAATGTGGGGTGGTTATTTTGGCTATTGCAAGATGAAATCTTGCGAATAAGATAATTACCCTATGCAATAGGGTGGTTATTTTGACAGGTTGCTTTTGTTTAAAGGTAAGTAGGGTATGAGGGTGCCCCAATTCACCCTTCTTTTCTTTTCTTGAAACTTTCCCTTTCTCCCTCCTAGGGTTATTTCCTAATAGGGGAATATGGTAATTCCTATAGTATCCTTTCATAAAAATGCCTTTTAAATCAAAGTTTCCATTTTTATCAGATTCCGTATTTACTAAAGATGTTTTGAAGAATCATTTATTTTTGGAAACTTACCATGTTTTACTTGAAAGGAAACTTAGGGTTTTCCATAGGCCTCTATTAGGTTATAACCCTATTCCCTTTCGAACTACGTGGACTTTGATCCATGTATTTCCATACATGGTACGTAGGCGCTCTTCGTGAGGTTCAAGTCTGCCCTAGGATACTAAGTATCCTAGGTTTTCTCTCCCCTCTTTCTTTTTTATGTTTTTCTTTGATTTACTTGATTATATGGATGAATGAATGGATGATATGCATGCTGTTTTGTGATGATAATTGTTAATTGATGTGTGATTAAGACTTTGATTTAGCCCAATTAAATTAAGAGACCGTTTAGGGCGATATGGATGCCTATAGGCTTTGCCTAGAACCTTCCCATATCGTAACTTAGCCTCCGAATCCCCGATTTCTCTGGTTTCCAAAAGACTTTTTGCTTTACCATTTTTAAATATGGAGTCAATCTTTTGTTTTCCTAAAACAAAACTGTTTTTTAGGGTTTTCCTTGTTTCCTTTAAAAAATAAGGTGGCGACTCCTTTCCTTTTTCGAACCCCCTCCCGTGGGCCTTTCAAACTTTTTAGGGTCCACAAGTTCCAATGGCCAGAGAAAGCTGTCCATGCATGCAAGAAGGAACCAACAGAGTTCCTCAGCACAATAACTAGCACCTAGAATGTGGATCAAATGGCCACATCAAAATTAATTAAGTTTTAGCCAAGGCTCAGGAGGGGGCTCCACAAGGGGGGAGGCACAAACGTAGCAGCAGGAGGTAAAGAACTAGTAGCGATGTGTTCATTAGCAGTTTTCTCAATCTAGGAAAGAATGATCCTTGGATCCACATCCACCTTCTCAAAAACACATTTATTACGACCTAACTAGATATCGTTCATCAACACACAGCAAAAATAAGTAATTTAGGGGATTAGCCTGATCAACCATAAGCCCAGGGCCATTGGATACGATAAGAAAAATCCAATCTATAAGCGAGAGATGATTAAAAGCTTCAATACGGAGAGACCATCGAGAGTTCAGCCATAAAATTTTTGTAACCTTACGTTCCAAAAAAAGATGCCTAGCAGTTTCAAAAGAGATGCCTAGGGCAGATTAATGATACTGCTCTCTCTCTCTCATATGCAAAGACATGTCAGGTGAGAATAAAGGCAAACACGTCAAAATAGTTAGAAAAAGGCATTTTGGTCAAACAAGTGCCTTCAATATATCACGTGATAGTCATTCGTCACCTAACGCTTTTCCATCTAGTTTAGTGACGTCATGTTAACGGAAGGGGCAAAAGTGAAAACAGGAAAAAACTATAATAAGTGATTTCTATGGTTTTAAATTATACGGAGGAAAAGTGAAAATGGGTTAAACTTGAAGAAGGCAAAATGTAATTTACCCTAAAATTAAAGATAATTAATCTTATACATGTGTCCTCATTTTTATGAATACATATTCATGTGAACATTAAAGCGTATTCATTTGTATAGACTATGTTCACATTTGCATGTATCCTTTTCTGCATGTCATCTCAATCTACTATGCCACTTTACAAAATATGAGTGAGACTAAGGAAGAGTTCCTCCACATGTGAACATTAACACCTTACAAAATATGCTTGAAAAGGGCTCCTTTCGCCTGCGTACCTATTACATATCATTCAACCAGTCAATAAGAGAATTCAATACAATATTTATGAATCTATATTACCTATAAAAAGCTAAATGTGAGAAAAACTTTTGATTAACTAATATACCCATATTTTAAATTTTAAATACACAACTACCCTTCTGCACCCTTTTAATCTTCTTGTTGAATAGATGACAACTACTATTGTAGTAACGTTTATATAGGAAACATCTATAGTCTTGTAGTTAACTTATATAGGAAACATTTTTCTTTGTATTTCATCAGAGTTCTATGTAGGGTCGCTTTTTTTCATTGTGAATGAATATTTTTTCATCAAAACTTTAAAGGAAATAGTAAGATTTATTGGTTTTCAATCGTTAGAGGTTAGAATTTGGTAAAATTGAATTCATCGTTTTTCTCCATAACATGTATGATAATTATTTCATGATTCTGATATACTTACGAAATTCATCAATGTTACTTTGATTCGTGCAAATAGCTTACTTATTTTCTTTTATTTTACTCGAACTCATCAATTACCAAAATATAAGACCTTCAACTTATTAAGCAACGACATTTTTGTAAATTGGTGACAACACATATTTTCAATAATGATTAATTTTTTTAATTTAAATTTTCATTTCAAATTGTCGAAGTTTTGTGGTTAATCAAGATAATATTGTGTTACTATATATTATTGGGTATTATTATATTCTAAATTTATTTGTGACTAACTTAAAAATTTTCAAATTAGTTATACTACTCACTATAAGTTTCATTAGAAGTAAAAATCTAACCAAACTGATATTAATATCTAATTCTTTAAAAATTATTCTTTCATTTATATTTCATATTATTGAAAAATAACCATGTGCAACGCATGTGTGTCTACATGTAGTATAAATAAAGGTTGTCGACAATATTAAAGATATTGGACTACGCACTTGTTGAGTTAATTGGTATGACTATGAGATACATCACAGTTTTTTATTTTTTTTGATTAACGATGAAAAATTAAATATTAATAGTAAAGGCTTAAAATAAAAAATGAACAAAACGGAAACTTTTGTTGCTACTTTGAAAGGAAATCGACCCTGACATCTATGTTTACCTAAAACCCAATCCAAGCCACAAGAGCCAGTGGTAATCAATATATATGGGTTAGGATCCATGGATACAAGATTTGATACAAATTTTGATGCAAGTTTTTATAAATTTATTTATGAAACATATTTTGAAAAAATCACCATTAGATTAGACAGTCATCCACTGTAGACCATACATGCCAAAAATTAAGCTAATCCGATATCGGTTACCATCCGATCCAAAAACTTAAATTTCTAATTAACAAAAATCTCACATTTATGGATGAAGCAATTGTTAATTTCGGATCAATTTGATTTTTGGTATGCATGGTTTACACATGGAGACTATTTAATCTAACAGTGGGTTTCTCAAAATATATTTTTTACAGATGGAGTTATAAAAACTTGTGTAGAAATTAAAACTTATGTAGAAATTAGTGTCAAATCTTGTGTCCATGAATCCTAACCCTATATATATATATATAGGATGATGATCAGGTAAGCACATGTTGATATAACTTATATCAACACTCATATTGGAGGTTAAATTCGTTGTACCTCATACATTAGTTGGTTACGGGATATATTGAGCCAATGCATAGGGTACAACCCCCAATGCATAGTGTTGATATAACTTATATTAACACGTGTTGATGTGATCAAGACTGACTATGTATATATATGTATATATATGTATATATATATATATAGATATAGATATATATGGTCGAGTAAGGATGTGTAGTTATATCAACACCATGCATTTGAAGTTGGATCCCGCTCATTGCCTAATGTGCTTTGTAACTAGCTCACTAATTCACATAGTACAATTCTTAATGTACGTGGGTGCAGTGGTGATATAACTAATATTAGCACATTCTTATGTGACGGTCATCCTATATCTATAAGTGTGGATATTGGAAAAAGTTTTGATTAACTATTTTATCCTATTAAATATTTAAAAGACATAAATAACCTTTCTTCAGATCAACATATAAAATGCAGTAAAAGTTCTTAATGTCAATTACATTCCTATTAAATATGTAAAATACATTAAATTTAATATCTACTACTTATATTTATATTTTTGTCTCTTATATTTATACTTTTATATTTTTTTTTCTTCTTTTATTTATTGTATACTTTATATTTATTTATATATACTAATAAAATTACAAATATGTATTGGAAAAACCTTTGATAGATGAAAATTAATATCCGTAATAATTATTATATTATCTAGAATACCCATGTCCTACTGATCAAAAGATTAAACGTACCCATCCCACTAAAAAAAAATTACTCCAATTACTTTTTTTCTCAACGCCCCAATAAAACTAAATTTATAAATCCTATTTAAAATAAGATTTTGACATAAGTATAGTTTAAAAAAAAAAATTTTAATTTTTAATTGAACTTTGGCTTCAATTTGAGTATAATTCTAAAAGCTATGCGTTTTTATATGTTATAGGATCCACAATTGTTAAGTATTCTAATATATGTTTTTTTTGAATAAATAAAAAATGTTGACAAAAATTTTCATGCGCAACGCGTAAAGCCATGTTTTGTAACGCCCCATGATGTCTTTGTGCGTGCAACCACATGCCAATTTCTTTGTTTTTCAAATTTATACAATATATATTTTTTTATAATTTAATTTTAAGAGACCCATATCTAAATAACTTCTCAGTGGTCATCCTTTATTTTTAGACTTTATCTATGATTACGTTTTCAAACCACTAAGTCTTCTTCTCCATGGAAAATAGGAAGCCAATAAATCAAAGAAAGAGGCGAACAAAGTTGAGGTAGCTAGAAACTGAAGCGGTTCAAGAATCATTCAAAGGTTCCTCCCTATTGCAAATGGTTTCAATTTATGTATTGGATACGGTCAGATTTCTCTCTCCCTAAATTAATTGGAATTTGTTTCTTTATTTATATTGATTTGTTCTCGAGGAAAATTTTCCTATTTTTTTAGAAATATTCAAAGTACATGAATTTTTTATGAGTACGTGCCTTGCTTCCCTAACCATAGTTTTGACTTACTGCGTTGCTTACACCAAATTCTTAGAACATCATATTTCTGTTTTTCTTTCTTTTCTTTTCTTTTCCTTTTTTAAATGAAAAATAAAATAAAATAAAATAGTTTACTCTGAAAATTGTGATTTGTATTTCTGTCATTTGATATTCAAAATAACAATTTTTTTTTTTAATTTATATTTTTTATTAACCATGTATACACGTGCAATGCAGAGGCCTCACGCTAGTTAATATGAAGGTTGAAACATTTCTTCGTAAAACTCATTGAATATAATTGGGAGTTACCAAAACTTCTGAAAACAGACTTATATCTAATCATTATTGTTTCATTGCTGGGTGCCTTCTAAAGTTCCGTTACAGCATGCTCTCAAGCCGAGAAGCTTCAACTCTTGGGAACACCCGTATTCAGAAAAACCCCTTACAATCATTGCCTAATAAATTAAATTTCTGTTTGATATTATAATTAATCAGAATATATGGGTATGTACTTTGAAGACACCGGTATCCATAAGCTCCCTGATTTCTTCTCGACTCCCCTTCTCTCCTGCTTAAAAGACGATGCTTTACCAAGAGCTGCTAATTTATAATTTGCACACTGAGAATTGGAGCCTCCCCTACCTTGCGATTCTATGGTCCTTATCAAAAACTCGAAATAAAGAGGTCATTACTATAAGAATTATTGGTGAGTAAAGTTTCAAAACTTGTAACTGATGAAGCTTTTAATATGGGTATTAACCCTTATGATTGTTTGGTTGTTACAAGCCTAATTGATTTGACTGTTATAATTTTTATTGCACTAGCTGTTAGGACATTAAAGCCCAAAACCTAGATGCCTATATAAAGACATACACCAAGAGACTTAAGACATATCAAACACATACGTTCTTCTTTTTTCTTCTCTTTATAGTTTACATTTTTCATTCATTTCTCTATATTTTCATATATTTTGGGGCAACTGATCGAAGACGGTTCAAATTACTTTTCCTATGAATGTACTCATAGAAGAACTAGCTGCGAACTTCTGGAGTTGTATTTTGGAGGTATTGTCATCCGCTAGAACCTGTACGTAAGGAGGCGATAACTCTTTTAGGGCAGTGTGAGCACACATGCCTTCCCACAGGCCAGCTATTCCAACTTTGTCTTTTTAATTTTCTCCCGTATTAGTATGCTTTATAATTTCAATTGTTATTGCTTGTATGATTTGATATTTTATCTTGTGAAAATTTTCAACTTCTATTAATTGTTTGAACATTTAGATCGATTACATAAAATTTCCCCAGCAATCTAAAGGAGTTATCGTACGTATTCTATGTTTATAATAAAAACATTGTGAGATAGAAACTTGTACACAACTTTTAGGATTTAAATTATTGTTTTACATTTGTTTATTCAAAGCAAAATAAACAATTTTATATTAGATGTTTATTGTTTCACCGAGGACAATAGTTGTGCTTTACATGTGATTTAAACTTGTCTTATGTTTACAACAATTTATTGTTTACTGTTCAAATAAATTAATTTGGAATAATAATATAGAAAACAGTTCCTTTTAATATTATAAAGTTTGTAACAGTTTCAGGTTTGATTTTACTGTTACGGATTTGAATTTTTTCTAAAAAAAAACAGTTTGCTTTCGCTGTTCTTTAATAACAATTAAAAATTACGGTTTTTCAATCACTACCTAATAAGAAAAACTACTTATATATATATATATATATATATATAACAGTTTTGTATTAACAGTTTTATATTTACTGCTTTACAAAAACAGCTTTGCTATAATAACAACAATAAAATCAGTTTATTATATACTATTCTTTTGAAGGGGAAAAAAAAAAGTTTTCTATATAAAACAATTTTCTGTACTGTTTTATATAAATTTAAAATTAAAAAAAAAAAAAAACGGTTTGGTTTACTGTTTTAAATTTGAAAGGAAGACAATAACTAGTAGTAATAATAAAGTTAGTTGCTAGTTTGTAAAATCTCTATTGGTTTATGAAAAAGATTCATTATTTTAATTGCTGAAAATTTGTTTGATTAACATAATATTTAAATTGTGCAGTGTGATTTATTTGCCCTTGCTTAAATAATATATATGGCATCAAAAGAGGCAAATTCAGTTAAACTTGAAAATTTTAATGGTCAAAACTTTAGGATATGGCAAAGTCAAATGATCTATCGGTTAATTATGCTAGGTTTTTATTCTGTCTTAGAAGAACCAACACCAACTCCTAGTGAAACAACTAAAGAATCTACGCCATCCACACCAACCCTTTCTAATGACCAAATAGATTTCCATTGTCGCCATAGGATCCTTAGCGCACTCTCTGATTGTTTATATAATGTCTATCATTCCACCATTAGTAGTGCAAAAGAACTTTAGAGTCTCTTGGAAGCTGAGTATGGAATTGAGGATGCTTGTATAGAAAGGTTTAGTGTTTCAAACTTTAATAAATATGTTATGAAAGATGGAAAACCAATAAATTCCCAAATCCATGAATTTCAAGAAATGTTGAAAGAAGTAGAGAAAAAAGGTACCAAGCTTAATGAAGATTTTAAAGTGTCATGCCTAATTGATAAACTTCCATCTTCATGGTCTAGTTTTGCTAAGTCACTTAGACATAGACAAGGCGATTTGACTTTGACTCAAGTCTTTAGTTCTATTAGAATTGAAGAACAACATAAAGAGAATCCAAAAGATCAAATGAACAGGAGGCTAAGCTAAACTTAGTAGAAATTCCTACTCCAATTTCAACAATAGAGGTCAAAACCAATTCCATCCTAGAGGGAGAAACTTTAAACAGGATTATAGGAGGAATAATAATAGCCAACCTAGAAACTACCAACAACAAAATAAGAATAAAGGCAAGGAAGGTGAAAAGAGGCTGTCTTTCGTATGTGGGAGGACCAATCACTTGGCTAAGGATTGTTTTTTCAAAAAGATCGAGGAGTTCAAACCCAATTACAATAGTAGGAAAGGACAAGGGAGACAAAAAGCCCAAGTCAATATGTTAGTCGATGAAGAATGAGAGAATTATTGTGAACCCACCATAAGGTATAATCCTAACCCATCCATTAATATTACATATTTAAGCAATGATTGGTGGTTAGATTTTGGAGCTAATGTACATATTTGTTTTAATCGATCATTTTTCAAAAATTATTAGAACTCAAGTGGAGGATGTGTGACATTAGGGAATGATTCCACCGTACGTGTGTTAAGGATTGGACAAGTGGACTTGAAGATGACATCTGGGAAAATCTTGACTTTAAGTGGTGTGCGGCATGTTCCTGAAGTGAGGAGGAATTTAGTTAGTGGGTCTTCTTTAGTTAAGCATGGTTATAAAGTTGTTATGGAGTCCAATAAGGTTGTAATAACCAAGAATAATATTTTTGTTGGTTTGTTGGTAAAGGTTATGCAAGTGAAGGTCTTTTTGAGTTGAATGTAATGTCTGTCAATGATGTTAATAAAATTTCTCCAAATATTTTCAATGTTGAGTTAAGTAGTGTTTGGCATGAACGATTGGGACATGTGAATTTAAAGAAATTAAATAGAACCTAGGGTTAGTCCCTAAAGTAAATGTAGATATGAAACACAAGTGTGAGATCTGTGTGCAAGCCAAACAGCCTAGTAGACCTTACAAACTTGTTGAGAGGAATACCAACCTTTTAGACTTAATACATAGTGTTGTGTGTGATTTAAATAGACCTCTTACTAGAGTCGAAAATAAGTACTTCCTAACTTTCATAGATGATTATTTTAAATATTGTTGTCTGCTTAATTAAAACTAAAGACGAAGTATTCGAGAAATTTAAAATATACTAGATATAGCATATGTGCATTGCACATAAATATTTTTAAATAATATTAGTTATACAAAATAATAAATACATAAAGATTTTATAATTTTTTTCATAAAAGATAAAGTTTAAAATTCAAAAGCACATTTTTTTTATATCAAAATTATCAATGAAAGATTAAAAACTCTTTAGATATACATTCAAAAAAAATTTTCTTCATAAAATGGAATATTTAAAGAGTTTATATTCATATATATTATCATGCAACTTGATAGTTGCTCTAAAAAAAAGGAATTTGAGTAAGAATCTAAGTTTATTTTGTTAAGAGTTTGAGTAAAATTTAACTTTCATTTGTTACCAAATGATAAGAATGTTTACCATGTGTTTCAATTAAAAGAATGTAGATATGTATTTTAAAAAACAAATAAGGGTATATTGGTCTTTCAAAAGTTTTTCTAAGATTCACCCTTTTATAGGTAGTATAGATAAGGCCGAGGTTAAAAATCAATTGAAAAGAAAATAAAGAGACGTAGGTCCAATAAAAGAGGTGAATATAATCTAATTGAATTAAACTTATATTGTCAAGAACATGGGATAGTTCATGAAGGAACACCACCTTATTCACTACAATCAAATGTTGTAGTTAAAAGAAAAAACTGAACTTTAATGGATATGGTAAATGCAATGTTACTAAGTTTTGGAGTGCTTGAGAACTTGTGGGAGGAAGCATTACTATGCACCTGTTTTATACTTAACCGCATAATGGTTAAAGATTTTGAGAAAACATCATATGAGTTATGGAAGAATAGAGTACCTAGATTAAATATTCTTAAAGTGTGGGGGTGCCTTGCGAAGGTGGCGATACCCGACCCTAAAGGAAAGAAAATAGGTCCTAAAACAATAGATGCAGTGCATTTAGGATACGCTCACAATAGTAGCGCTATTAGATTCTTAGTTGTGAATTCTAAAGTTTACGATATTTCTAATAATACCATAATAGAAGCAAGAGATGCTACATACTTTGAAGATATTTTTCCCTTTAAAACTACGATTTCCACCCAAGTTAATGATAGACCCCATAATAGAGATAGACCATCTACTAGCATACGTAGAGATGAAGAGACTAATGCTCAAATAGAAATTGAAAGAAGCAAAAGAGGAAGAATAGAAAAGAAATTTGGAGATGATTTTTATACATACTTAATTGAAGGAGATCCTATGACATATAAAGAAGCTATGTCATCGATAGATGCACCTTTTTAGAAGGAAGTAATAAATAGTGAGTTTGAATCAATAATTCAAAATAATACTTGGGAGTTGACTATTCTACCTCCAGGAAGTAAAGCAATATGATGTAAATGATTCCGCTTTCTTAAATGGAGATTTAGAAGAGGAAATTTATATGGAGCAACCTGAGGGTTTTATTGTTAAAGGATAAGAACATAAGGTATGTAAGTTAGTGAAATCTTTGTATAGACTAAAACAAGCTCCTAAATAGTGGCATGAAAAGTTTGATAGTGTTATTTTAAATTATGGATTTAAGATTAATGAATATGATAAATGTTTATATTATAGATACAGGCCAACATGCTATACTTTGTTTATATGTAGATGATATTTTGATCTTTGGTACGAGTTTAGATATTGTAAAGGATATTAAGGATTATTTATCCAAGAATTTTGATATGAAAGACATGGGAGAAGGACATATAATTTTGGAAATGAGATTAGTTAGAAATTCGGAAGGAATATTTTTAAATCAATCTAATGCTATTGAGAAGATAATTAAAAGGTTTAAATATTTTGATGTTAAACCATTGTCTACACCATATGATCCTGATATATATTTGACAAAAAATGTTGGAGGACCTGTATCCCAGTTAGAATATTCTCAAACAATAGGATCTTTGTTATATATTGCAAATAAGACTAGACCTGATATGGCATATGCAGTTGGAAGATTAAGTAGATAAATACACAATCCTAGTAAAGAGCGTTGGATTGCTTTGGAGAGAATATTTAAATATCTTAAAGGAACTCTAGATTATTCCTTATGTTATAAAGGATTTCTAGGAGTAGTGGAAGGATGTAGTGATGCCAACTAGATAACTAATAGTGTAGATATAAAATCTACTATAGGATATATATTCTTATTAGGAGGAGCATCTATCTCATGGGGTTCAAAGAAGCAGACCATTATATCTAGGAGCACTATGGAGTCTGAGTTAATAGCTTTAGATACCACTTGTACAGAGGCAGACCGGATTAGAAATTCCTTTAATTGGTGATACTGTGCCTGCTATATTTGTACATTGTGATAGTAAAGTTGCTATTGATTTAGTGAATCAATCTCACACAAATAAAAAGATGAACAGACATATACATGTGCGATTAAAATTTGTGAAAGCATGCGTAATAAAAATGTTGTCTCTCTTGACTTTTTTAAATCTGAAGAAAATGTTGTTGATCGGCTGACCAAAGGTCTTTCTAGGAATGCAGTCCTAGATTCATCAAGGGGATGGCGCTTAAGCTCATAGGGAGTCACTAACGGAGGTAACCCAACCTTTGTGATTGGAGATCCCATAAAGGAGGTTCAATAGGTAGAAACAATTCGCAGAGCATGACTCATTATTAGCACTTTTATGAGGGGAGCGTCTTATCCCTATCCTTATGATGAGAGTGCTATTGATGTGACAGTAAAGAAGGGTTTTACTCTGAATAAGCCCAAGGTAGGAATACTCTTGCAGGGTATAGTTACAGTACCCTTGGAGGACTTACCTAAGTGAGAGCTGCCGTGAGGCCGCGGCTATAGGATTAGGCTAACCCTAGAAACTCTCATGAGAATCAATGTACTAGAGTATAGCCATAAATAGTACTAACCCGCATCGAACCAAGTCCCATATCAATATTATGTGTGTGACATGTTGAAGTTTGGCTCAAGGGGTCAAGTTCAAGCTTTGCCACTATGACTCCTCAGATGCAGTTGGAAACTGTCAACACTAAGTGTAGGTTCAAGTCCAAAAGACACCTACGCCCATTGCATAGTATATAATTGCCCATATGTATATTTTATATGTTTATATATATTGTATTTAATTTTATTTTGAAGTTTTGGATCTTGTAGGGGATTATAAGAATTATAGGTGAGTAAAGCTTCATAACTGGTAACTGATGAGGCTTTTAATATAAGTATTAACCCTTATGACTGTTAGGCTGTTACGAGCCCAATTGATTTGACTGTTATAATTTTTATTGCACTAGCTGTTAGGGCATTAAAGCCCAAAACCTAGATGCCTATATAAAGACATACACCAAGAGACCTAAGACATATTAGATACATACATTCTTTTCTTCTCTTCTCTTTACAGTTTACATTCTTCATTCTTTTCTCTATATTTTCATATATTTTGGGGCAACTGATAAAGGACGGTTCAAATTACACTTCCTATGAACGTATTCATAGAAGAGCTAGCTGTGAGTTTTTGGGGTTGTATCTTAGAGGTGTTGTCGTTTGCCAGAACCTGTATGTAAGGAAGCAATAACTCCTTTAGGACAGCGTAAGCACACGTGCTTTCCCATAGGCTAGCTATTCCAATTTTGTTTCTTTAATTTTCTTTCGTATTATTATGCTCTATAATTTCAATTGCTATTGCTTATGTGATTTGATATTTTATCTTGTGAAATTTTTGAACTTCTATTAATTTTTTGAACATTTAGATCGATTACACAATTTTCCCCAACAATTACTGACACCCTAGTCTCTCCTCCTAAAGTGATTAAAGGTATCATATCTTTTCGTCAAGACCTGTTCACTAACTTTGGTCTCTATAAAGATAAGGTTAGGATTCCCAAAATAGTGATCTAGTCAGAACTTCCCTCGGGTGTGATCAAACTCAATACTGATGGCAGCTCCCTTGGAACCTAGTCTTGTTGGGATGGGTGGTCTTTTCCATAATGATCAAGGTGGATGAATAAAGGGTTATGCTTTTGTTTCCTCCAAAAATTAACTTTTGGAGATTTGTTATGCGAGCATGCCAGCCACAACCTTGTGGCTAATTATAGGTTCTTCTTTGCCTTGAATTGGCTCATAGACTTTCCTGAAATAGTTAAAGGAGATAAACGAAATAACAACAGAAATTAAAAACAAAAGCTTACCACGGAGGAAGCCATTTCATTAACAATTTCTAGAATTAGAACGATGAACAAAGGGGTGCACACGACTTTGACCATAAAAGAGCACATGTTTCTGGGTTTAAATCCCAAGTTCTAGAAAGAAAAGGAAAACGATAGAAGTTCACTAGGAACTGATTTGTTGATTTGATTGAAGGTCCATAAGATTGTCCCTTAGCTTTTATACACACGAGCAATAAGTACTCCTCAAAATTCATCCATAACTGCCTCTGCCACGACCCATTAGCTTCTAACATAGCCACGTTCCCATGACTTGATAACTGCCATAAATGTGTAACTGATAACCGCTTCATGGTGTAACTGCTTTAATAAATATTCGGCCTCATTACGGCGATTTTGAAGGATAATTTACCACTTCATAATCTTTGGCCGAATTATTTGTAATTCTCCTTAGGCCGATTTTAGGGGGTAAACATTGCCCCCCACATTTTACTAAGTTGTTTGGTAAAATTTCTTAGTTACATTAATCAGTTTGCTATTGTACTTGAAGCATTTTCTCTTATTCACTTTACTCCTCCATAACACGTGTCAATACCTTGACTCTTTACTTACCGATCCACATGTCACCTTTTGATTAGTTATTATAATGATGGCATCAAATCATTAATGACAGCATTACGTCTTCACAGCTTCTAAAGAAATGTGTCCTATCAAACATCTTTTCCATTTCACCTTTTAAAGTGCTAAAAACCTTTCGAAGTTACAACTTCTTCATCCTTTTCAAGAACCAAAGCTTCTTTTTCTAGGGTTTTTAGAGTGCATCAGTACATCATCGTTTTGCTCCTTCATCCATCTTCTTCACTGTTTCCAAATTGCGTTTGTGCTCGAGTCTTCTTCTTCAACTTGGAGTTTTACTACCTCATGTTCTCCATTTCTCTTTCCTCCATGGGAGACCCTGAATCCGGTGACCTTTTTGACAAAGAACGTTTGGAGAAATTCCAAGCAACTAATCCTTCAGTAGCCATCCCTAGGGTACTTATCTCTTCGAATGATTCTTATAATTTAGGTCCTATATTCCTTTCCATTGAAGCTACAAAATCCTACTCTTCTGTTTTCCCTAAACCTTAATTAGAAGTTTTTGTCTTTAAAAAACCTAAGTGTAACATTAATTCTTCCTTCTCCAAATCTATTTACTGCTGGCCAAATAGACAAAAGAACTGGATCTTGTGGTTTGATTGAATGGCCGCTGTCAAATTTGATGAGTTGCATGAATTGGGGATTTATGAAATTATTCATTTATCCAAGTTTTAAATCCCAATTAATAGGGAGATTCTTTCTGCTGCTCTATGTTTTGGTTGGTTTCTACCAATTCTTTTCATTTCAATCTTGGAATGATGTCTCCAACTCTACTTGATTTAGCCATTCTTTTCAGCCTTCGCCTTTACGAAAAATGGGTCAATGCTTTGGCCGAAATTCTAGATTTTGATGATTTAATCTCCTTCAATAAAAAGAGTACATCTTATTCTAATTTTTTTAATCTCCATATGAAGACTGAGGGCGATGTAGAAGAAATTGAATACGTTGCTTTCCTTTTCTTTTGGATTTGTAAATGTCTTTTTTGTTCCCCTTCTTTCAAAATTGTTAAGGTCGAATTAAAGTTGGCTATTTATTTAGCAAGAGGTTGCAAAGTTGCTCTGGGGCCTTTGGTTCTCTCTAGCCTTTACAGAGGCTATTTCAACCTTTTATCTTCTAATTTTCAATTATGGAGACGTCCCTTATGGATCCTTCAAATCTAGTTACATGTTTATTTTCCAGAGATAAGCCCTAATTGCAAAACTCACCAAAGTTCTCCTTCTCTTGGGTACAATGTTATTGAGTTTACACATAATCCCCATTCTTTTCAAGACTGTTTCACTTTTTTTTTTTACACTTATACCAATCGGTCTCCCATACAATTTTATCCATTTTTTTCCTCTAAAATGTGGGCATGAGTGGTTATTGGCCGCATTAACTTTTGAATCTTCTCCAAAAATTTTGAAGACATTTTGGCATAGTGTATTAATTCCAAAGGACCTTCACCACAGAACAACCTTAGAGAATTCTGGTAACAATCGATGTGGTTTAGAGGCTTACTGCCCTAATTTTCTCTCTAGACAATTCGACCTACATCAATCAATTCCCTTTCCATTGACATAAAACTTGAATTCTGATTTTTTAAATCTGCTTGTTATTCATGATCTCAATGAAGTGGACAGTGTTGACAATATCTTCAAAATTTTAAGAAAATATTTTGAAATCTCTCCATTCCACTTCAAACCTTCTGAAATTTATTAATTTCACCACTTTCTGGAGCAACTACATCAAGGAGAGTAGGCCTTTGGACCCAGTTGAAGCTTTTAACAAACTTTTTACACATGAAAATGTTGATGATTCGGCCAACTCTAGCAATGGTAACACTGACACGCTTTCATCGTAGAGACTGTAACCGAGAAGCAAAAAACCAAGAAAGGTATCCCTATTATCTGATATTCAGATTACCAATCTGTATTAACTTATGAGAAATTTTATAATATCAAATAAATTCCTGGATAAGATATGTGGAAAATGGTTGATAGAGTATATAGAGCTATTCTAAACATAAAATCTAAAAAAATTGATGAGTACATGGCAAAAAAATCAAGGGAAAAGAGTTGTATCAGGCACTACATTTTACATGAAGTTTGAGAAATGGCTAGAGAAATCGCTTTACACACCTTTTGCAAAATTTTCCATAGCTGACTTTATAGAATCCAATAATACTTCAAAATCTCTAGTTGGTTCATTCTTACCTGAAGCTACCTATATGGGCCGACGCGCTACTAAAAAAGAACTTGACTGATTTAAATGGGTAACTTAGCCAATGTCAACTTTTGGCATAAGCATTTCCCTTACTCATTCTCTTTTTTAATAATTTCTATGAAACTTGCTAACTTTTGACATTTTGTAGATGAAGAGTGGCTTCTTGAGCCTTTCCCCGAACTTCCATCTGAAGATGAAGATGAACTTCTTCAATCTCAACCTAGGAAGTCAAAAGGCCAGGCCTTGGTGAAGTCTGTTGGGATCAAGTCTAAGGCTGCCGAGACAAAGTCCCAAACTACTGAGGTTCAATTCAAGAAGAGAGGTAGACTGAAAGCTCCAATAGTTGCATCTGGTCAAGGCAAGAAGTTAAAAGCTAATGACATGGATGAAGTTTTTTCTTCCTTGTCTCAAAAGAGCTCTGGTTCAGTCTCAGTTCCCATTTCTTCCTCCTCTATCTCTAAACCTGATGCGGCAATAGGTCAGCCGAAGGCCGATTCTACGAGCACTAAAAAATGCCAAGAGTCAATCACTTTGCTTGATCTAGTAAAGGCAATAGAAAATCCTCCTCTTGAACCAGTATCAACTTCAACGACCATTTCTGCTCCTTCAACCACAAATGCCAAAGGGAAATTCTCTTCTACTTCAGCTTCACTGGAAAAGCTTCAGTCTTTCTTGAAACTGAAACTAAATGAATCTCCACTTTCTTCTTCAACCTCCAATCCATCAGCTAATTCTGATGTTGAAAAATCAAGAAAACTTTTGAAGGCGATTTCAGCTCTTCTCCTTGCTTCAATCTTCTCTTAAGCTGGGAAAATCAAATCTGCCATAAAGATTATTATGGTCGATTCTAAATCTACTCTGGGTTTTTCGGCCAATCTGCATTCTATTGAAGAAAAACTTGGCCCTCTTTGCTCTTTATTCTCATCAGTTTGAAATAAAGCCACTAAAAATAAGGCTCTATTGAATAAAATGATTTCTCTTCAATCGAAGATCTAAACTAACTTGCAAAAGGCTGAGAAAATGAAGTCCATTATCAAAAAGGGTCAAGAGACTGTTCAATAATTTTAGTCTATGGTTAGGGATTTAGAAAGACAATTAGCTGAAGCCAAAGAAAAGCTAAAAGAGGTCAAATTTGTACAAACTCAACTGATGGTGGTATTCTCAGAAAAGGTGGAGATGACCCAAACTCTGGTTGAAGAATATACATATTTTTTCTAGGAAGGAGAAAATGATTGAGGAGAAACAAAGAGCTTTGGAAAACCAGTTAGATGCCCTTGAGGCCGAATGGAATGCTGCTAAAGAGTTTCTCTCACTTGCTAACCCTTCATTTTCTGCTTTTTCTTAATTCTTACAATCTTTTCATGACTGAAATGTTGCCATTAACAATTTATTTTTACTAATGTAATTTGGCCATAAGGCCTTGTATATTCTTCTCTCTTCTCCTTTAACAATTTCTTTTAGTTCAGCTAATGGGTCGAACTTCTAATTTCTTTGGATGTGGGTGTTGAAACATTTGGATACAATTTTTGTACTTCAGCCATGTGGCCTAGGATACTTCTTTTTTCCTCCCTCTTTCTTGATTTGGTCAAAAGACTATCTGTTATTAATGCAATATCTTTTGTTTTATCTATACTTGCATTCTTAATTATGTTCAACATTTTCCCACATTGCAGAATAATATTTTTTAAGAAATCGACCATTAATAGGTCGATCATGGATGTCACCATCCAAATTTTGCAGGTGATAAGCACCACATCTTAGTACATTGAAAATTTTAAAAGGTCTTTCTCAATTAGGAGACTATTTCCCGTACTTGGGATCTTTTGCACCAATAGGCAACATAGCCTTCCAAACTAATTCACCTTCAATAAAACTTTTAAGCCGAATTTTCTTATCATAAGCCTTTTCTATTTTTCTTTTTTGTACTTGTAAATTATCCAAGGCTAATAATCTAAGATCATTTAAATCATCTAATTCGGACAACATGGCATCGTAATAATCTTGTTCACTTAAGTTGTTTTGCTTAGAAACTCTCAAAGATCAAATAGTTACCTCCATTGGAAAAATAGCATCATGACCATATGTAAAAGGCAAATGGAGTTGTACCTATACTCGTTCTTTTGGAATTTCTGTAAGCTTATAAGGTTTCTGATAACAATTCATGCCAAGCTCGAGGATTTTCCTTAATCATTTTTTCAATACTTAACGTAAGGATTTTGTCTGTTGATTCGGCCTACCCATTAGCTTGGGCATAATAAGGAGTGGAATGTATAATTTCAAAACCATACTCCACAGCAAAAGCTTTTACCTCACTACCAGTAAAAATTGAACCTTGATCAGCAGTAATAGATTAAGGTAGATTGAATCTATGAATAATATTTTCTTTCATGCATTTTATCACTTCAATCTAAGAGATCAAAGGCATAGGGATAGCTTCTACCCACTTAGTAAAATAATCTGTTGCGACTAAGATAAAAGCATCCTTCTTAGATAATTCTAGGTAAATCTTCCTAATCACATCCATCGCCTAGTCTCTAAATACCCAAGGCTTGATTATAGATTGCAACTTAACAGCTGGTACATGTTGTTTTGGCCTATGAGTTTGACAAGCTTGGCACCCTTTTGCATAAGTCAAACAGTCTTTCATAATACTCGGCCAATAATAGCCCTATCTTCTAATGAACCATCTTATTTTAACACTAGCTTGATGTGCCCCACAAATCCCTTCATAGACTTCATTCATTACTTGTATTGATTGAAATTGTGAGACACATAGGCATAACAATCCATATATATTCTTTTTATATAACTCATCATCTAGAATGACAAATTTCAAAGCTTGCTTTCTAATTTTATATTCAGTCTAGATTGATAGATTTTGCAAATATTTTATGATTGGGAATCTCTAATCATCCTGTGCAACATTCAATGACAAAATTAATTCACTAGGATCGAACTCTTTTATAATAGACGATTCTAACCTTCTTTCAATGGTTATCGTCCTGCTTAAAACACTCAAGGGAATTTTTAACCCATAAGCTATCTAGGCTAATTTATTTGTTTCATTATTCTCTTTTCTAGGGACGCACTTGAATAAAACATCAACAGATAAACCTAAAAAATGTTTAGCAATTCTATTATACTCAATCAAAGAATCACTTACACATATGAAATCGCCAGACAGCTATCTTAAGATCAATTGAGAATCCCCAATAACAAGAACACTCGAAACATTCAAGTCTATTAACAAACTAAGGCCAATAATGAGTGCTTCATATTCGGCTTGATTGTTTGTGCATTCGAAATCTAACTTGAATGATAATTGAGTTCTTTTGCTGGTAGGAGACACTAAAACAATTCCTATTCTCACCGATTCCTCAGTCTTTGAACCATCAAAGATTAAAACCCATGGTGCCAAGGAAATACATCTAATTTCCATTGATGGTAAAACTTCAGGTTCTACCTCCAAATTAGGATGGCTTGCTAAGAAATCGGCTAATGCTTGGTCTTTCATTGCTTTTTGAGGTGTATATTGCAAACAAAATTCAATTAATACTAAAGACCATTTTGCGATTTTACCTTTTACAATTGGTCTACTTAGCATATATTTAACCACATCAATTTGATAAATAATATAAACCAGAATAGGCAACATATAATATCTTAATTTAATGCAAGAAAAATACAAAGCCAAACCTACTTTTTTAATCAGCTCTATCTTGAGCTAACAATGCTCCTATAGACTCTTTAGTGGCCAATATGTACAACTTCAAGGGCTTCCCTTGCTTGGATGGCATTAATACCGGTGGCTTTGTCAAATATTCTTTAAGCTGGTTAAATGCTTCTTGATGCTGCCTATCCCACTTGAAGTCGTCTTCTGCCCGTATCTTCAGCAAAGGAGAGAAGGCTTTGGTTTGCCTTGCACAATTGGAAATAAAACGGTGCAAGAAATTAATTTGACTGAGAAATCTTTGAAGTTCCTTTTTGTTAGAAGGTGGTTTAGCATCAATAATTGCCTTTGTTTTATTTTTATCCACTTCAATCCCCTTTTGGTGTATTAAATAGCCTAAGAAATTCCCAACAGATACACCAAAGGCACATTTTTAAATTGTGAACTCTTATTCTTTTAAAGGATTGATGCCTAAGGAGTATTTCCTTTTTGTTAGAAGGTGGCTTTGCATCAATCCCCTTGTGGGAGGTCAATATATTTTCGGGAACCCAAATGAAATACTCTTTAGGCCTACGTAGCATTGGGACAAGTTAATGTATTAAGTCTTCACATCTGGATATTCATATGGCCAATCTAAGGAAATCGTTAGATCAATGTTAATTCCCAAAAATATATTTTGTTAGAAGGTGGTTTTGCATCAATCCCTCTATAGGAGGTCAATATATTTTCAGGAACCCAAATGAAATACTCTTTAGGCCATGGTAGCATTGGGACAAGTTAATGTATTAAGTCTTCACATTTGGATATTTATATAGCCAATCTAAGGAAATCGTTAGATCAATGTTAATTCCCGAAAATATATTTTGTTAGAAGGTGGTTTTGCATCAATCCCTCTATAGGAGCTCAATATATTTTCGGGAACCCAAATGAAATACTCCTTAGGCCCAGGCAACATTGGGACAAATTAATGGTTTAAGTCTTCAAATTTGGATATTCATATGGCCGATCTAAGGAAATCCTTTGAAAGAATGAGAGTTCACAATTTAAAAATGAATCCCTTAAAATGTGCCTTTGGTATATCTGTTGGGAATTTCTTAGGTAATTTAGTATGCCAGAAGAGGATTGAAGTGGATAAAAATAAAACAAAGGTAATTATTGATGCCAAACCACCTTTTAACAAAAAGGAACTTCAAAGATTTCTCGGTCAAGTTAATTTCTTGCGCCGTTTTATTTCTAATTGTATAGGGTGAACCATAGCCTTCTCTTCTCTGCTGAAGAAACGGGCGGAGGACGACTTCAAGTGGGATAGGTAGCATCAAGAAGCATTCGACCAGCTTAAAAAATATTTATAAAGCCACCAGTGTTAATGCCACCCAAGCAAGGGAAGCCCTTGAAATTGTACATATTGGCCGCTAAAGAGTCTATAGGAGCATTGTTAGCTCAAGATAGAGAAGATGGGTATGAGCAGGCCGTTTATTTTCTTAGCAAGTTGTTGAATGAAATCGAGTGTAGACATACACCGATTAAAAAACTATGTTTGGCTTTGTATTTTTCCTGCATTAAGTTAAGATATTATATTTTGCCTGTTCTGGTTTATATTATTTGTCAAACTAATGTTGTTAAATATATGCTAAGTAAACCGATTGTAAGAGGTAAAATCACAAAATGGTCTTTAGTATTAATTGAATTCTGTTTGCAATATATACCTCAAAAGGTAATGAAAGGCAAGCATTAGCTGATTTCTTACCAAGCCATCCTAACTTGGAGGTGCAACCCGAAGTTTTACCAGCAATGAAAATTGGATGTATTTTCTTGGCACCATGGGTTTTAATCTTTGATGGTTTAAAGACTGAGTAATCGTTGGGAGCAGGAATTGTTTTAGTGTCTCCTACTAGCAAAAGAACTCAATTATCATTCAAGTTAGATTTCGAATGCACAAACAATCAGGCCGAATATAAAGCACTCATCATCGGCCTTAGTTTGTTAATAGACTTGAATGTTTCGAGTGTTCTTCTTATTGGGGATTCCCAATTGATCTTAAGACAGCCGTTTAGCGATTTCAAATGTGTAAGTGATTCTTTGATTGAGTATAACAAAATTGCTAAACATTTTTTAGGTTTATCTGCTATTATTTTATTCAAGTGCGTCCCTAGAAAAGAGAATAAGAAACAAATGAATTAGCCCAGATAACTTCTGGATTAAAAATTCCCTTGAGTGTTTTAAATGGGACGATAACGATTGAAAGAAGGTTAGAATCGTCCATTGTAAAAGAATTCGGTCCTAGTGAATTAATTTTGTCATTGAATGTTGCACAGGATGATTAGAGATTCCTAATCATAAAATATTTGCAAAATCCATCAATCAGACCGAATACAAATTTAGAAAGCGAGCTTTGAAATTTTTCATTCTAAATGATGAGTTATATAAAAAGAATATAGATGGATTGTTATGCCTGTGTCTGTCACAATTTCAATCAATGCAAGTCATGACTGAAGTCCACAAAGGGATTTGTGGGGCACATTAAGCTAGTGTTAAAATGAGATGGCTCATTAGAAGATATGGCTATTATTGGCCAAGTATTATGAAAGACTGTTTGACTTGTGCTAGAGGGTGCGAAGCTTGTCAAATTCATGGGCTAATACAACATGTACTAGTTGTTAAGTTGCAATCTATAATCAAGCCTTGCCATTTAGAGGCTAGGCGATGGATGTGATTGGGAAGATTTATCTAGAATCATCTAAGAAGGATGCTTTTATCTTAGTTGCAATAGATTATTTTACTAAGTGGCTAGAAGCTATCCCTCTGCCTTCAGTTTCTCAAACTGAAATGATAAAATGCATGAAAGAAAATATTAATTCATAAATTCGACCTACCTTAATCTATTACTATTGATCAAGGTTCAATTTTTACTGGTAGTAAGGTAAAAGCTTTTGTAGAGGAGTATGGTTTTGAAATTATACATTCCACTTCTTATTATGCCCAAGTTAACGGGTAGGCCAAATCAACAAACAAAATCCTTAAGTTGAGTATTGAAAAAATGATTGAGGAAAATCCTTGAGCTTGGCATGAATTGTAATCAAAAACCTTGTGGGCTTACAAAAATTCCAAAAGAACGAGTACAGGTACAACTCCATTCGCCCTTACATATGGTCATGATGCTATTTTGCCAATGGAGGTAACTGTTCGATCTCTAAGAATTGCTAAGCAAAACAACTTAAGTAAATAAGATTATTACGATGCCATGTTAGCCGAATTAGATGATTTAGATGATCTTAGATTATTAGCCTTGGATCATTTACAAGTACAAAAAATAAAAATAAAAAAGGCTTATAATAAGAAAATTCGGCCTAAAAGTTTTATTGAAGGTGAATTACTTTGAAAGGTGTGAGCAACGCGCTCAGTGAACACGCGTAGCTCGAGAATACGCACTAGACTCAAAGGACTAACGCAGAGAGGAGTCCCCACCTAGGAAAACCCGAGAACCAAACTAACCCCTTGCAAGGGTGTAACTCGTCATTACTAAAGTAGGTTCAGAGTTAGGATATGCAATTGGGAAGGTGTTAGGCACCCAATAATGCCCGATCCGTAGATCGACCCCCACTTTATATCTATTAATCATATTTAATTATCCGATTTAATTAAAGTTATCCCTATTCATACAGAGAATTAAAGAATACATAATACAAGGTTCACTAAAAAATAATAAAGAAATGACAAAAAGAAATAATAAAGAAATAGAATAAAATATAATAAAGGAAGGAGAATTAAAGTCAGGGGACACTATGCATATGCACATAGGGCCATGACTACGCATGGTATCTTATGCGCACGCATAGCATGGGATATGCGTACACGTGCTCACCTGCAAAAACAAGGGTTAATTATGATTTCGTGCGTACGTGCAAGAAAACAAAGTGCACGTATGCATCTATGTACGTATGCACACCCATTCTCATTCCCTACAAAATGAATGGTTAGAACCAATCCTACGAGCACGCACAGCCAAATAAGCCACACGCATGCGCCTAGGCACGTACACACACTTATTTCACATTCCTGTGAAACAAAAGTTACTTAATACAGGCGAGCGCACGCATTGCAAATGTGTGCGTACATGCTAGAACCTGTGATTCAAACTAC
Organism: Liquidambar formosana; assembly: GCA_039720395.1. Lineage (NCBI taxonomy): Eukaryota > Viridiplantae > Streptophyta > Magnoliopsida > Saxifragales > Altingiaceae > Liquidambar > Liquidambar formosana. The sequence continues at coordinate 28,075,147 of CM077824.1, read as the reverse complement.
CACTTCTCCCTATAACACCATGCATCGACTAAACACTAACCACACATATGGATCGTCACAAATTTGCAAATAAGGACTAAACCATTCCTAAATATGCATATGACAAATTGATAAATGAGAATGAATATAGTTTTACCGATGATGGAGTATTGGGGTTGGTCATCATTCCCTCAGGTCCACTACCAATCCTCTTAGCTCCTTGTCCTCATAGTCAAGCTCTCTCTCTCTCACAGAACTCTCTTACTCTCTCTTTTCACTCAATTTTGCATAGCTTCTAAAAACACCAAATTCCATCCCTCCATTTCTCCCCATTCTTTTCTTTTTGTAGGGGAGCATTAGTTCGCCTCCTCCTACAAAGAAAGCTACCCCTGCTCCCCTTTGCAAAGTATTTCTTCCTCCCCTTAATTCAAGAATGTTGTCTGAACGGGAAAGGAAGGAACCCATTCCATGCGTATGCACCATCAACTAGTGCATACGCATGTCAAATTTTAAATTTAGGAGGTGTACACATGCATTTCCACTTAAGTGCGTACGCGTAAGAAACCATGCGTACACATGCCTAGTTATATCCATTCTAACTTATCTTTTAAAGGCTATGTTTGGGTGTATGCACGTGTAACCTAGTTATTTGTATGCACTAGTTAATATACTCGCCCAACTCATTAGAAAGGAAATTAGGATTGGCAGTAAACTTTACAGACCTCATCATCGGGAACCCATAAAAATATGGGGACAAAATGGGGTGTCTACAAAAGGCTATTTTGCCTATTGGTGCAAAAGATCCCAAGTATGAGAAATGGTCTCCTAATTGGGAAGGACCTTTTAAAATTTTCAAGGTACTAAGAGGTGGTGATCACCTAATTTGGATGGTGACATCTATGATCAACCTATTAATGGTCGATTTCTTAAAAAATATTATCCTACAATGTGGTAAAATGTTGAATATAATTAAGAATGCAAGTATAGATAAAAAAAAAAAAAAGATATTGCATTAATAAGAGATGGTCTTTTGACCAGGTCAAGAAAGAAGGAAGAAAAAAGAAGTATCCCAGGCCACATAACCGAAGTACAAAAATTATATCTAAATGTTTCAACACCCACATCCAGAGAAACTAGAAGTCGGCCTCTTGGCCGAACCAAAAGAAATTGTTAAGGGAAAGAGAGAAGAATATGCAAGGCTTTATAGCCAAATTACATCAGTAAAAATAAATTGTCAAAAGCTACATTTCAGTCATGAAAAGATTGTAAGAATTATAAAAAAAAAAAAAAAAAACAGAAAATAAAGGATCAACAAGTGAAAGAAACTCTTTGGTAGCATTCTATTCGGCCTCAAGAGCATCTAACTAGTTTTCCAAAGCTCTTTGTTTCTCTTCAATCGTCTTCTCCTTCCTAGAAAAATATGCATATTCTTCAACCAGAGTTTTGGTCATCTTCACCTTTTCTGAGAATAACTCCATCAGCTGAGTTTGTATTGATTCGGCCTCTTTTAGCTTTCCTTGGCTTTAGCTAATTGTCTTTCTAAATCATTGACCATAGACTGAAATTGTTGAACAGTCTCTTAACCCTCTTTAATAATGGACTCCATTTTCTCGGCCTCTTGCAAGTTAGTCTGGATCTTTGATTGAAGAGAAATCATTTGATTCAATAGAGCTTTATTTTCTGTGGCTTCATTTCAAACTGATGAGAATAAAGAGCAAAGAGGAGCAAGTTTTTCTTTAAAGGAGTGTAGATTGGTTGAAAAACTCAGAGTAGAGTTAGAATCAGCCGTAACAATCTTTATGGGAGATTTGATTTTCCCAACCTGAGAAAAGATTGAAGCAAGGGGAAGAGCTGAAATCACTTTCAAAAGTTTTCTTGATTTTTCAACATCAGAATTAGCTGATAGATTGAAGGTTGAGGAAGAAAATGGAGATTCATTTAGTTTCGATTTCAAAAAAGACTGAAGCTTTTCCAGTGAAGCTAAAACAAAAGAGAATTTCCCTTTGGCATGTATAGTTGAAGGAGCAGAAATAGTGGTTGAAGTTGATATTGGTGCAGGAGGAGGATTTTCTATTACCATTACTGGATCAGGCAAAATAACTGATTCTTGGCATTTTTCAGTGCCTGCACAATCGACCTTTAACTGACCTGATGCTGCATCAGGTTTGGAGATAGAGGAGGAAGAAATGGGAACTGGGACTGAACCAGAACCCTTTTGAGACAAGGAAGCAAAAACTTCGTCCATGTCACTAGCTTTTGACTTTTTGCCTTGACTAGATGCAACTGCTAGAGCTTTCGATCTGCCTCTCTTCTTGGATTGAACCTCAGTAGTTTGGGACTTGGTCTTAGCAGCCTTAGACTTGATCCTAACAGACTTCACCAAGGCTCGGCTTTTTGACTTCCCAAGTTGAGATTGTAGAAGTTCATCTTCATCTTCAGATAAAAGTTTAGGAAAAGGCTCAAAAGGCCGCTCTTCATCTACAAAATGTCAAAATTTAGCAAGTTTCATAGAAACTATTTAAAAAGAGAATGAGTAAGGGAAATACCTATGCCAAAAGTTGACATGGGCCAAGTTACCCATTTAAATTGGTCAAGTTCTTTTTTAGTAGCGCGTCGAGCTAAATAGGTAACTTCAAGCAAGAATGAACTAACTAGAGATTTTGAAGTATTTTTGGGTTCTATAAAGTCAGCTATGGTAAAGTTTGTAGAAGGTGTGTAAAGCCGATTTTTCTCTAGTCATTTCTCAAACTTCATATCAAAGTAGGGCCTAATACAACCCTTTTTCCTTGATTTTTTGCCATGTACTCATAAGATTTTTTAGATTTTATGTTTAAAATAGCTCTGTCTACTCTATCAACCATTTTCCGTATATCTTCTCCAAGAATCCATTTGATATTATAAAATTTCTTATAAGTTAATACAAATTGGTAATCTGAATATCAGTCAATAGGGATACCTTTCTTGGTTTTTTGCTTCCTGACTCCAATCCCTACGGCCTGTGATGAAAGCGTGTCAGTGTCACTATTGCTAGAGTTAGCCAAATCATCAACATCTTCATGTGTAAAAATTTTGTCAAAAGCTTTAATTAGGTCCAAAGGCATACTCTCCTTGATGTAGTTGCTCTAGAAAGTGGTGAAATTAACAGATGTCAGAAGGTTTAAAGTGAAATGGAGAGATTTCAAAATATTTTCTTAAAATTTTGAAGATATTGTCAACACTGTCCACTTTATCGAGATCATGAATAACAAGCTGATTTAAAAAATCATAATTCAAGTTGTATGTCAATGGAAAGGGAATTGATTGACGTAGGCTGAATTGTTTAGAGAGAAAATGAGGGCAGTAGGCCTCTACACCACATCAATTATTACCAGAATTCTCTAAGGTTATTCTGTAGTGAAGGTCCCTTGGAATTAATACATTGCTCCAAAAAGACTTCAAAATTTTTGGAGATGATTTAAAAGTTAAAGCGACCAGTAACCACTCAAGCCCACATTTTAGAGGAAAAAATGGATAAAATTGTTTGGGAGACCGATTAGTACAAGTGTAAAAAAGGAGAACCTGTCTTGAAAAGAATGGGGATTGTGTGTAAAGTCAATAACATTGTACCCAAGAAAAGGAGAACTTGGCGAGTTTTGCAATTAGGGCTTATCTCAAGAAAATAAGCATGTAACCAGATTTGAAGGATCCATAAAGGACCTCCCCATAGTTGAAAATTAGAAAATAAAAGGTTAAAACAGCCTCTGTAAAAGCTATAGAGAACCAAAGGCCCAGAGCAACTTTGCTACCTCTTGCCAAATAAACAGCCAGCTTTAATTCGGCTTTAACGATTTTGAAAGAGGGAGAGCAGAAAAGTCATTTACAAATCCAAAAGAGGAGGAAAGCAACATATTCGGTCTCTTCTATATCGCCCTCAATCTTTATATGGAGATTAAGAAAATTAGAATAAAATGTACTCCTTTTGTCAAAGGAGATTGAATTATCAAAATTTGGAATTTCAGCCAAAGCATTGACTTATTTTTCGTAAAGACGAAGGCCAAAAAGAATGGCTAAATCAAGTAGAGTTGGAGACATCATTCCAAAATTTAAATGAAAAGAATTAGTAGAAACCGACCAAAAACATAGAGCAGTAGAAAGAATCTCCCTATTAATTGGGATTTGAAACTTGGACAAATTAATATTTTCATAAATCCCCGATTCATGTCACTCATCAGATTTGATGGCGGCCATTCAATCAAACCACAAGGTCCAGTTCTTTTGTCTATTGGGCCAGCAGCAAATAGATTTAGAGAAGGAAGAATTAATGTTATACTTAGGGTTTTCAAAGACAAAAACCTTTGACTAAGGTTTTAGGAAAATAGAAGAGTAAGATTTTGTAGCGTCAATGGAAAGGAATATAGGGCCTGAAATAGAAGAATCGTTCGAAGAGGTAAGTATCTTAGGGATAGCCACTGAAGGATCAGTTGCTTGGAATTTCTCTAAGCGTTCTTTGCCAGAAAAGTCACTAGATTCAGGGTCTGCCATAGAGGAAAGAGAAATAGAGAACAGGAGGTAGTAAAACTCCAAGTTGAAGAAGAAGACTCGAGCACAAACGCAATCCAGAAACAACAAAGAGGATGGATAAAGGAGCAGAACAACAAAGTACTAATGCACTCTGAAAACCCTAGAAAGAGAAGCTTTGGTTCTTAAAGAAGATGAAGAAGTTGTGACTTTAAAAGGCTTTTGGCGCTTTAAAAGGTGAAATGGAAAAGACATTTGACAGGACACGTTTCTTTGGAAGCTGTAAAGACACGACAACATCATTAATGATCTAATGCCGTCATTATAATAACTAATCAAAAGGTAACACGTGGATCGATAAGTAAAGAATCAGGGTATTAACAGATGTCATGGAGGAAGAAAGTGAATGAGAGAAAATGCTTCAAATACAATAGCAGGCCGATTTATATAATTGAGATATTTTACCAAACAACTTAGTAAAATGTGGGGGGCCAATGTTTACACCCTAAAAATCGGCCTAAGGAGAATTGCAAATAATTCAGCCAATGATTATGAAGAGGTAAATTATCCTTCAAAATTGCCCGAATAAGGCCGAATATTTATTAAAGCAGTTACACCAAGAAGCGGTTATTAATTACACATTTATCATAGTTATCAAGTCATGGGAACATAGCTGTGTTGGAAGCTGATGGGTTGTGGCATAGGCAGTTATGGATGAATTTTGAGGAGCAGTTACTACTCGTGTATATAAAAGCTGAGGAATAATCATGTGAAAAGGACCTTCAATCAAATCAACAAATCAGTTCCCAGTGAACTTTTATCTTTTTCCTTTTCTTTGTAGAACTTAGGATTTAAACCCAAAAATGTGTGCTCCTTTCTATTCAAAGGCGTGTGCACCCATTTGTTCATCGTTATAATTCCATAAATTGTTAATGAAATGGCTTCCTCCGTGGTTAGCTTTTGTTTTTAATTTCTGTTGTTATTTTGTTTATCTCCTTTAACTGCTACAAGAAAGTCATTGAGCCCATTCAAGACAAGGAAGAACCTATAATTCACCACAAGGTTGTGGCTAGCATGCTCGCGCAACCAAATCTCCAAAAGTTAATTTTTAGAGGAAACAGCACCTAAAGGCTATTTATTACACTTCATCTTCGGCTATAAAAATTTGGTTATAGCCTAAATGACCATCCATAAAGGATAGCACTTCAAACCCAACTGCTACATCAACCAACATGTCAACTACAGGCATTGGATATTCATCTTTTGGGGTGGCTTTATTTAAATCCCTAAAATCTATACATACTCTTAATTTTCCATTCATTTTCAAGACTAGGACAATATTTGAAAGCCACTCCACATACTTAGCCGTTCTAATGAACCCAGTCTTTAAGAGTCTTTTGATCTCTTCTTTAACTCTAAGATGAATCTCTGGAGCCATTCTTCTAGGGGATTTTTTATATCGCTTAAACCCTTTTTTGATTAGCAATTTATGTTTAGCCAATTTTTGGTCTAAATCTAGTAATTCATTATAGTCCCAAGGAAGAAAATGTTTAAACTCTTTTAATAAACCGATTATCTTTTCTTTCCATTCTTCTGGTAAATTTTGATTAATGAAAATCGGTTTAGAATCCCCTAATAATCTAACTTCTTGCAGAGGGTTTATGACTTGAGCTCTTTCATAACTCAACCTCCTAGGTTCTGGTTACAAATCATCTAAAGTAATTTCATCTGCATCTTCTCTAACACAATCAGCCAACCAAGCTAATTTGTTTTCATTAATTTCAGCTACGTTAAATGCTACTCTTTGCATGGCTTCTTGATATGCCTAGATTTCAGGGTTTATTAAAACTTTTTAGTTCTGATACAGCTTCTTGTGAGACCGAATTCGCATGGCATCCTCCATCCAACATTAGTGAAGCAACCTTAAGGGGTCGGCCATGTTTATCGAACCTTGAAAATTCTAAAGGCTTTACTTTTCTATCATAAAGAACTGCCTTAGGAAAATTAGTTGTTAAGGCAAATGGGTGATTATCGGCTTGCATTACCTCAGTCTTCTCTCCATTCCAAATCATCAAACATTGATGAAGTGAAGAAGGTACACACAAATTTGCATGAATCCAATCTCGGCCTAACAAGGCATTATAATTTGAGACTGAATTCAAACAAAGAAGGTAGTCATTTTAGTTTTGTTTCCAACAGTACTTCCATAGGAATAACCCCCTCAAGCTTTATAGCTCCACTCATAAAATTAACTATTGAAACCTCTAGTAATAAATCTTTTTCAGTCTTTCCTAACCTCTTCATAACCAAAATTGGCATAATATTTATAGATGGTCCGTTATCAACTAAAACCTTTGACAAAGGTTTTCCATTAAAATGGGTTTTGATATATAAAGGTTTCAAATGTTTAGCAATGTTTCACTTGGCTTAGTGAAATTGATATTTTCACTAGGTATCTTAGCTTTCACAAATCGATTTGATTCTTCTAAAATTTCCCTTCTTCGTAGGAATGGCAATGGGGCGGGTCGGGGGCAGGTCGACTATATACCATCCCCGACCCTAACATTGAAACAGTAGTACCAAACCCGCCCCTTAACCCGACGAGGCACAGATACTAAGAACCATCCCTGACCCTATGGTTTCCTAGGAAAACCAACCTCGCTCCGCCTTGCCTTGCCCAAGCAAAAAAAAAAAAAAAAAAAAAAATTCAGCCTAATTTTTACAAATATAAGAATATCAAATAAACATAAGAAAAATTTTAAAAAAAATGTAAAAACACAAGCTCCAGCAAGGCAACAACCATAGATTTCAAATATTACGAGCTCCAGCAAGGCAACAACCACACATTTCAAATATTCATACACAACCACACACATTTCAAATATTCATACAACCATGTTCCAACAAAGCAACAACATTCAACATAAATTCATCAATTTCAATCTTAATAATCTACTAAAAAAAATAATAATAATAGTAGTTAAATATCACTCTCAAGCCAAGCCATTCACTATTTCCATGATTCCATCAGCACAAGTCCCTAACTCCTCCACTGGACCACAACCTATTCCTATTAAAATAAAAAAATAAATAAATAAAACACAAAACAAATAGAAGACTTTCAATTAGTAATAGGATTATTACTTCATTATAACCATTCAAAAATAAGTCGTAATAAATTTAAGATAGTGCTGTGAACATGATACATGAAGAAAATGTTATTCTACTTGTTATCAAGTTCAAATATATGAATAAAAAAAATATTCACCATCAATAACAAGAATTTTCATTTGTGCCAATTAAGAAGCTGGTTTAAAAAAATAAATGGACTTGAACAATAATTTGGGTGCTCCATTTATTGCCAAGAAAAGAATTCTCGGCAATAAATGAATATTCACCATCAATAACAAGGAATGAATAAAAAAAAATTCTCGGCAATAAATGGAGCACCTAAAAACAAAACCTATTACTAATAAAAAAATATTCACCATTCTTGTTATTGATGATGAACAATAATTTGGGTTACTTACTTATTCTTTTCTTTTTGGTTTTGTTTATAAGATTCCAAAACAAAAAAAAAATGAATAAAAAAAATTTCTATCTTCTCGGCAATAAATGGAGCACCTAAAAACAAAACCAAAAAGAAAAAAGAAAAAAGAAAAGAAGTTGAAATTCTTTACTCCTATTTTATTGCCAAGAAAACAACATGAAATAAAAGAAAAAAAAATATTTTGTATCAAATCAAATAAGTAAATAACCCAATTCAACTAAAAAATATATTATTGTTCCAATAAAGCTTGGTTTTATGAGGGTTATATAAGTATATGTACATATACAACAACAAAAAAAAAAAATTCGGCCATGGCCCCTTTGGCCCTAACATAGTTCCGTCCCTGAGTTCATGTAAAATATATATTGAAATTGAAAGGGAATAAAATTATAAAAGTGTAGTTAAGTGGCTTACAGTGGTGAGAGGAGAGAGACAGAGAGCTAAGAGATAGCGAGAGAAAGTGAGGAACCAACTATAGATCCGACAGATCTAGTGTAGATCTGGTGTAGATCCGGCAAATCTAGTGTAGATATGGGGAGAGAAAGCGACGAACGTCACGAACCACGGCGAGAGACGGCAACGTCCGTGAGAGTGGTGAAACCATAACTCCATAAGGGTGATATACTGAGTTAAGGAGGCCATGAGGATAAGGAGGGGACCAGTGTCGGCGATGGCGGACGGCGGATGGAGGACGATGATGCGTACTGTGTGAGTGACTGAGTGTATCGCACCGGCACTGTCGTGTGAGGGAGGGAGGGACGAAGGAGAGAGTGGGTGAGTGACTAAAGAGAGGAGAGGCGGCTAGGTTAATGGGTTATTCCTTAAGGCTTTATGGAATTACATCTTTAACCCCAAAAGTCTTAAGGTTATATATATATATATAAGGGTAAAAATGTAAAAGGATATGCGGGGCGGGGCAGGTCTATGGTTCAGTTCGGTTCTGCGGGTCGGGACTAGCAAATACCATCCCTGAACCGAACCCGATAAAAAATCCAAAAATCTTACCCATACCCGAACCGAGAACCGAAAATTTTAAAAAAACCCACCCCAATGAGGGAAGGGCGGGGCGGGGCTCCTATGGGGCGGGTCCAAATTGCCATCCCTACTTCTTCGATTGCTTCTAGGCGCTTCCAAATATTAGGCCAAATCTGGTACCCCTAATCTCTTGGATTAGCTGTCTCTTCTCTTCATCTTGCATTCTCTAGAACCTCCTTTTCTGGGTTCGAGTAATTTCATGTTGACTGAATTTTGGGTGTAGAGCTTGGGCCCATATTTCTGGCTGAGTTAGCCTTGGTTGTATTATCCTTGGTTTTATTAGGTTCTAAAGATCACCCTCACCAATACTAGAACTTGAAGATTGATTCCTATTACTTTTATCGGCCTAATACCTTGAGGCCTGATAGTCATTTCTCACACTAAATTTCAAACCTTGACCTTTTGAGTACTCATTTGAGGTTCTCTCCTCTGGTCGAATTCTTTGATTGCTTAAATCTGTTTTTTTATAACCTTTCTTTAGACTCCTAGCATGTTCTTCATTTTCTTTTTTAATCAATTTTTCCTTCTCAACTCTGGCTTTGTACAATGACTTGATCGAAATTTTTGTTTATATTTGTTTGGCCTCTTAGCCATAGCATTTACAACTTCAACCTCATTAAGGCCTTTTACTTAAAGATTGCCCCCGTACACAAAGACTTCGATGTCTCCAATCATAGCTTTCTTTAAATTTCCAAGGTCATACTAGGGCATAGTTAATTCTCTGTGACATCCTCTGCAATAGAGTGGGTGATCACAAATGTCACAAAGATGCTCTATTGCAACTTTTTGTCCATTTCTTGTAAGTGCCAACATCTGGCCTCCTAGAATAAGCATATGCCTTACCTTTAGCCTTAGAAACAAAGGAAACTGATCTCACCACTTCATTTCGTGGTTATGGAGCCTACATGATTGCTTTTCCCTTATCCTCCAATTTCTTTTCAACATTATTGGCCTCTTTGTTAGATAAGTCTGAATCTTTCACCAGTAAAACAACCTTATTAATGTGAAATTCAAAGGGAAAAGGATTTTCATCAACTTAATGAATAGTCTTTTCTTCAAGAAATTTCAATTTTTCATTATTTATTGATCTTTGAATGGCATCTCGCAATACAATACAACTATTTTTTGGATGTGTGTGTCCAATAATCATGCCATTTATAATATTTCTTATCTTTCATTTCCTCTGCAAATGGTAGTTTATGCCCATCTGGTAATTTGATCTGCCCATCCTTTAGCAGTAGGTCAAATATTTGTTTAGTTTTAGAGAGATCAAAGTCATACTTCTTTTCTCTAAAATTATATCCATTTTGGCTACCATTATATGGCTTCCTCTAAAAGTTTTGTTTTAACTCTTGAACCTTAGATTTCACTAAAGCTCTACACGTACAAGGCTGATTAATGTTTAATTTAGCCAATGCAATTTCTTCTTCAATTTCTTCATTTTCTTCAATGGCTTCAATATGAGCTACTTCCTTATTGGGGTTTTTATAATAAGTCCCCCTTGAAGAAACCCTTCTTTTATTCTCCTATTTGAGAATCTTTTTATACTTAGACACCACAGTCATAAGATGACCTCGGTCAAAAAAAATCTTGACTAATGAACCTCTTTCTATTTTCAAGATTGAGGCCACTAATTACCATTTTAACACAATCAAACTGTGCTAAATTCGACCTACATCTGCATTAGGCATTTTGGAACCTCTAAACAAAGGTATCAATTTTTTTGCCAGGCTCTTGGCACATTCGGGCAAGATCAACGATCGTTATTTCAGTCTCTACTTTACAAAAATAGGTATGGAAAAGGGATTCCACATCTTTCCATGTTGTAATTGAACCTAATGGCAAATTAATATACCAATTGAAAGCCTAACCGGTTAAAGAACTTGGGAATAACCTTAGCTTCAAAAAGCTATTACTGCCTGCTTTACCACATTGGCACGAAAATCAACCTACATGTTCACAAGTAGATTACCTATCTTCTCCTAAAAACAAAGTGAAATTAGGAAACTTAAAATTCCAGGGAATTCATAAAGCTGGTCAATAAAATCAAGGTATGGACGGTTATAAGCCGTTCTCATTTATGGTCGACCTACACCTAGTTGCTCCCTAATAATATTAACAATCTCCTATCTGAAATTGTTCGGGTTGTCCCTTAAATTGGTTTAGAAGGTCTACGTCAGGTCTTCTTGACCAACATCATTATAGGGAATTTCATTTGAACCCTCAAAATTTCCAGCCATAGATTGGCTTATTCTAACTGGTATTTCATTTTAGTTCCTGAAATATATTAACCTCTCACAGGTTGGCCACTTCAGGTTGGATCAAATGAATCGTTCATCATTTGAGTGTGAATTTGCCCCCCAGGTGTAGCATAAAAAATATTATCTTTTGTTCCACTTGTTCCAACATTCGGTCTAGCATAACCGAAATGACTTCCTAAATGGAGTGAAGTAGGAATTTGCCCCCAGGCTGAAACATTGATGGATTCGAACCTTGAGGATCCTGCCTTGATAAGATATGAACATCCCTATATTTTAAATTGTTTGGAAATTCGGTATTTCGATCGTATTAGTTAGATCTATCTTGGGGGCCATTCTTAAATGCTGGATCGAGTTTTTTCACCATGTAATTGAGCAACTTGTCCAAATTTTTATTCAGACTATCACTAATCTGTTGATTTGACTCAATAAACGTCTTCATAGTAAGAGACATCTGTTGCATCATCATCTGAGAGATATCATGCATTATAGTGTCAAAATTCATCCTGAAAGGAACCATAAACTCGTTAGCAACATTTGCATGTTCAACTAACAGTTGGCCTTCCATTTTCTCATTTTCTGGAGAATTGCCTCCTGGGAATTTCAAAACTTCTTCTTGGCTAGATTCTTGGCCTATGGTTTCTTTTCCATATCCTCCACATTTTGGTGGCATGATTTTACAAGAAAATCTCTTGAAAATTGGAAAATAACATATATGGTATCCCACTGGGTGTGCCAAAAAGTGTTTCCTCCAAAAATTAACTTTTGAAGATTTGGTCACGCGAGCATGCCAACTACAACCTTGTGGCAAATTGTAGGTTCTTTCTTGCCTTGAATGGGCTCAAGGACTTTCCTATAACAATTAAAGGAGATAAATAAAATAACAACAGAAATTAAAAACAGAAACTCACCATAGAGGAAGCCATTTCATTAACAATTTCTAGAATTACAACGATGAACAAAGGGGTGAACACGCCTTTGAATAGAAAGGAGCACATGTTTCTGTGTTTAAATCTTAAGTTCTACAAAGAAAAAGATAAAGATAAAAGTTCATTGGGAACTGATTTGTTGATTTGATTGAAGGTTTTTTTTCACATAATTGTCCCTTAGCTTTTATACACACGAGCAATAACTACTCCTCAAAATTCATCCATAACTGCCTATGTCACGACCCATCAGCTTCCAATACAGCCATGTTCCCATGACTTGATAACTGCCATAAATGTGTAACTGATAACTGCTTCATGGTGTAACTGCTTTAACAAATATTCGGCCTCATTAGGGCGATTTTGAAGGATAATTTACCTCTTCACAATCTTTGGTCGAATTATTTGCAATTCTCCTCAGGCTGATTTTTAGGGTGTAAATAGCTTTTGAAATGGGAAAAGTGTATAGCCTTGAAGCAGAGTTCTATAACATTAGAATAGGACTAGATTGCTTAGATTCTGGGCTTATCTTCCCTTATAGTGGAGTCCAATTGTGAGGTAGCCGTAGAACTCATCTTAAGAGGAAATCTATGAGTCCTTATGGACCTTTAATTAATGCTTGCGAAGAGTTCCTCTCAAAACATTGGAACTATTTTATCACCCACGTTTTGCGAGAAGGTAACTCATCACTTAGTGTTTCCACCTAAAATCGTCTTATCAAGGGTAAAGCAACAATTTAAGTCTTATGGCTATGTGTGCAATGTTTTTGGCCACTAAAGTCATTTGCTGAAAATGGGAAATAGCTCATTAAAGGGACCAATTATGTGATACATGTGCATTGACCATGTTAAAAGGGAATTAAGATATAAAAGGGGGTTTTAATTGTAATAATTCTTATGTGGAAAGAAAAGGGAAAGTGGGACTCAATTGGAAGCATGAAAGGAGAGAAAATTGCCATTACCGATAAATGAGGAAGTGAACTAACTGGTAAACTACCCATCACTGGTCTTGCATCATGGGGCTTCGATGAGGTTAGCCCAACTACTATAAGAAAGAGAAGACTTGTATGGAGAAGGGGTTCTCACCAACATCAAATCCTTCTCAAGAAATCAAAGTTAGAATATTTTCTAGCTCCTTAGCTTTCTAGTTTTAATCTATTTTAGCTTCTTAGCATCTTTGTTTATTTTAAGCTTTCAACCTAGTACTAGTGAATCTTTGCTGTTCGTGATATGAATTTTTGTAATTATAGTTTATTTCTTTGCAATGAAGTATTGTCTTTCTCGTACTTTGATCTTTATTTTTAGTTATTAGATTAATTTAGTTAGTTTAGTTTTGGATAGACATTAGCATAAGACCTCAGAGATAGGAACCCTATCTCTCGATAATCACCTAACACATCTTTTATTATTAAACTAAATCAGTGACTAACTAGGCATTGAAGGCCAATGACCTTTAATTTAATGGCCTAGAAGGTGCTGAGGGGTCGTGTTCTTAGGATCTTACGCATTTGCCTTGGCATGCCCGCGTTATAAGACCAACCATATTTTTGTGCGAACACCTTTTTGGTGTGCCCAGTGAGACAGTAGGTACAAATGTCAAGAAATACTGGAAGTACTTTTGATGGCCAGCAACTGATAAAAGAGTCACACCAGGAAGAAAACCCATCTACGGAGTTCTTCATAGCAAAAGAGATTGCTATAACAATTAAGGACATGGCGAAGGCTAGTCAAGGCATCACTTCCACCCCTATTGGAATTAATCACCTAGGGGATAAGATAGACTAACTGGGAAATTTTCTAGGAGTGAAGATTAATAGGTTGGGTATTAAGCTCAATAAGTTAGATAAGCTAGACAAATTGGACAAATTGGACATGTTATGTGAACATTTGTCCACTTTAGTATACTCAGTAAGTAACCAAGGCCGCGATAGACAAGCAAAAGGTTCAGGTCCTAAGGAAAAAAAAAGTATATATTCCACCCCCATTTAGAAACGGCCAATCTAACAAGGCTGAGACTTCCCATGGGGGAGGGGGCAAAAAGAATGGTTCAAGTTATGGGTATAACAGAATGGACTATTATGGCCATAATCTTAATCAGACTAACAGCCAAAATATGGCTAGTCATGGCTTGTCAAATGGGAAAGGAAAAGAGCACATGGAAAATGTTATAAACCCGCTATATGAAAATAACTATAGAATGAGAAGAGGCAAACCTTCAATGGAATATTTCCATTCTTCTTATGGCCCTGAAAATAGGCCACCAATGGGCCAGTATAGTCATCCCAATGGATTCTTGAGGCCACCAAGGGCATTCCCACAAACCCACTACTACTATAATCCACCATTAGAAAATTATGGACATGGATATGGTCCAAGAGACCATACATAACCTCTAAACGGTCTTCCAAACCATAATGAAATCCTTAACATGATCCAAGATTGCATAGACATAGCTCCACACAGAAGAGCCAAGAGGCTTCTGTATAGAAAGCCATACCTAGAGTGGATAGACTGCTGTTATGAGTTCCCAAGGCACTTTAGATGCCCAAACTTCACTTTGTTTTTGGGGGAAGAAGAATGGCGGCCTACAGTAGAACATGTTGGCCGTTTTACCTTTCAATGTGGGGAACTATCTAGCAACGATTTTTACAAACTTCATCTGTTTACTAATTTGCTAACAGGTGATGCGTTTTCATGGTATATTACTTTGCCACCAAAGTCCGTTAGGACTTGGGTAGAGCTAGAGTCACTCTTTCATTTACACTACCATAGATCTGAGCCTGAAGTAACAATGGCTAACCTACCAAGATTTAGACAAATATCTGGAGAAATTGTTGAGCAGTACCTCTCTAGATTCAAGAAAGCTAAAACTATATGTCATGTAGCCTTACTAGAGCAAAAATTTGTGAGGCTAGCACAAAATGGCCTTGAGTTCAAACTTTGTAAAAAATTTGAGGGTATGAAATTTGAAGATCTCTATGAATTATCCACCAGAGCCTCTAGAAATGAAAGGCTTTTCAAAAAAGATGAACAGAGAAGGAATTCCTCCTATGGGACTTATTATCAAATCCCAACTACAAACTTGATTTGGCAGAGATCATTGGCCAAAAGCTAATGATATGCCCAACCTTGTTAAAAAAGGAGGTAGAAATTCTACCTTCACAAGCCATTAAAAGAAACGCTATAGACGTGGGAAGGAAATATACCTTTGATATTACAAAAGCTAGTGAAATTTTTTATCATTTATTGGCTGCTAAGTATATCAAATTGTTGGCTGGCCATTGCATAACAACCAAGGAGGCCAAACAATTTTGCAAATGGTATGGTGTAAATCGCACACCATTAACAATTATGTGATCTTTCGAAATGTCGCACTGGAAAATATTAATCGGGGAATGCTGATATTTCTAGATGACAACAAGAAGGAAATAATGGTGGTGGATTCAAATCCTTTTGCATCAATGGCTAGGATTAATATGACCGTCATGGATTTGAGAGGTTTGATTAGGTAGGTAGTGAAAAAGCAAAAAAAAGATTGAGTGACCATCACCATACCATAGGCCGTCCAAGGTATATGACTTTGATGTGTCCAAGGCTATTGAGATCTTTGATCATCTTCTAGCTATTGGATTTATTATGATACCATTAGGACACAAGGATATGGCCATTGCAAAGCCATTTTGTGGATGGCATGGAGTAATAACTCATGACACTTCTCATTGCCAGGATTTCAAAAGCCTAGTGCAAAGAGCCATAGATCATGGGATGTTAACCTTCAAAAGTGCTGCTATAGAGGAATCACCCCAAGATTAGAGGTAATTGTGGCAACTACAAATCTCAACTAGCGATCAATGCGTAGGCCAGACATGGGACCAAGGCCAACGTATCAGAAAGGCAGGCCTAGCAACCATAATCTGTGCCATCAATGTAGGAATTTTTGCATCCTTTGTCACAACAGCCTAGGCCTTACAAGCATCAATAATGACCTATAAGGCTAAATCCTCAAGTAGTAAAAGCAAATGAACGTGGCATAGGGATCAAACTCAATCAGTGTTAGATTCACACTCTTTCCACTATGAGCAAAGGAAGACTGATGTGTAGAAAACAACTTTGAGAATTTCAGAGGTGGAAGGAGAAACGTCCAGAGCTATGAGAATGGTGAAACCGCCGTTCATAAAACCTGATGTTTTGAATAGGCTACAACATCTCAAATTTCCTCAGCCAGCAACAAGAACCCAAAAGAAAAGGTTCCAACATTAGAAAGCTACAATCAGAAGAGAATAGGAGGGAATACAACAAGACGAGGAACATAGACTAATTATGACATCAATACCAAATGTTGAAAAGAAGGCTACTGAAGCAAAGGGTATAAGCCAGATTGATAAAGGTAAACAATCAGCAAAGACTATTGATGAGGATCAAGAGGACTCATTGGAGAACATGGGAGATTCTTATAGCATTCAATTCAATTCATCACCTCTAGTATTGGGATACAACATGGTGTTTACCCTTCTAACAACCTTTCAGGCCAGAAATGGGCAAAGGAGTCATATGGCAAGTGATGTTGTTGATATTGGGGAGTCACCAATAGCTTTATTCAGTGCCATAGTTGAGGAAGGTGACAAAGGAACAAGGAAGGTGGTTTAGGAAAAGCCTGTTGAGAAGATGACACAACATTTGAAACCCCTCTACATTCAAGTTCTTATAAATGGGAGTTTAGTTAACAGGATTTTGGTGGATAATGGAGGTGTTGTGAATATCCTTCCAATGAGTATGTTAAGGAAATTGGGTAAATCAAAGAACGATTTGATCCCTACTGAAGTGACAGTTGTCAATTTCTCATGAGAAGTAACAAAGACCAAAGGAATCCTGTCTATATTTTTTGCAGTTGGTAACAAAGAGTGTTTATCTGAATTCTTCAAGGCAGATTCCTCTTCATCATACAACGCTTTACTAGGACATGATTGGATCCATTCGAATTGGTGCATCCCTTCATTTTTGCATCAATTTCTTATCTTTTGGAATGGAAACAAAGTAGAAATTGTATGGGCAAATCAAAGAACGTTTTTAGCAATGTCAAACATAGTTGAGGAGCATTTGTATGGGAAGGAAGTAGGCCTAATAACATTCTCGAAAGAAGATAAGTATGGGAGGCCACAACAAGTAACTAGTGAAGAAAGCCATATTTGACACCACTAAGGAAAACCTCTATGATATTTCTGAGGTTGAGTGTGTTACTGAGGAAGATGGGGAAGAGTTAGAAGAAGAGGAAGATTTGATAGCCATAAAAGAGTTGCAAGCCACACAGGCCAAGATGGATGATTTGAAGGTTGATGTACAAGACCCTTTAGAAGAATTCAATATGGGAGACGAAGGCTAGAAAAGGCCTACGTTTATCAGTCAATTGCTGTTTAAGACAAAATTAGTAGCTCTACTTAGAGAATTCAATGACTGCTTTGCCTGGGATCAATATGAAATGTCAAGGTTGGATCAAAAGCTAACGAAGCAGCATCTACCAACAAAACCTAAATTCAAACCGTACAAGTCTGTGAACCCCGAAAAGTGGCCTACATGATTGAAAAGGAGTCGCCACCTCATTTTTTAAGGAAATAAGGAAAACCCTAAAAATGTTTTATTTTCCAAAACAAGTGACTCCATGTTTAAAAAATGGAAAGGCAAAAAGTCTTTTGAAAACCAAAAATTGTGAATCCGAGGGCTAAGTTATGATATGGGAAGATTCTAGGCAAAGCCTATAGGCAACCATATCGCCCTAATCGGTCTCTTAATTTAATTGTCCTAAATCAAAGTCTTAAACACACATAAATCAACAATTATCATCACAAGACAGCATGCATATCATCCATTCATCCATCCACATAAGCAAGAGAATAAAAGAGAAAAAGAGAAGAAAAACAAATAGGGTACTTTGTACCCTAGGGCGAACTTGAACCTCAAAACGAGCGCCTACGTACCATGTATAGAAGTACATGGATCAAAGTCCACGTAGTTTGAAGGGGAATAGGGTTAAAAGCTAATAAAGGCTTATGGTAAACCCAAAGTTTCCTTCTATAAAATAGAGGAGTTTCCAAAGATAAACGATTCTCGAAAGATCTTTAGAAAATATGAAATTTTAATAAAAATAGAAACTTTTATTTAAAATGAATTTTTCTTATGAAAGGAAACTATAAAGGCTTACCATATCCCCCTATTAGGAAATTACCCTAGGAGGGAGCAAGGAAAGTTTTAACGAAGAAAAAGTGAATTAGGGCACTTTCAAACCCAACTTACCTTGTGCAACATCAACCTGTCAAAATAATCTCCCTATTTTATAAAGTAATTACTTTATTCGCACGATTTCTTTTTGCAATAGCCAAAGATAATCACCCCACTTTAGTGGGGTAATTGCACTTGCCATATCCCATTTTCTATGGTTTTGTACTTGTCAAGTTACTTGCAATTTGCATGCAATATCTACCAAAAATACCAACAAACCAATCCAATTCTCAACCAAGCAATTATCATGCTTACATATAGGCTATCACATGCTCAAAATATGATAACATTCAAATCTGGACAGAATTGAAATAAGGCCTAAAATCATCCATAAATCAAGTGAATAACATGAATCATGAACCAATAAAAACCCTAATTCAACCCTATAGGCAATGACTCAATTATTATGTATAAAAACTAACAAAAATATGCTAGAACTCATAAGAACCTCCAATAACATCAATAAGCATGATAACAAGGCAAACTTTAACCAAAAAGTTAATATTTTATGTAAAATATGAAAAAATGGCTTCCTACGACGAGCTTTCTTAAGTGAAACTATCCTAAGATAATTTCACGTAAAAAACCTCTTTATGGGGAGGTACAATCAACATATCCTACGTGAAATATATATCTTAGAACACAATAGAAGCGATTTCATGCTTAAACACATCACAGAAAGCTCTCATGCAAAACCTTACTTAACAACAAGGATAATTATCCTCCAAAAAGGATATCATCTCCCAAACCCTATGAAATCAACTATACACATGCAACAATCACCATAGCTATTCTACATGTATCACATATATAATAACCATGAAGAAAAATCAGCGAAAAACCCTAACCTAATATGCTATATGAAACTTACCTAAAACAAGGAGAATAAAAACCCTAGAATCACAACTATGCTTTAAACTACATGAAATAATCCTCTAGCATGCAAAACTACTCATGAATGACATTCAAATCATATGTATTAACTAATAGAAGCATCAACAGATGATAAAAATTCAAGCTTTAGCATGCAATGGAGCTATTCTAAGCAAAAACCCTAATTTCAACATTATAGAGAGAATAGTTTACCTAGGGTTGAGCCTCCTTTTCTGCTGTAGAAGCTCCTTCTCCACTTCTCACTCACTTGAAAAGGTTTCCTTCAAGCCTCCAAGCAATCCTCCAACTTTCCTTTGAAATTCTCTTTATTATTCTCTCTTAGAAATTAGGTTTAAATGCATAGAAGTGGCTCCCCTAGTGTTGAAACATAGAGGGGTATTTATAGGATTTGAGTGGAATTAATCAATAGTTGAGATTAAAACCCTAAATATTGATCCAAGGGCCATTAGAGACTCTCTTGGGGCTTAAGTCACCAAATAGGGCTAAAAATATGATAAAAAGGCGGCTGGAAGCGGAAAAAATCCGTAAAAATAAGAAGGGAATCCTGCTTCAAAAAAAAAAAAAAAAAAAGGAAAGTGGCTTGGGTGACCACCCAAGGCTGGGTGGCTAGCCACTTGGGCCCATGCGGCTAGCCGCCCAGGCTTGGGTGATCACCCGAGCCCTCGTTAGGTTTTGCCCTTTTTTGAACCCTTTCAGCTTCCAAATGTGTTTCGGGGGTCAAATCAACTCCAATTTTGACGAAACGAAAGCCAAAATGACCATGTTTCGAAAAGGAATGTAATTTAAGACATTTTAGGACAAAAATCCCTAACCATGGCTACATGGTTAGGTCTTACAAAGGTGGCTAACCACTATGCACCACCGTCGCTAAGCTTAGGTATGCACACAGGGTCGCACCAAATACTTTCCAATTCAAAATTCAACCTTTTAAAAACTTTAGGAATGAAATTGAGACTAATTAAAGTCAAATGAGTGGGAATTGAGTGAAAATTATGAGCCAATTTGAGCCAACCCGACGTGGGTCTCTTAACCAACCTAAATCGTATTGATCTATTTTAATCCCGAACCATCAATTCATCAAATTGAACCCATAAATATCTCATATGTCTCAATATGAACTCCAATTGATAACTTTAAGATCATTTCAAGGTCAAATGGAAAATTTGTGACCTAAAAGACGATTATGCCCCTCAAGTCGCAAAAGTTCTTATTAACCCTCAAGATCAACTCCAAATTGAACCAAAACTCATACCTATTATCCTTGGGACCCTAGAAACTCAATGCAAAAGACTAGACTCAAAAAGGAAACAAAAAGTCACATAAAATGACAAACCCTAGCTAAGGTAACAAAAATGGGGTTTGACAAAGTCCCAAGGAGAATAACCACTGAAGTCACCCAGAAGATCAAAGAAGGAGTGGAAAGGCTACTGAAGACTGGCTTCTTCTAATGATAAGGTACATAGACTAGATCTCCAATATAGTGCCAGTATTAAAAAAGAATGGTAAGCTTCAAGTATGTGTAGACTTTAAGAACATAAATTTAGCAACCCCTAATGTAGACTTTATGAATACCCATTGCTCGTGGCTAACTTAATAGTAGACCGACCAACCAGACATGACATATTTTCATTTATGGATGGCCACTCAGGTTAAAACCAAATCTTCATAGATGAAGATGATGTGCACAAAACGACTTTTACATATCCAAGGGCAATAGGGGTGTATGCTTGGAAGGTAATGTCCTTTGGCTTGAAAAAAGCCGGGCAACCTACCAATAAGCCATGAATGTCATTTTTTATGAAATAATTGGCAAGTTCCTTGAAGTATACATTGATGACATAGCTATTAAGTTAAATGGAAACCATAGCCATTTGAATGACCTTAGACAAGCCTTTGTTAGAATGAGGCATCACAAATTGAAACTTAATCCTTTGAAATGTGCCTTTGGGGTGAAGGCATGGAATTTTTTGGCTTTCTTAATTCAACAAAGAAGCATAGAAGTGGATAAGAACAAAACAAGGGCAATTTTGTAGGCTAAGCTTCCTCAAAACAAAAAGAAACCACAGAGGTTTCGTGGCCAAATCAATTTTCTAAGGAGGTTTATCTCAAACTTTGCAAGAAAGATTAAAATTTTCACACCATTGCTGAAATTATGAGCAATAAAGGAATTTGTGTGGGAAGCTGAACACCAGCAGGCCTTTGACAAAATAAAATAGTATTTGACATCACTACTAGTCCTTATTCCATTATCTCTAGGCCACGGGCTCAGATTATATGTGGCAGTGGCTGAAGCTTTAGGGTTTGAATAGGAGCCATGCTAGCTCAAGTTAACGATAGAGGACATGAACATGCTGTCTATTATTTGAGTAAGACAATGACTTGTACAGAAAAACGGTATTCAACAATTAAAAAATTCCACTATGTTATCCATTATTCTGTGCAAAAATTATAGCATTATTTTTCAAACAATTCTGTATCCATCATTTCAAAAAGCGACTGGTCAAATATATGCTATCACAGCTAATAGTAAAAAGTAAAATAGGCCATTGGCATTTATAGTTTTAGGATGTGCTCTAAGACACGTGCCCCAACAAGTTGTAAAAGGGCAAGTGTTGGCTGATTTCTTAGCCGATCATCCCATGGACATGGAGGAAAAAGAAATAGATGTAGACTTAGGCTATACAAGCCTAGTGCTATGGAGGTTAGAATTTGATGGGTCCAAAACAGATAAGAAAAGTGGGGTTGGAATTGTCTTAATTACCCTTAATTAGCAAAGATATGAGTATTCTTTCTAATTGAGCTTTGAATGTAGAAATAATTAGACTGAATATGAAGCCTTGATTATTGGGCTCGAAATAATAATGGAAATGAATGTAAAAAATGTTGAGATAGTTGGAGATTCTCAACTAATTATCAATTAGTTAGAAGGAACATTCAAGTGTAACAATTGGTCATTAATGCCTAACAACCTTGCAGTTGTTAGACATATTTGATGATGTAATGCTAAGGCATAGACCAAGAGAGTTCAACAAAGAGGTTAATGAGCTGGCACATTTAGCTTCTAGCCTTAGGATTATGGATGAAGATGATAGGATGGCCACTATTGTTGAAAAACTAATTATGCCTTCAGTAAAGGAAAGAGGCATTTATTTTGAAGTAATGGCAACTAATCAAGATTCTGAAGATTGGCAAGCTCCTATTATGAAAAGGCTGTTGAACCTAGGGAGTGTATATGATGTTGGGAATCGAATAGGGAGGAAAACCTACAAAGGCGGAATTAAAATTTTCCTATGATTCCCAAACCCATGAATCCAATTATGCATAATACAAAATAGAAACCCTAAAAACAAAGAGAGTTAGGATACTTACAGTTGAACAAAGTCTTCTCCTTTATGCTCCAAGCTTTATCTTCTCCTTTTTGCTCCAAGCTTGAACTCCGGGCAGCAATGAATGAGCAGCCCAAGTGTACTACCTCCAACGGTATCCACACCTAGCTTGAGCTTAAAGTCCTTTCCTTCTTTTTCCTTGTTGTTGCTAGAGGTGGAGAAGAAAGAGAGAGAGAGAGAGAGAGAGCCTCCTTGTGAAATTCGGCCAGCCCTTAGGGAGAATGAATGTGATTCAAGTGATGTCATCACATCACATGTGAGGCTTTATATAGCCCACTAATAGGGCTGGCCCTAGTGAGGAATCCTATTCCTCATATGAGTTAAGTTGTAATTATACATAATTGCAACTTAACCCCTCTAATTTATATCCCATATAAATTTGCCCCTTAAGAACAATTCTTTTATTCACTTATGTCCTTTCTCTCATAGGCTTTCAAGCTCTCTTAGCATGATCAGTGTGTGACCCATTGGGTTCACATCATCAAGTAGTAGGGATAGCACGAGGTGTGCACAATGGAACTCTTTCCATTAGAGGGTCTAATTGAAACTCCTTTCAATTCCCTAATTGATTATAACTCATTTATATCAATTAGGGCTTTTACTAACCATGAGTAACACCTAGCATATGGCTCATGGTGTGGTTCTTAATGAGGTGAATAGTCATTTACAAAGAACCCTTCTGTTATAGTTTATAGGTTACAATTACATCCTTCCATCAACACAATGTCTCCAATTGAACTAATAGGACATGGAAGTCTGTCAAGTCCCTAGTTCAATTACTTTATACTTATTCACTAATATCAACTCAATGATTAACTTATGGAAACTCCTTTCCATATTCATTCTACCATGAGCCCATGGATTTAATGAGTTATATTCAATGAATGCTATATGAGACATTCACTCCTTTTTTCATGAGAGTGATGGATTCCTTGTTGATCACTCACATGCCTTTACACACATAGCAATAGGGCTAATGAACACCCTTACTGACCCCTAAATAGGATCTGCACTTAGTGTTATCAAACTTCTAAAGCTACATGTATAAGACAACCATGGTGTCTCAGGTCTAAGGATTACTTGTACCACTATAACAATGAGAAACTGATTGATAGGCAGGTTAAAACTCCATTCAGTTTATCTCATATCTTTGGTTACATTCAGTGTACCTATTCTTATAATAGGCACCCACTTATTGGTTGTAGTGTCTCCACACAAATAGCTTGAGACTAGCTATCTTCCTATAGAGTCAACCTAACAAGTGCTAGTCCTGTGGTTCATTACTGTCCATTATAGTGAACCTTCAACTAGGAATGTTTTAGGAGTTTTGTATAAAGATATATTTACAGTCTCAAAATTACAACCCTTTGTAATTTCATATTCTCAATTCTAACTCCATGGACATATTACATAAATATAAATGATGCACATAAACATAATAGAATAAGCCCTTTTATTAAATCAATAATAAATGTGACATACATAAATGAAATCAATTAATTGTTCCTAATCCCTAAACAATCATCTCTATGATTGGCTCTAGGGCATAATCCTAACATATGACAGGAAGTTAAGGCTGTTAGCTACTCAATATATTATATATGAAGGAGAATTGTACTGAAAAGGCCATGATGGCTTTTTAATTAGGTTCTTTAGCAATCAAGAGTCAATGCTTGTTATGGCAAAGGTGCATGAAGGCATATGTAAGGCTCATTAAACTAGTATAAAAATGAGATGGTTGATTAAGCAACATAGCCTTTATTGGTCAATGATCATCCAGGACTACATAGACTATACTAAAGGCTGTGAAGCTTGTCAAAGGCATAGTTCAATTCAGCATATCCCCGCTTTAGAGTTACAACACATCGTTAAACCATAGCGATTTAAGAGATGGTCCATTGATGTTACCGGAAAAATCTTTCCATCTTCCTCAAATCGACACGGTTTCCTAATCATGGCAACAGACTATTTTACTAAATGGGTGGGGGTCGTTCTTAGAAACTCAGTAGATCAATATGCTATCATATGGTTTATAAAAGAGCACATTATTCATAGGTTTGGGTTGCTTGAGACAATCAATATCGACCAGGCCACTGCATTTTTTGGAGATAAAATCAAGGCCTTTGCGCGAGAGTATGGGATAAAGTTAACCAACTCAACACCATACTATGCACAGACCAATGGCCTTGTTGAAGCCGCTAATAAAACCCTAAAAAGCATGATGAGAAGAATGATAGAAGATAAACCTCACGATTGGGACCTTCTGCTATCCGAGGTTCTTTAGGCTTGTAGAATATTTTACAAATTAAGCATAGTTTAACAATGTGTTGTAGTTCTAAAGCGAGGACATGTCGAATTAGACCATGCCTTTGATAAGCTTCAGAACCTTTAGCATGGTCTATGCAGTCCTAGATGATCATTGGCCAATAATGGCCATATCACCTAATTAACCACCTCATTTTTATACCTGCCTGATGGGCCCGGTATATGCCTTTATGTACCTAAACTATTATAAGCATTGACTATTGTTTGCTAAGGAACCTAAGTAAAAGGCCATCATAGCCTTTCCTATGCAGCTAACAGTCTCAACTTCTTGTAATATATAGTTCCTGGGTTCAACAGCATTTTCATAATAGGAGCTCGCCAATCATCAAAATCTTGATCGATGGCCATTACTTCAAAATCAATGCCTATTTCCTTTATCGAAGGCAAAATTTGTTTTTATACCAGTACGGTTCTTCTATCATCTTCGTCCATGATTTTAAGGCCATAGGCTAGTTGAGCTAGCTCGTTAGCCTCTTTATTGAACTTTCTTAGTCTATGCCTTAGTGGTACATCATCAAACATTTCCAACAACTGGGAAGCCGTTGTCATGTAAAGCATTAAAGACCAACTGTTGCATTTAAAGGTTTCTACCAGCTAATTTATAATCAACTGGGAATCCCCAACTATTTCAACATTTTTTATGTTCATTTCCATTACTATTTCAAGCCCAATAATTAAGGCCTCATAATCAGCCTGATTATTACAATCTTTGAAAGCTCAATTGGAAAGAATACTCATATCTCTATTCATTAGGGGCGGTTAAGACAATTCTAGCCCCACTTTTCTTATCTGTTTTGGACCATCAAATTCTAACCTCTATGGGACTAAGCTTGTACAACCTAAGTCTACATCGATCTCTTTTTCCTCCATATCCATGGGATGATCGGCGAAGAAATCGGCTAACACTATGATATCAACTATATTTCTAACTATGTATATATCCTCATATAATACATATCTTAACTGTATTATTATTTCCTCATACGTATTTAAAAGGGGAAATTGGCGATTAATCCATTTTTTGGTAAAATATTGGCAATTAATCAAGTAAGAGTTTTTCTAACTCAATTAGTTAATCAAATTGAAACTTATTTATCAATTAGTCACATTTTTTAAAATCCTTGGTTTACTCTTAATATTACTAAGAGCACTCCCTCTTTGGTTATTAAGGGCACCCTATGTAACTAACTCAGTTTTTAGTATTCCAAATTTTAAAAACTTATAACTTACAATATACACATCCGCTTTTTTAAAATTTAAAAAAAAAATTATATTTTTGGAACCTACTTGTCGACATCTTCAAAAAAAGATCCATATTGATTAGATAATTATTTTTAAAAAAATTAAAACTGTAAAATTTTACTACTTAACATGGTCTAACATAATACTTCATAAAACTGTAAAATTTTACTACTTTACGAAATAATAAATTTTACAGTAAAGTAGTAAAATTTTACGATTTTGTATAGTTCACTTCCTAAAACTGGGGAATTGACATATAAATAGTGTCTAATTGACATCTATTGTAATGAAGAAGAAAGGCCAGGATTTTGGTCTCAACTTTACTAGTGGTATTGATTGGCTTTGCATCAATTGGATACCCATAAAAAGACAAAACCATTGAGAATGGCGTACACCAAAGACTCCAAGAGATTAAATCAACATCCACTTTTTATATGCTTTCTAAATTTGACCAAAGAAAATGGGGGTCATATAGCCAAAAAGTAAGTGGTTGGGTTGCTTCTAGAGACCTATCCCTTAACTCCACTAGACCCACCATGTTCTCCTTTCCTATGAATAATGCACATATACATTCTATATGTGTTGAAAATCTGAGCAATTGTCACCTTAGTGCCAAGTCTTCTGTGGTATTCTATGGTCAACGTCTCTACCATGAGCTTTTCCTCGTTGTAACAACTCCAAACACCGATTGGGTTGATGTTACCCTAGTAAATCTCCACATGTTAGGGAACCATGTATGCATCCTTGAAGAAGAGGAATAAGGGTTGCAAATCACATATTAAGGGCTGCAAAAATTATATCTATAATACTAGGAATTGAAAAATCGAAATGAAATGAGGAAAACTCACCTAGTGTAAGTGATTTATCACCTTCGCTTTGTGACTAGATGATGGTGTGGCTTGCTCAAGGCTTCCAAAATCCTTGCTTTTAACCTCTTCTTAAGCTTTCAAGTGAGAACTTAAATGATGATGGAGGAGTTCTTAGATAAGGGAGGTTATTAAGAATAAAAGTGTCCAAGTCTTGCCTTAAGGACACATAAAAAAGAATAGACTTGGAGGCACTTATTCCCTTTCTTTCCCCCTTTCTTTCTTCTTGTTGATTCTCTTGGAGATAACTTAGGATTATGGTGGATGAATATGGAGGTAGAGAAAAAGGAGTTCTTTGAGAAGAAAGGTCCCCAAGTCTCTAAAAATCCATAAAAGGATGGGGAGAATTGGTGGCTTTTCTGCCCTTTCTCTCCCTCTTCTTTATGTTGGAATCACTATAGCCTTGTGGAAGAACTTGAAATGGCAACATTTGGGATTTGTATAGAGTGGAAGTAGAGAGAAGATGGAGATTGAATGTGTAGAGATTGCATGTATGTATTGAATGAGAATGGGGGGTATTTATAGACATTTTTTGGAAACTTTTTTAGGATAAAATGGATATTTGAAGGGTATTTTGGGTAGAGGGGATATAGAAGGTGTAGACACCCCATTTTGTACCGCCTAATTAATTTAGAATCGTGTGATTTTGGAATTCCAATGATGAGGTTTATTATTCATTTCGACAAATTGACAAAAAAATTCTCGACGAGTCAAGAAAAATTCAGTAGTAGAGTTCTCGAAGTCACAACATTTACCTTCAATGTGTAATTACTCTTCATGATGTGTACGCACCTAGTGGAAATGCGTACGCACCTTGTGTTTTTATGAAAAATCTTGATTTGGGTAATCTTTCTTCCCAAGCTAGAATCTATATTTGGAAATCCTATTTTTTGGTATGATTCAACCTACAGATTGTGAACCACGGGTTTTGATTGCCCTTTTTAAAAATAAAAAAAAAAAGATTTAAATAAATAAAAATCTAATTTTTAAATTTCACAAAACAAATAACAAAAGTAAGGAGTCGCCACCTCATTTTTAAGGAATAAGGAAAACCACAAAATCAATTTAAATAAAACCTTTCAAAACTAAACAAAATGACTCTAATTTAGGAAAAGCAAGACTTAACAAACCAAATAGAGAATTAAGAGACTAATTTACGATGTGGGAAGGTTTTAGGAAACATCCTATCACACCCCATTTTTGTCACCCTAGTTATAGGTCATCATTTCATGTAGGTTTTTATTTTATTTTTAAGTCTAGGCATTTGCTTTAGGTTTTTAAGGCATTAAAGATCATGCATATGAATTTTGGTTTGATTTGGAGGAAGTTTCAATAGTCAATTAGAAATTTTGTGATTTTAAGGGCATTATTGTCTTTTAAGTCATATCTTTTCCATTTGACTTTGAATTGATTTCCAAGTTGTCAATTGGAGTTCATATTTGTAACGACCCGAAATTGGGGTTGTTAGTTAAGTAGTAAGAAAACCATTTTTAAAGCCAAATTTGGTGGATGTTTAATAGAAATAATTCTTTTGAAAATATTTTTAGAAAATCCGGCATGGTCCTTTCTGTAAATAGGACATACCAAGTTATCAACTAGTCATAAAACCTTTAGAAAACGCATTTATAAGCTTTTCCAGCCATCCACACAATATTTCAAAAATAAAGAAATCTACGGCTATATCATAATCACATGGGTCTCATTCAGATATACATCCCACTACTCAATTAATTATTACAGGCCATGAAACTAAAATTAATACATGCCTAGGCTCAAAGCCTATCTCAAATATTCTCTACATGAATGCAAGCATGTTGACGTGCTCCCAAAACCCAGGTCAACTTAACTTTGAAATTATGACCATGTAAGAAAAACTGTGGGGGTATGAGCTACACGCTCAGTACGAAAACATTTCTCAAAATAATCCAAAGTTTTTAAACTATAATTTATATACTTTTCAAGAACCCTGCAAAACCATTGATTAGTTTGCAATAAAATTTTTAGTAAATAAAACTGAAACATGGATAATGAAATAAACTGCGAAAGTTTAAATCATTTGATACCAACACCCCGTTTTATTTTTTAAAAGGTAGGAAATAACTCAAGTTATTTATAATTCATTATTATTCTTTCCAAATTCCATAGCACGGCCTTATAAGCCAATAATCATCAACCACCATAACCGACAATCCATAACATCAGTCTTTCAAACTGATAAATCCTCCCTAGGTCATGCGGGGCCCTCGCGCGCGGAAAATAAAGGGAAACACTATAGATCCTACTTGGTCCAAAAAAAAACCCCATCATAAGAAAACACTATAATCCTACTTGGACCAGAAAGTAACCACATATTCGGGCATGTAGCCCAGGACTAAAGGATAGGAAGACACGGCAAGACATCCCGTTCCTTTGGGACCGCAGTAATCTTGTCTCCAGTAGCCCTCATCACTATATCATCATTACTTTTCTTTTCATTTATTAATTCCATAATTCTCATATAATCTGGAAAATTATATATAAATTTTCCAAAAAAAAAAAACTACATAATAGGTTTGTTCTTAGAAAACCATACGAAATAACTCCATAATTTCCATATAAACTGGAAAATCTTATGTATATAAATTTTCCAAGAAAACCATATAACAGGTGGGTTCATAAAAATTACAATAAATAACTCCCATAAAACATTTCCAAATGAATTATTTCAAAAACAACATTTTTATAACAAAAATGATGTGAATCAAACCCTAGGTTTCCCATAATTTGTAAAACCTAGCAAAAATATACCCCATGCATGATATTTATGCAAAAACTACCAAATACATGTAAAACTACATGATTTATATCCAAACCCCCATGCAACAAGGGTTTAAAATGAGAAAATGTCCCCTACCTCATGGATGAGTGATGAAAATGCAAAACTACCGCCATAGACTTGTAGATCGGGCCAAATAATGCAAGATCTACACTTGCCGGCGTCGGATCGGGGTTGCCATGGTCTGGCGAGCTACCCACGACCTCCCCGTCACTCTCCCTCTCTCATTCTCTCTCTCTCTTGGCTGGAAGAATGGAGAGAAATTCGTGGGTTAAAGGTTTATATAGAAAAGGAGGGCAAAAGGGTCATTTTAACCCTTTAAAAAATCTGCAGATCGCAACTTTCAGACGTCTAAAAGTTAGTTTCAGACGTCTGAAACTAAACCTCAGAAATCACCATTCTTTGGAATTTTCAGACGTCTGAATTTAACTTTCAGACATCTGAAATGTCACTTTCAGACGTCTGAAATGTTGTTTAGACGTCTGAAACACACAGACAGTTGAAAATTGACAGTTAGTCAGGTAACTCTCCATCAGCACAGGTGTTAGCCTTATTTTCATTCAAAACATTTAAGTAAATGTTTTGAATGAAGATTACTTTAAGTTATTTAATGAAAATAAGCGAATAACCCCCCATTTGAATCCAAATAAAATATCAAAAAAATCAAATTCCCAATATATCAAAATCTCATTCCCAAGTTTTAGTACAAAATCCGTCTCCCGACAGATTTTCCTAAAATAAACATGTGTGGAACCCAATCCAAACATGCCAATAAAATCCCATAAAATCATGGAAGTCTTATAATATTATAAACTTCTATTACCGCCAAAAATTATCTTTAAAAACGAAATTTTACGAAAATTCACTTTTCCCCAACACTTAGCCAAATTTCAGCAGCTTATACCCGAAGCTGCAAATAAGGCCAAACATTCACTATGGACACTTGATGCATAAAAACAAGCATCAAATCACAAATAACATTATATTATCTTACACGTGGATTACCCATACATTAGGTTATCCAACAAATCAAGGGATTAACTACACTAATCATATATTAAGCCGTATTAATCCTTATTAAGAAAACAGGTCCTCACAATATTGATATCTAGAGTCTATATATAGGTTCAATTTGATGAATTGATGGTTTAGAATTAATTTGGCTCGTAATGGTTTAAGTTGGCTAAAAGACCCTCTCTTAATTTGCTCAAGTCAGCTCATAATTCCCACTCAATTTTCTTTCATTAAACATTAATTGGTCTTAATTTTATCCCTAAACATTGGATTTTGGTTTGAAAAGCATTTGGCTCAACCTTGTATGCAAACCCTAGCTTTGCGACGGTGGTGCACAACGGTTAGTCGCCTTTGTAAAACCTAACCATACACCCATAGTTAAGAGTTTTTGTCCGAAAATGTCTAAAAATATGTTCCCTTTCAAAGCACGATTGTTTTAGCTTTTTTTTCATTAAAATCAGACTTAATTTAACCTCCGAAAGACTTCCTGAAAGCAAAGGAATCTAACCAAGGTAAGCTGACGGGAGCCCCCTCGGGTGACCATCTAGGACTGGACAGTCACCCAAAGGAATCCGTCATTGCTTCGGAAACCTTCGTTTTTTCTCTCTTTTGACGAATTCTTCCGCCTTTACAAGTTGTTTCCTTCTAAAATTGAGTAACTTTGAGTTGTTTGAGCACCAAGAGAGTCTCTAATAGTCCTAGGATCATTATTTAATTAATTAATCTTAGCCATTGGTTTATTAGGTCAGTCCCCTATATAAAGAACATGATATTTAACACATAGGGAGGCCACAATAGCACTTTTATACCTAGAGAGAAAGGGAGCTATGAAATTGAGAGTAAAAGAACATCAAAGAGAGGTTCTCTAACCTTAAGAAGCAAGAGAAGAAGTCTTTTAAAGGCAAAAGGGAACTCTACAAGAGGTAAACTCATCTTTCTCAATTTCTAGAAATTAGAGTTTCTTCTTCTTCTTCTTCTTCTTCTATGATAGTTCTAATGCATGTAGTAGCTTTGCATATTGATTAAATCTAATGCTTTTGTGATATTATTTGTATGATTTTAAGGTTATTAATGCGTTAATATGCTTGACAGTCCTTAGTTACCTAGGGTTTTGAAAGCATTATCTTTTTTATCCTTTCAAGTCATGTATGTTTCATATAGCCTATTTGCTGTGATTATTTGGGTTTTTCTTCATCATGGTTGGTTTATATATCTGATTTGGAGTTGAACCATGCTGGGTTTCGCATTCATATAGTTTTTTTTCTAGGGTTTTGGAGAAGTTATCCTTTTTAAGGATAATCATAATTTTTAGAGGAATAGGTTATGCATGGGAGTATTTAGGAGTGTGTTTAAGCATGAAACCACTTCTAATATGTTCTAGGGTATGGATTTTATGTAGAATATGTTGATAAATCTTTCATATGAAGTGCTACTTATGTAAAATTATCTTAGGATAGTTTTACTTAAGAAAGCTCGCCATAAGAGAGCCCTTTTTTCATATTTTTACATAAAGTCTTCTCTTTTAGTTTATTTTTGCTTTTGTTTTCATATTTTTAGTTGTCATACGATATCCCCATGATAGTATTAGATCTTTTGCATATTTCTTAGTTTTGCATGCATGTTAGAAGGCATATTCCATGTAGGAGCATACTAAGGTTTCTTGTTTCGATTTAATTAGTGCTTTTGCATGATTATTAAGATAATTTTGGGACTTTTAGTATTCTATCCATATTTTATTAATGCCTTATAGTGATGATTTGAGCATATTGGTAACTGATTTGAGCATGGTAATTACCCTATACAATAGTAGGGTAATTATTTGCTAAATTGGCAATAATTTGAAGGTGATTTGCATAAGGTAAGTTCAGGTATTGTATACTTCTTTCTCTCATTCCCCTCTCCCTTTTGGGTTATTTCCTTGGTAAAGGATCATGATAATCTCTTGGTTTTTTAAACTCTATTTTTCCATTCAAATTCAAATTATTCTTTATTCCTTTCTTGGGAGCTCTTTTGGAAACTTTTATCCTTATAAAATGGAAATCAAGGGTTTATCATAATTCTTTTAAAAGGAAATAACTTGTTCTAGTCGAACTACGTCGACTTTGATCCATGCATTTTCATACATGGTACGTAGGCGCTCAATTGATGTTTAAGTCCACCCTAGGTACTAAGTGCCTGTTTGGGATAGCTTCAGAGTAAAATCAAAAGTAGAATCAGAAGCTAAATCAGAAGCTAAATCAGAATCAGGGGGGAGGCAGCTTGAGCAAATTGGCCTCAAAATCTATTTTGGGTTTATAATCACTTTTCTCATTTTTTTATCCAAACACTCTTAAAAGTGATTATGGGCCATCAGAAGAGATTTTGGGCCTCCCAGAATCTCATCCAAACAGGCACTAAGTATCCTAGGTTTTCCTTTTTCTTTTATTCATTTATCTATCACATATGATTGTTAGTGGAGTGGGATGGATCCATGCTTTTCATTATCTATCTCATATGATTTCTAGTGGAGTAGGATGAATTTATCCGTCACATATAATTGCTAGAGGAGTAGGATGGATTTGTAATTGATTAGCATGCTATATTAAATTGATTGATATTGATTTGCATGTGTTTAAGTCATTAAATTAGCCTAATTAAATTAAGAGACCAACTCGAGCGATGTGGGTGCCTATGGGCTTAGCCCAGAACCTTCCCACATCGTAACTTAGCTCCTGAATTCGATTTTCTAGTTTTAAAGACTTTGCCTTTCCTTTCAAAATGGAGTCATAGGTTTTTGGAAATAAAACATTTTAAGTTTTCTTCTTTTCTTTAAAAAATGAGGTGGTGACTCCTTTGTTTTCACATGCTATCCTGTGGGCCGTTTTCCTGGGTTCACATATCCTATAGGCACTCACATCACCCTAAAAAAGGTCTCTTAATTAATATAGGCTATTTCAATAACTTTCTCAAAATAGGTCACCATGTATATAAAAATGATCATCCATGCATCCACATTCATCCATGAGCATCCAAAAAAGAATAAAGAATAAGAGAGAGAAATGGAAAGCAATAGAGAGAGGAATAAAGGATAAAAGAATAAGCAAAAAGAAATTTAAAAAAAAAAAAAAAAGAAACCTAAGATACTTAGTATCCTAGGGCGGACTTGAACATCAAATGAGCTCCTACGCACCCCACATAAAAAGATGTAAGATCAAAGTCCACGTAGTTCAAACAAATAAGTTAGGGGGAGAGTTTCACTCCTCGTAGGACTCTATTAGAATCCAATCCATAATCAAACTCTTGCTTTGAACATAATTTGCTTTGATGAAAACAACTTTAGTTTGATAAACTAGTTTGATTTAGGATCAAAAACTAATAAAATCTTATGATTAATAAAACTCAGGGGAGCATGCAATATCACATTAGCATTTATATCACGGCATAAGCTTGAACATGCTAGAAAAAGTCCAGAATCACACTTAATAGAACCGTGACAAGCTCCATTTCACTTCCATAAACTCTGGCAAGGAGTTCACCTGAATCGCTCTACAAATGACTCCCTAAGCTTTCTAGAATGAGTGGTCTATTAAAAAAGGCACCATTGGGTGTTTCCTTCGAGTTAGACACTCGAACCTTAACTTTGCTTAGGAAAGTTTAACTGAGACTTAGTGAAGAATGAAGGAGGTGAGGATCCTTATTTATAATAGAGTTAGGAAGAGATATTATTCTTTTCCAACTGATGTGGGATTACAAAGAACATAAAAAAAAAGAGATATTATTCTTTTCCAACTGATGTGGGATTACAAAGAACATAAAAAAACCCTTATTCCCGTTACCCTACAACAGCAACTACTTTAAGGGCCTTTTTGGGCATGAAAACGTTGGAATTAGAAAATTTTCATTAGACGCAAAGTTGTAGAGATTTAAAATACATTTTTAACAAGACAATGTCATCCAAATCCAACTTTTGAATAAAAAAAGTTATGGCAAAAATACAAAATCTGGTTTTAAAGCATATTTTGGACAAAAATTGTTCTAGAACTCTTTATTGCTCTTCCAACTATGGGCATTTGAAATCATCATATTAAAACTCTAAATCATCTAACAAAACTTCCCGAGCATGAATCCATGAGTATAATATGCATAAAATAAAAAAAAAATAAAAAAAAATAAAAAAAAAAAAAAAAAAAAAAAAAGCGGAGAAGTGTGGGATTAGGGAATGAGAATGGGGTGTCTATAGATGCCCCTCATTGGTGGAGTTTGCTCTACAAATTATGCCAATGTCAGAAAAACAGCCCATTTTCATGAGAAAATGGTAGATAACCAAAGATATATGAACTCCATTAATTTTGACTAGGGAAATTCATGAACAAACAATCATAGATGACTAACCATTAATAATCATCTAAAGGTAAGTAATCAATATGATGTGTTCACATCCTATATCAACTTATAATCAAAGCTCATGTAATCCACACATTATATGATTACAAATCAATACCCACACAATAAATAAAAATCATGATAAAAAAAATCTTATGAATAAGAATCAATATTCATGTAATGAGAAACAAACATTATATACTCTAAACGAGTAGAAGTCAATACTTGGAATGGGTAAAGGTTAATATCTAGTATGAGTAAGGGTAAATATTGTATATGAAAATCAATGCTCAAAGTGAGAGTCAACACTCAAAATGAGTAACAGTCAATACTTAAAAAGAATAGGGATCAATAGTCAAAGTGAAGGTCAACACTTGGGGTGAGTAAAGGTCAATACTCGAAAGGAATAGGGATCGATATTCAGAGTGAAGGTCAACACTCAAGGTGAGTAAGGGTCAATACTTGAAAGGAATAGGGATCAATATTCGAAGTGAAGGTCAACACTCGAGATGACTACACATAACCACATATAGACCACCCCAACTTGGCTTGAACTCTTCTTTGCATTTCTTGAACGAATAATCTTCTCAATCACATGGTCTTCTTTGGATAGGTCTTGACCTTCTTTGGTGCTCTATCTACTCTCTTTCTTCTTCTTCAATTTTTCTTTTTGTTCTTTTATTTTTCTTTTGCTATTTTTTTCTTTTTCTTTTTCCTTTTTTTTTCTTTTTTTTCACATTTTTTGAGATTTTTCTTTTTTCTTTCTTTAGAAAGAGAGAGATAAATCATTTCCAGGAATTGGGGCTTTGCAGTCAAGTTCTTCTTTCATTTATCCTTATAAGACTTCAAAAACTTCCTTCATTAGCCTAACGAGTCCTTAGTCTTCATGCAATGGAATCTAAGAGTGGTGCCCATGTTTACCATTTTAGGCTTTTCATTGTTTCCAAGTAAATCAATTACAGTTCATTCATTATTCAATGTCCATGCTCCTTACTCCTTGAGCATGAAAAGGGTTCATTGAGCTTTTAGGAAATATTTTCATACCACTTTGATTGACTAATTGATGAGTGGGACAGAGAGATAACAAAATTCTTAAAGCAAGGAATTTTATTAGTTGAAGGAAAAGCTAAACTTAAAAAGCATGAATTAAAAAGCACTAAGTTGACACAATAGACTCAAAAGCAATTAGCTAGAAGGAAAAAGACTTAATAGCATACTCAAAAGACCTAAAACCATAAAATCTTGAAAGACACAAGAAACCAACAAAATAAAAACCCAAAAGACAAATCCTAAGTCTACTTCAAACCAGACAAACATAGAATTTTCATTATAGATAGTTATGATGGAATTGGTGCAAGAGCAAGCACTAAATAAAGTATCATGTGGTCACCATCTTCTTCAACTATTCTCCACTTTATTTAGAGTGAATGATTAGATGCCTTAGGTGGAGAGAC
This sequence comes from Liquidambar formosana, assembly GCA_039720395.1. Lineage (NCBI taxonomy): Eukaryota > Viridiplantae > Streptophyta > Magnoliopsida > Saxifragales > Altingiaceae > Liquidambar > Liquidambar formosana. The sequence continues at coordinate 28,038,272 of CM077824.1, read as the reverse complement.
AATTCCCTTGTCAAAAAGGCCTTGAATCTCATGTTTCAACCTTGGACATCGATCCATGCTATGCCCATTGCCTTGATGGAAGTTACAATACTCATTCTCTTTAAAACGATGGGGCAATGGATTGGGTAACAGTGCTGGGTCAAGAGGTTGAAGCAAACCTTTCCCTTTCAACTTCTCAAAAGCATCGCTCAATGGCATGTGAAGTTCAATGAATTAGCGAGACTGTTAGGGAGATATATATCATTGACATCTCCGTGTATCCTTCCACTGTTTCCTGATCGAGAATTCCTTAATTGGTCTTCTTCCTTAATTATACCATCACCAATAACATCTTCTACTTGAGTTCTACCTCCAATTAAAGCCTTGAAGTTTGGGAAATAACTTATAAATAGATGCTTAGGGGAAATAGGAAGAAGGTTCTTGACTACCATCTGAATCTACTCTTCTTCACTGGGCTGGTTCGCCATTTGAGAGGCCTTGAGTCTCCATCTAGTGATGAAGGAGGAGAAGGTCTCATTTGCAGCTTGCTTAATGGTTTCTAAGTCACGATGGGTCACATCCACCTCTACGTTGTATTTATAGTGGTTGGAAAACTCTTTACAAACATCTTCCCAAGTTTGAGTTTTAGACTCATCTAAATTTAAAAACCAACGAATAGATGATCCACTCAAAGATTCATGGAACAATTGGGCCATTAACTCTTTAGTAGCCCCACGGGGTTGCATAGCATGAACATACATCTTCAAATGGGTTTTAGGACAACCCATTCTATCAAACTTCTCAAACTCTGGCATCTTAAAAGCAATTAGTAATCTTGCTTGAGGAAAAAATGACAAGGTATGAATGTCCACAAAATCATCAGCACAACGAATCCCTTTCAAAGTCTTCTCTATGGTTGCAATCTTGGTGGCCATTTGCTTCTGATCCTCAGTCATATGAGGGGTCACATTGGGTGGTATAATGGAAATGGAAGTGGATGATTAGGTGTAGATGGGGACTTGGGTATTATGTGGTGGAGGTTAGGTGTAAAGTGGGAATTGATTATGAGATGGAGGTTAGGTATATGGAGGTTAACTTTATGGTGGAGGTTGATTGTATGATGGTTATGTAGTTTGGCTTTGGCCTCTAGCTTGGGTCAATGGGTTGGATTGGTCTTAGGGAATGAAAATTTGGGTATTGGACAAGGTTTGATTTATAGGGATATTGTAAATGGGGATATGGGTTTGGTTGTGCAATTCTTGTGCTATCCTCATCGTAGTTTCAGACTTCATGGATACCTCCTCTAACTTAATTAATATGTCATTTAAAAGCCTCTCAACTCTATGTGGGTCTGTAGGTTCCCAAAAGCGGTTGATCCTTTTGGTGTAGCCAAATTGTTTCCTAGTGCAAGAGTCTCATCCATGGCGACATCTTGTTCAAAGCTTGTTCTAATTAAACGGCCGAATGAATCACGGGTTTAAGCCAGCACTCTCTTTTAAAATAAATTTCCCTTTTAGAGGATGCCTGAAACAGAATTTTAGAAAGATCCATGACTACATTTAATAGAAAGGGCTTAATCTTATAGGGCATGCCCCTAGTTAGACACCTCATCCTTAGGGATGCCCCTTAGGGCAAAGAAATAAGGTGCAATACTAAAAGAATGTAACTCTATTGATTTTAGAATCATGTTACCAATTATCATTAACCCACCACAAAAGATTCATTCACAACCCTTATCGCATCATCACAAGAGTAAGTATCCCGAATCACTATATTTGTGGGCTTTGTTTCTTCTTTCCTAAGATTCATACCATGCATTCTATCGTCATTCATTCCATACATACATTCATTCCTATAGACACCCCATTTTCATCTCCTAATTCCACACCTCTCCTCCTTTTCTCTATGCATATTATACTCATGGATTTATACTCGGGAAGTTTTTTTTTGGATGATTTAGAGTTTTAATATGATGATTTTAAATGCCCATAGTTGGAAGAGCAATATAGAGTTCTAGAACAATTTTCGTCCAAAATATGCTTTAAAACCAGATTTCATATTTTTGCCATAACTTTCGGCTCGAAATTCGGATTTGGATAAAATTAGTCTTGTTAAAAAGGTATTTTAAAACTCTATAACATTACGTCTAATGAAAATTTTCCAATTCCAACGTTTCCATGCCTAAACAAGCCCTTAAAGTAGATATTGTTGTAGGGTAATGGGAATAAGGGTTTTTTACGTTCTTTTTAATTCCACATCGGTTGGAAAAGAATAATACCTCTTCCTAGCTCTATTATAAATAAGGATCCTTACCTCTTTCATTCTTCACCAAGTCTCAGTTGAACTTTCTTGAACAAAGTTAAGGTTCAAGTGTCTAGTTCAAAGGAAACACCCAATGGTGCCTTTTTGAACAAACCATTCATCCTAGAAAGCTTAGGAAGTCATTCATGGAGCGATTTGGGTGAACCTCCTACCAGAGTTTGTGGAGGTGAAATAGAGCTTGTCACGATTCTATCAGGTATGATTCTAGATTTTCTCTAGCATATTCAAGCTTATGCCATGATGTAAATGCTAATGTGATATTTCATGCTCCTCTGAGTTTTATTAATCATAGGATTTTATTTGTTTTTTTTATCCTAGATCAAACTCGTTTATCAAACTAAAGTTGTTTTCATCAAGGCAAATTATTTTCAAAGCAAGAGTTTGATAATGGATTGGATTCTAATAGAGCCCTACGAGGAGTGAAACTCTCCCCCCAACTTATTTGTTCGAACTACGTGGACTTTGATCCTTTCATCTTTGTATGTGGAATACGTAAGCACTCATTTGATGTTCAAGACCATCCATTAGTATCCTAGGATTCTTTTCTTTTCTTTTATTTCTTTCTGCTTATTATTTTATTCTTTAATCTTTATTTATCGCTTCCTATATCTCTTTATTCTTACATGGATGTTTATGGATGTACATAGATGAATGTGGATGCATGGATGGTTATTTTTACATGCATGGTGACCTATTTTTAGGAAGTAATTGAAATAGCCCATATTAATTAAGAGACCTTTTTTAGGGCGATGTGGGTGCCTATAGGATGTTTCCTAAAACCTTCTCACATCGTAAATTAGTCTCCGAATCCTCTCTTTGATTTGTTAAGACTTACTTTTCCTAATTGGAGTCATTTGTTTGGTTTTGAAAGGTTTTCTCTAAAATGTTTTTATGGTTTTCCTTATTCCTTAAAAATGAGGTGGCGACTCCTAGCTTTTGTTATTTGTTTTGTGTGAACTTTAAAAATAGATTTTTATTTATTTTAATCTCTCTCTTTTAAAAAGGGCAATCAAAACCCATGATTCATAATTCCATACATACATTCATTCCATACACACATTCATTCCATTCATACATTCATTCCACGCATACATTCATTCCATACACCAATTGTTTCATAAACATGGTGACTTTTAACTAAATGAGTCTATGGTGTCCTAAACAATCCACTATATGCACTAAAAGGGTAGAATAGTGTCCTCTACTTGCTTGAACCAACCATATACCTATCACGTGTGGCATGGAAGATGCCTTGTAAGTCAAGTGGTATGTGTTGATCCATTTAATATACCCAAGGGTACATGGCAAAAGGAGTTGATAGCTTTGCAAACATGACACCCAAGAACAAAGGGAACGGGGTCAAGGCTAGGCCAATCAAGAAGGCAAAGATACATTGATCTATCATTCATATGCAATGCGCACACAATGCAATAAAGTAAGCACATAATCAAACATATGCAAGTAATTGATTTTAATTAAAGCAATTAAATTAGCCCATACAAATTAAATTGAGTCTAGTCCACAATTCCCCAGTGGAGTCGCCAGACTGTGAACCACGAGTTTTGATCACCCTTTTTTAAAAGAGAGAGATTTAAATAAATAAAAATCTATTTTTTAAAGTTCACAAAACAAATAACAAAAGTAAGGAATCGCCACCTCATTTTTAAGGAATAAAGAAAACCATTAAATCAATTTAGAGAAAACCTTTCAAAACCAAACAAAATGACTCCAATTTAGAAAAACAAGTCTTAGCAAACCAAAAAGAGGATTTGAAAACTAATTTACGATGTGGGACAATTCTCGAAAACATACTATAGGCATCCACATCACCCTAAAAAAAGGTCACTTAATTAATATGGGCTATTTCAATTACTACCTAAAAATAGGTCACCATGCATATAAAAATGATCATCCATGCATCCACATTCATCCATAAAGATCCAAAAAAGAATAAAGAATAAGAGAGAGATATAGAAAGCAATAAAGAGAAAGGAATAAAGGATAAAAGAATAAGCAAAAAGAAATAAAAGAAAAGAAACCTAGGATACTTAGTATCCTAAGGCAGACTTGAACATCAAATGAGTGCTTACATATCCCACATACAAAGATGCAAAGATCAAATTCTATGTAATTCGAACAAATAAGTTGGGGAGAGAGTTTCATTTCTCGTAGGACTCTATTAGAATCCAATCCATAATCAAACTCTTGCTTTGAAAATAATTTGCTTTGATAAAAACAACTTTAGTTTGATAAACTAGTTTGATTTAGTATCAAAACTAATAAAATCTTATGATTAATAAAACTCAGGGGAGCATGCAATATCACATTAGCATTTATATCATGGCATAAGCTTGAGCATGCTAGAGAAAGTCTAGAATCATACCTGATAGAACCGTGACAAGTTCTATTTCACCTCCACAAAATTTGGCAGTGGATTCACCCAAATCGCTCCACGAATAACTTCTTAAGCTTTCTAGGATGAGTGGTTTGTTCAAGAAGGCACCATTGGGTGTTTCCTTCAAGCTAGACACTTGAACCTTAACTTTGCTCAAGAAAGTTTAACTGAGACTTGGTGAAGAATGGAAGAGGCGAGGACCCTTATTTATAATAGAGCTAGGAAGAGGTATTATTCTTTTCTAACCGATGCGGGATTAAACAGAACGTAAAAAACCTTTATTCTCGTTACCCTACAACAATAGCTACTTTAAGGGCATGTTTAGCTATGAAAACATTGGAATTGGAAAAGTTTCATTGGATACAAATTTGTAGAGCTTTAAAATAATTTTTTAACAAGACCAATTTCATCCAAATCCGACTTTCAAGTAAAAAGTAATGGCAAAAATATGAAATCTGGGTTTAAAGTATATTTTGGACGAAAATTGTTTTAGAACTCTCTATTGCTCTTCCAACTATGGGCATTTGAAATCATCATATTAAAACTCTAAATCATCCAAAAAAAACTTCCCGAGCATGAATCCATGAGTATAATATGTAAAAAGAAAAGGCGGAGATGTGTGGAATTAGAAGATGAAAATGGGGTGTCTACACAGTCCGAAGGACCTTGACCTAACCCTAGCCTACCACTATATATACAACACTAATGACATAGGAAGGGGGATGGAAAAACCCTAGAAAGAACCTCCATATTAGAAAGAACCTAAACCCTAAAAGGGAACCAACCAGAGAGAACTTGGAGTGAAAAGGAAAGAGTCAAGGAGGGAATTGCTTGGTCACTTTGAAGCGCATAAACTTGAGAGTAACATATATTTTCTCCCATGTCTTTTGATGTCTAAGTATATCATATGATTTGATGATTGTTTAGCATGATGAGGGGAAAGCATGAATAGGATTTAGTTTATTTTATATTAACGAACTTGGTTAATATCATGATTAGAGGCTTCCTTTTATTTTATATTTATGTCTTAATTTGTTCATCCTTGTATATGTAAACATATTTAGGTGTATAGTATCGTTTATTTTGGCCTATTTTTCTGTGTTGGGTAAATATTGTGAGCATGAAAAAGTTTCAATTGTATGTCATTAGAATCTGTAAAACTGTCGAGATATGAATATGCCTTGGTAGTGCGTACGTACAGCCTACTAATGCATACGCACCACCAAACAAATTGTCTTTTATTCTATTTTGTTAATTTTGGAAGAATGCCATTGGATGCGTACAAACCTTTTTAGGTTGTGTATGCACCTTGTTAGGGCAACCTGTTTAATTATTTAGGTTGTTTATTTTTAGCCACTGTGTGTTTTGTTTTCTGGAAAATGCCATGTAGGTGCGTACGCACCCTATAATGATGTGTAAGCACCCAACTTTAGGCAGAAAGTCTTATTTTCTTCCTTTATTCTATTTATTTCTTATGTATTTATTATTCATTGATTTCTATATATTCTATCTTCTGTATATTCTACCTTCCTGTGATTTATTAGTTCCTTTTTTCTTTATTCATCTTTTCATTGTATCATTATTCGTGTGTCTGACATATTGTTACATATTCGCATTCCTAGGGTTGAATTTGATTAAATATCTAGTTAATTAAAGCCAACAATTATGTGTAGGGGGCGGTTTTGATCGGGCATCACTAAGTGCCTTACACTTTTGCAATGATGTATCCTAGCTCCGAACCTGAGAAATCTCTGGTCATGATGAGTTAGATGCTACCAGGGGTCATTTTAGTTCTCAAAGCTCAGTTAGGTGGCGACTCCTCCCTGCGCTCGTCCTTCGGGGTTAGTGGCGTACTCCTAAACCACGTGGTTTAAGACATGGTGCTCATAGAAGGTATTTTAGATATAGATTAGAGAAGAAATTACCTCCATTTGTGAGGGTAAAAAGGTGAAGAAGTGGCAAAAGGGTATTCTGCTTAAGGGAAACTCATGCCTACTATGTAAGAGTGAGCTCATGCCTACCTAGTAGGCATGGATATAATAAGATTACACCTTTTCAAAACTCGATTTGACGCATAAGAATCTTGTAGGAGAAAGTCAAAAAGGATGGGCTACTCACAGTTGTAGGCATAAGTAGCCTTTTTATCAAATCAACAATGATTTGCCTTGGAAAGTGTGATTTCTCAATATGTATCCACTATTTGATAGGGCAGTGATCCTGTATGGCTAGTTTCATAGTCCCAGCACTCCTGCTACTCCTCTACTGCAACTAGCTCTGCCACTTATTTCCACTATAAGCATTTAAGTAGATGGAGAAATATAAGACATTTACATTAAGTTTACAGTGTAAATAAGGGAATACCCCCATTTGGATTCAATAAAAATACTTAAAAAATGCAATTTTTAATAAATCAAAATCTAAAATTTGAGTTTTAGTGAAAAAATTAGTTTCCGGACAATTTTATAAAATCAAACATGTTAATTGATCAATTTATTCAATGTATTTTAACCCCATAAAATTGGGTTTTCCATACTTAGCCAATTTTTCACACAGCATCAGTAGTGGTTCAGGAGTGGAGCTTTTTGAAATATTTTGGAGATGTAAGGCATGTTTGTGAGTGTCTTTTTAATTATTTGAGTATTTGTGAACCCGATAAATTAAACAGCCCACATTGGAAATAAAAAATGGAAAAAGAGTTGCCACCTCATTTTTTAGGGAAAAGAAGAAAACCCTAAAAATGTTTTATTTTCCAAAAACAAGTGACTCCATGTTTAAAAATGGAAAGGCAAAAGATATTTTGAAAAACCAAAGATTGTGAATCTGAAGGCTATGTTACGATATGGGAAGGTTCTAGGCAAAGCCTATAGGCACCTATATCGCCCTAATCGGTCTCTTAATTTAATTGGGCTAAATCAAAGTCTTAATCATGCAAGAATCAACAATTATCATCACAAGACAGCATACATATCATTATTCCATCCATCCATCCATGAAACAAATAAATAAAAATAAAGAAAAAAAAAAAAGAAACCTAGGATACTTAGTTTCCTAGGGCAGACTTGAACATCAATGAGCGCCTACGTACCTTGTATTGAACGTACAAGGATCAAAGTCCACATAATTCATTAAGAATAGGGTTATAACCTAATAAAGACTTATGGTAAACCCTAAGTTTCCTTTCATAAAATATAGGGAGTTTCCAAAGATAAATGATTCTCAGAAAAGATCTTTAGAAAATATGGTATTTCAATAAAGATGGAAACTTTTTTTTAGTAAAAAGAATCTTTTATGAAAGGAAACTCTAAAATCTACCATATCCTTCTATTAGGAAATAATCCTAGGAGGGAGAAGAGAAAGAATAAAGAAAGAAAAGAGGTATTTTCTATACCCATCACATTTACCATTCGCAATATTCAACCTGTCAAATAATCACCCCATTTCATAAGGCAATTATCTTATTTGCAAGATTTCTTTTTGCAATAGCCAAAAATAATCACCCCACTTTTTATGGGATTTGCACCTGCCAAACTCACTTGCAACTTGCATGCAATAACAAAAAAATACCAAATAACGAACCTATTTTCAATAGGGCAATTACCATACTCAAGAATAGACTTTTTCATGCTCAAAATATCACTACAATGATAATAATCAAATCTGGACAGAATATATCAAGACTTAAAATTATCCTAATGATGATGCAAAAGACAAGAATCAAATAATAACAAAACCCTAATATGCTCCTATATGCAAAGACCTAGTCTACATGCATGAAAACTATGAAAAATATGCAAAAAAAATCCTATAATAATCATGGGAATATCAAATAATATCATCAAGCATGAAAACAAAGCAAATTAAAGTAAAAAAAGACGACATTTTATGTAAAACATGTGAAAAAGGCCTTCCTATGGTAAGCTTTCTTAATTAAAATTATTCTAAGATTGTTTTACGTAGAAACTTCTCCGTATGAAGAATTTATCAATATATCCTACATAAAATATATACTTTAGAATATATTAGAAGTGATTATATGCTTAAACACATTTCCGAATACCCCCATTCAAAACCCTACTTTCTAAAAAGGATAATTATCCTTAGAAAATGTTAATGTCTCCAAAAACCCTAGAAAATCCACTACATGAATGCAAATCTTATATGATTCAACTATATGTAACATATATAGAACAACCATAATGAGCAACAATTCAAAAAGTTATACTAAACATGATATATGAAACTTACATGAAATAAGGATAATGGAAACCCTAATCTCACAACTATGCATTATAACCTATAAACCAACCCTAAAACATGCTTAAACTATCATGCATATCATTAATATCATATGTATTAACTAACCAAATCACTAACTCAAGATAATAATCACAACAAAGACATGGATATCATTAATATCATATGTATTAACTAACCAAAGCACTAACTCATGATAATAATCACAACAAAGACATGGACTAAAGCTTACATAAGAAAGAGGAACCCTAATTTCCAGTTTTTAGGGTTAGTTTGCATTACCTCTTGTAGAACCTTGAAGATAACTCCTTCTCCTCCTTTGTTAGGGTTAGAGAACTCCTCTTTGTCCTTCTTCTTTACACACACAACTTTCTTTCTCAGAAAACTCTCTTTCTCTCTTAGGGTTTAGGTCTCTAGTGCATCTGTCGTGCCCTCTAAGGCTGAACATAGCTAGGTATTTATAGGAATCAGCTCTCCTAAATCAATGGCCAAGATTAAAACCCTAAATAATGATCCAAGGGTCATTAGAAACTCTCTTGGGGATCAAAGTACTCAAATATACCATAAAATAAGATGGAAAATCTTATGGAAGAGGAAAAATACGTCAAATAAGGAAGCGAGTCAAAAAAAACCTAAAATTGACGGAAGCCCCTAGGTAACTGACCACCTAGGGCTAGGCGGCTAGCCATCTAAGCCCAAGTGGCTAGCCGTCCAGGCTTGGGTGGTCATCCGAGGACCTCGTCAGGTTTTGCCCTTTTTGCACCCTTTCAACTTTCAAAAATGTTTCAAGGATCAAACGAAATCTGATTTTGACGAAACGAAAGCCAAAATGACCATATTTTGAAAAGGAACACATTTTAAGACATTTTTGGGCAAAAATCCTTAACCATGGGTGCATGGTTAGGTTTTACAAAGGTGGCTAACCGCTATGCACCACCGTCGCAAAGCTTAGGTATGCACACAGGGTTTCACCAAATGCTTTTCAATTCAAAATTCAACCTTTTAAAACAACTTTAGGAATGAAGTTAAGACTAATTAAAGTCTAATGAGGGAGAATTGAGAGAAAATTATTAGCCAATTTGAGTAAACTAAGAGAGAATCTTTTAGCCAACTTGAACCACTATGAGCCGGATTAATCCTAAATAATCAATTCATCAAATTGAACCTATAAATACCTCCTATGTATCAATATGAACTCCAATTGACAACTTGGAGATCATTTCAAGGTCAAATAGAAAAGATATGACTTAAATGACAATAATGCCCTTTAAGTCACAAAAGCTCTAATTGACTATTGAGATCAACTCCAAATTAAATCAAAATTCATACACATCATCCTTAAGACCTTAAAAACTTAATGCAAAAGACTAGACAAAAAAAATGAAACAAAAAGCTACTTGAAATGATAAACCCTAGCTAAGGTGATAAAAATGGGGTGTGACAGTATCAAACATCCAATATGTAGAGTGTGGGAGCACAAGTATTAAAGGTTCTTGATGAAAGATCAAACCATTGGAGTCAGAGTCTTAAGCTACTTAAACTTCAATTAGTGCCTGGTGATGTACTTTAAAGGTCACGATCAAAGATTGGACCATTGGATTTGATAATTAAGTCACCTAAAGTCTAATTAGGTGTCCAATTATGGACTACGATGATCCCGATCGACAATTGGGCCACTTGATTTGAAGATCAAATCGCCGAAAGTATATTAGGTGGTTGATTTTGGGAAATTAATTAAAGGATCTGATCATGGTTCAGATCATTGGATTTGAAGATCAAGTCCTAGACAAAACCCAATTTCATTGGTTCTTATGTATTATCCGAACAATTTGTGATTTTAAGGATTTTATCCTATTGACCAGACGAGACCTGAAAAAATTATGGTGTCTACAATTGGTAATGATGTTTCTAGGTTAGATGGAGGCTCTAGTTCTAGTAGGTTTGATAGTGACCCTTTTGGGTTACAACCTATATATCTTGGATAGGTTAGGCCATAAGTCTGCTGTTGGAAACAAAAAGCATATATAGCTCTTGTCAAAATCCTTCTGAAGTTGGTATTGTTCAAGGGCTTGTGAGTGGTGATGTCCACACTGATTTTGCTGTTTTTGGTGTTAAGCCTGTACTTGAGAATGGTAATATTCATGAAGAGGAAAAGAGAAAAAAGGGTAAGGATCAAAAACATAAAACCTCATCCCTATCTATTGGTTGGGACACATTTTTTGAAGGAATGAGAGAGGATGATATTTAATATGAGATAGCCAAGGAGAAGCATCACCGCAAAAGGGAAGGGAAATTTGCTGCTAATAAAAAAAAGGGTCGTTGGGTGTTTGTTGTGCTTTGGGGTGGTCTTCCTAGTGTTCATTGGCAATGTTGGGATGGGTTGCTTTTGTTTGTTTGGGGCTCTAGCCTTTGGAAGAAGATTGGTTAATGAGAATTTTCTTTGCAGTTGCAGATATTGTGGAATTTTCAGTTTCTCTTTAATAAATCATCTTGTTTGTTGATAAAAAAAATAATAATAATAATAAAACAAAACTCCTCAGTAATTGGAAAACAGAAAACCAACAATCACGATATGCCGCAACATTTGGTATGCCATTTAATTGTGTTGAATTGCTGCTAAGGAATCTCTTTAGATAATGGCAATTGTGTTGAAGTAACGTGCTCTCTCTTTGTTGACTTGTCTAAATTTTTTTAAAGCTAAACTTGTGTTAATTAGCTTAATTTGTAAGCTGTGGTTTGGTTATATGGCTTAATTGTGTCCAGGTATTAGGCCCTTATTGTTTGTTCTTCAAATTAATCAAAGAATGCCGGCTGTTGTCACTTCAGGTGGCCCTTCAATCGTGTTGAATAGCTACAACACTTAACCCGATGGATATTGTTAGTTACAACAAACAATGTTGGTACCATAAAATGACGCCTCCAATTCACACGTTGATTCTCACTATCACTACTTCTCCCGCATTGCTTTTATACAAATATACTATTAAACACTAAGCTTGTTTAAGCTGAACTACGTATCCTAATAGTCTCTTTTGCCACATTAATCTTCTAAACTATCCTAGTACTCCCTCCATCCAATAAAAATAGGTTATCTTTGAGAAAACAAGCAGATTAACAAACACTATTAATGCATTGATTTGTCACCTATTAAATTTTTTTATTTCCAAAAGTATCCTTCTATTCCTTGGGATTTGGTTTTGTGTTGAATATACGTATATCTTAAAATAATAAACAGTAGTATAGGAAAATTCAAAAAAATTAATAGTTTGACCTTTTAAAGTAAACAAACATTTTGATACAACAAAAGTAATAAAAATAACTTATCTTTGTGGGCTGATAAAGTAGTTGTTTTTCATTTTGTAGATGACACTTTGTTGTTGGTATAAAAGTAATAAAGCCTCCAAATTCACCATCAATACCCATCTTGGTTTGCTTTTATGCAATGCAAACACTAGGCTTATTCAATCTGAAATACCCTAGTTGTTTCTTTTGCCACATCAATCTTCTTTCTATTCTACCGGCGACAAACGACTCCACGGCCATTGCTCATCTTGCTAGTGCAATCCAAGGTCATGGAATTAGGACCCAATACCAATGACCTAGATGCATCTGCAGCATCTGGTGAGAAAATACAGTACTTGCAATCGGCCAATACAAGCGATGATGTCTTGTACTTGTCTTCCCCACCCATGATCGGCATGGCTACCCCTCTCTTCACTGGGTTTTGGAACTCCAGCCGGTATGTCTGACCTAAGACGCCTTCAACTTGTTCAGAGAGATGGAAGAACTTGAATTGCACTTCCAAATGGGCAAAACAATCATCAGATGGTATCTGATAATTGTGGATACGGTCGTCTTCCTTTGTTATGGGGACCACATTCACAGAGATCTCGACCACCCCCGGCAGTGTCACGGTGACACTATTGCAACTTGCAGTCCGCTCTACCACAAGGTGACTATCTGGGGCAGCCCACGTAGAGAGGTGACCTTCCGGAATGAAGAAAGGCACGCCATCATAGCTTAACAGGAGTTGGTCTTCTTCGTTGTCCCATTGCGCGACCTTGTTTGCAGCTACAGTGAGTTTGTGGGAATCAAACATAAGACCTAGGGCTTGAATCCATGTGTTATCGCGGGATCTTCCTTCTGGTCGACGTCCAATGAAGCGAACATTTATTTGAAGGTTAGAGTCGGAGACTATGCTGAAATGTTCATTGGTCTTGCCATGGAAGTAGAACATGATCCCATCTCCTCCAATGAATCTAGGGTCGTAACAGGCTGCACCAATCCCATCACAATTTGGCCTGCGAGCTGAAAATTTATACATATATAAAAGCCTTTAAGTGAATATATGTATGAAGTATTTTGAGAGAGAGAGAGAGAGAGAGAGAGAGGAGATATTTACTCTTGCAAATAGCTTCACAATGGTTAGAATTACAGTCGATGAGACAGCCTTTCGCCTTGGGGTGGAAGGGCTTGAATGCGGGGCATTGTTGGGGGCAAGGAATGCTTTTGCCAAAACACTTTGTAAATGGATCATTGCAAAAAATCCACTGAGGGAAGTCCTTACCCGCAACCTCTTGAGGTGGTGGGGGGGCAGCTCCAGCAAGCGGTGATGGTCTGCCGCCGTAGGGGTCAGCACAGGACTTGGAAAACAAGGAAGTAACCAACAAGAGGAAGAGAAGTGACATGTGAGTGGGAGTGCTCATGGTTTACTGAAAACCCTCACACTAGCTAACTGTCCAACTACTTGTCTATCAATTCTATTCCCATAGAGTAACTTAGAAGCAAACAGAAACCCTAATCAATTTATAGATTCCATGGTACAGGAATTGAAGTAGAGCGATCTATATATATAGGCACTAATTTGATATAGGAGTAGTAATAAATTAAAGTCAACTTTAGGCCGGTGGTAACAAACTGAGAACTCTTCAGTACTTGTCTTTTATTTATTATTATTGATCGAAGAGTGTGGACAGAAGCATCTTTGGCGCTCCTTATATTCCTCCTCACGTGCTTGTGCTTTGCACATTCATGGTTATATGTAAAACTTCTCTCATTGTGTTTCTTGTCATGTGCATGCGTGCATATTATGCGGTCTCTCCTCTTAATTACATTTGCATCCAATACAAATTTAATTACCCCTCATCAACCAAAATTATCGATCATTTGGCTCCAACGGATTAAAAAAAAAAAATTAAGAAAAACTTTATACTAAATTAATAAATAGGGGAGGTTAATTGGTGGTAGGGCTAGCAATTTTTGCACTCAAATCCACGAAGCCGTCCAAGTTATAATTTTATTAATTGGATTGTAAATGGCTACCTATAAAAAACTCAACTAATAATTGGGTCTAATCGGGTTTACATAAAAATTGTTGGGTGAGTTTGGGTTTGAAGTGGTGACCACAACAGTGGGGTACCCATGATCCGTCTAAACCAACGTAAGATGCTGCTGAGTAGAACCACTCCGGGTATGCGAGGCATGAGCTCTCCCTCACCATCGCCATTTTCTTTTCCCCCATTAGTTTCCATTCGTTGGTTCAATGCAGATCTCGTTCTTGGAGGAAAAAAAAAAAACAAAACAAAAACAAACAAAAAACAAACCGAAGAGATTTGAATTATGGGAGGTTGTGGCCTTTCAGGTTTGGTTCATGAAAAAAGGCTCATGGGTTTGGGGCCGAGAGGAGCTTATGTAGTGGCGACGCTTCTTACTCTCTCTTTGTCTCTTGAAAGACAGAGGCTCCGGCTCTCACTGCTAACTGGTTCCAACTGAGAGAGCTTGAGGAAGAAAGGCCTTTGATTCGATTCCTCAAATAATGGTTCGTGCAGTTCACTCGATACTGTCGGCTTCCCACTCAACGACAGTGGCGGGCTCCTACTCGGGTTTCTTGCTGGGGAGGAGGAGGATGGTAGTATTGGTATCAGATTTCGAGAAGGTGGTGGTCAAATGGGAAGCAGCGACGTCATTCTCCAACAGATTTAATGGAATACGAGCATGGGTGAAGGCGAATAGGAAGTAGCAGTGAGGATGACAGCAACTTTGGCCATTTTGTTAGCTGCAAATGAATTCACTGTATAAGTTACTATCAGCGGAGGTCAATGCCTTTGCGGGTTGGGTTGGGTTTCAGCTTGCAATAAATGAGTAAGTTTGGGTTGGGTTGGGTTGGGTTGGGTTTCACCTTGCAATAAATGAGTAAGTTTGAGTTTTGTTTAAATGGGTTCTTCACATAAATGGGTTGAGTTGGGTTGGGTTGGGTGACATTTTAACAAAGCCCATCTAAACCCGTCCAAACCCGGCCAATTGCCAAGCCTAATTGGTGGATGGAGGAACCAATTAACAACAAATCAAATTCCCCTTAAACTGCGCCTAAGAATTGGCCCGCCACGATCTCACATAATTGTAAGTCCAAACAGAATTAAAGGACGCTTAATTAACTATTTGATCTATGCCTTAACTATTTGATCTATGCCTTGGTCTCTCTCTCTCTCTCTCTCTCTCTCTCTCTCTCTCTCACAAGACAAATTTCGTCAAATCTTTATCATTTAATGTCTGAAATTAGGCTTCATGTCCCGAATACATGTTTTTTGAAGAGAATGGTCAGAAAAGTCGGAGACGACTAAAGCTAAAATGCATGTTCATTGGCCCCTATTTCCCTTTTCATTTAAAAACCAAAAATGAATAATAATGCCTAGTAAATTTCAAGAGTCCTTGCCCCCATGAGTTTATACCGGTGTTTTGTTTTTTTTTTTTTTTTTTTTTTTTTTTTAATGTGTACCAATTTGATGTCAGGCCACTCTTGAGCTTCTAAAGTCCAAATCTGAATTTACTCGATCACTTTGTTTCACCTAGATTGATAAGTTATTGAAGCCTAAGTTTACAGCGCAAGCAACAATTTCGTTAATTGGAGATGGAGATATCACTTCTTTTACTAGCTGAAAGGGGGTGAGAACTGTCGAGTCCTTCAATTCTAGAATTATCTCAGAAAAAAAGATTTTTTTTTTTTTTAAAAAAAAAATGACCTTTGGGAACTCCTGGGCTTCGGTGGTTGCTGCAATTTGTCTAGTCCGGCGGCACCAATTAGAATAAGTGAAAGAAATATGTGTCTCTTGAAAACTGGTTTGTCTACCAAGATGATGTTTTCTCCAATGGTGTATTATGATTGCTCAAATTCAATGTTAATTATTGAGTTCCTAACCAAGTGAAGAAATGTGATCTTTTCCGAATCAAAGTGAAAATTCAGCCCTTTGGCTTCTGAAGATAAACTTTTTCTTGTTTCGATCTTTACTCCCATCATTTTGATGGAATAAGCTGCTCGGAGGAGCTGCTCCAGATCCCTAACAGACGATCACCAGTGATGGTAACAGCTGTTCAGAAGACTGTGGATCTCATGGCGATAGTTAGATCTGATGGCCTAACGTTGTTGTCAGCCCTAAAAATGGAGTTGATCGGAAAGTGAGGTGGCCGGAGAGGTTGGGATGGTGTGGGTGACGGGACAAATGCAAGAGAGAGATTGTGAGGACAATACCGTCTTTTTCATTTTTGTTCAATTAAACGTCTAATGTGTGTCAAAGATACATCCACACAATTTTTTCTTTAGGGGTTTCATGAAAAATGGTCATACACTAGGACTTTCATATAATTTTTCCTAAATATTAAATAAAATTGGACAGCTGAACATAAGATGACAATATAATTTTAAGTGGTCACTAGTCACTTAGTCACTACTTTTTACTATGGTACTGCAACAATGAGACGGGTTTTTTGGGAATCCTATCCTGTTCCGTCCTTATTAGAAAGAGTTTAGGACACTACTTAATAAGGTAAGTTGGATTTGGGATTTTTTTTAAAAACCCAGGGTTTGGGAGAGGTTGGGATTTTCTTTAAAAAACTCGTCCCAAATCTGCCCCGATTAGATACTCAATTTTATAAAGATTTTACAATAAAATAGTGTTCATTTAATATAGATGTTATATGGAGAGATGGCATGATGGTAATTATAACTTTTGGTTATGAATTTTGTAAATAATTTATGAAATGTATTTGATAGCATGATGTAAACAATTTCTAAATTTATATTAATTACCTTATGATAGTTTATTTTAATTTTGTGGTAAATATATTTTTCATTAATTTTTATTTCTCATCCCACTAAATATAAATTAATACTACTACACGGGCCGACCCGTATGGGCCAACCGTGAGACGAGTCAGCCCGTGTAGTAGTTTGCATTCAAACAACAAAGGCCCATTTTACATTCTCATTTGATTTGCTAATCACAACTGTTTCCTAAATTTTAGGGATTTATTCCCATTACTATCCCCAATTGAATAATTTGATCTCCCTTCCAAATATAGGTTTATTACCCATTTTGTTATGAATCTCCATGGCCACGGATTGATGCTCTGTGGGGTTTTTCTTTTTTTTTTTTTTTTTTTCTTTTTCAGTGGGTTTGTTCACAGATTTTGAAGAGCTTTGCTAAAACGTTTGCAACCAGTCATTCAATTGAGGTTAGTTTTATGATTCTTGTTTATTTTGGTTGAGTTATTTGTCTTTGGCATCATTAAGGATTTTTCCATTTTTTTTTTTTTTTTTTTTTTTCAGATCTAGTTGCCCTATTTTCAAATCTAATTGCATTGTTTTTTAATCAAATCTAGTTGAACTGTTTTCAAACCTACGTGCGCTGTCTTTGTGTGGTAAACCACACACACAAATCATAACATAGTTAAAGTGCATTTAGCTAGATGTTGAGATGTGTTAATCTGGGTTTTTATGCACTGTTTTTCTATTATAAACCACGCGCGGGTGGGCTTGTTTGGATTGTTCTTCAAAAGGTGGAAGCAAGGGTTTATAAATTTGTATTATTTGAATTCGGCTATTTTTTGGTGGCATAGTTGTTTCATATACGAAGATGCATGTTATGTTTCTTCCGAGTGGAAATACCAATTGGTTTAAATCTAGTTGCACTGTTTTTGTGTTATAAATCGCACACAAAAATTATAATCTAATCAAAGTCATTTAACTAGAAGTTTTGAAGCTTTAATTCTAATTTACTCAAATCTAATTGCATTGTTTTTGTGTTATAAACCGCACACAAAAATCATAATCTAGGAATTTGCAAAACTTTGCCTCAAGATATGCTGTGTATTTTAATATGCATAGAGATGAAATCTAGTTCTTTATTAATTGAATTTATCACGAAACAAGTTGTGTGAGGATTTTTTTTTTTTTTTTTTTTTGTTTTTTTCTATGTGACGTATATTTTTGTTAAGATAACTAGCTTTTGATTTCTTCTTGCATTCTTATGGGGTTTAAACCTCAGTTTGTTAAAATTTAATGATTCGAGCTATGATATCTAGTTAAATATACATATACATGCAATCTACTATGGTTGAGATTACTTGTTAATGAGGTGGTTGCATTAATACTATGTTAAGATACATATTGATGACCGGAGATTATGTAATTGTTGCGATATATCTTGGTTTAAAGTGAAACTAGTTGTGGTGATTGTTAAAAAGTAGTTGTGGTGATGGTTTAAGCTTATTGTGGTATGATCTATTTAATCATTGATATAACTATTTTGTCTGATCTAGTGAATTTTGTGGTTCAATTATTATAATCTAGTTGATCTAACTTATACAACTAGTTTTCGTTCATTAATATAGAGGTAGGTAAGTTATGTGGACACTAAACTTAATCCAGTTGTACTCACCATTTTTCTGTTTAAATATAGTTGTATTAAATAGTTAAAACTAGTTAAAAGAGTTGTCGATAGTGCTATTATTGCATTGGAGTTAATAACTAGTTAACCTCGATCTACTTGAAATAATATAGTTAACATCATTCGTATTTACCTTTTTCTTTGTAGGCAGGTGTAGTGAAGGTGATCGAAGAAAGAAAAAAGAAAGCATATTACCCCAATACCGGTCAAAGTTGATAACACGAAGGAAAGCAGCTTGACGACAACAAGATAGCTACACTATCTTGTTAATATACATGGGGATCGCCAGGAATTTTTTACACTTATTCTTCTATGTTCAAGTTGAGACATCTATATTTAACACCAAACTATAAGATTGGCAAGTATCTTTTTATTCCCTTGCGTACGCTAAATCTAGTTGGGTTGGACTTAACTCAATTGGTATTTCAATGATGTCAGCCAGTATATCAAACATTTAGTGCTCGTTCTTTTTTCTTTTTCTTTTTTTCTTTTTTTTTCTTTTTTTCCTTATCATAATTCATCTCATAAGTCAACAATGAGCACATCCAAACTAAAAAAATCGTAGTCTTAATAATAAAAATCAAAGAAGGGGCAAATCCAAAAACACCATCCGTAACAACCCCCCCCCCCCCCCCCCCCCCCAAAAAAAACCATTAGAGCCAGCCCCACTCTTTCTACCCATTTTACTATTTCCCTTATTTGTCATCGATTCCAAAACATTGACTCTTAGCAAAATTGTTGTAGAATGATTGAACCTTGTCTTCAAAACAAAACTCATGCCAAATTTTGGCTCTCCACATTCTTTAGGCACAGCCAAACCACCAACAAATTCACTGACATCATGCCCATCCATCATCTAATAATAAAACACATCATTCAAATGCATGTAATAGGTAAGTCTGCCTAAGGACTATTCTCATTTTGAACAAACAATATAATACAATAAATATAAAATCAAGATTTAGTTTTAGAAGGTACCTTGGGATCTCCATAGGTGCCAAAACTTTCGGAACCCTAGCCATAAATTCAAAATCACAAACGCCATCCATATCGTGAAGTGTATAAAAACCCAAATTAATGCTTCTCAACTTCTAGTTAAATGCACTTAACTAGATTATGATTTCTGTGTGCGGTTTACAATACAAAAATAGTGCAATTAGATTTGAGTTAATTAGAATTATAGCTTCTAAACTTCTAGTTAAATGAACTTTAACTAGATTATGATTCATGCGTGTGATTTATAAAACAAAAACAGTGCAACTAGATTTGAATCAATTGGTATTTCCGCTTGGAAGAAACATGACACGCATCTTCATATATGCAACAATTATGCCACCAAAAAATAGCTGAATTCAAATAATATAAATTCATAAACCCCCGCTTCCACTTCAAACAAGCCCACCCGCACGCAGTTTATAACAGAAAAAAAGTGCATAAAAACCCAAATTAACACATCTCAACATCTACCTAAATGCACTTTAACTATATTATGATTCATGTGTGCGGTTTACAACACATAGACAGTGCATGTAGGGTTGAAAACAGTTCAACTAGATTTGATTAAAAAACGATGCAATTAGATTTGAAAACAGGAGAGCTAGATCTAGGGGGCAAAAAAAAAAAATCCTCAATGATGCCGAAGACAAATAACTCAACCAAAATAAACAAAAATCATAAAACTAACCTCAATTGAACGAGTGGTTGCGATTGTTTTAGCAGAGTTTTTCAAAATCTGTGAACATACCCACCCGAAAAAAAAATAATAAAATAAAATAAAAATATAAAAAATGATCAATCTGTGGCCATGGAGATTCAAAACAAAATGGATAATAAATCTATATTTGGAAGGGAGATCAAATTATTCAATTAGGGGCTGTAAGGGGAATAAATCCCTAAAATTTAGGAAACGGTTGTGATTAGCAAATCATATTAGAATGTAAAATGGGGCGTTAGCTGTTTGAATGCGAACGGACGTTGGCTTCTTAAAGCTTTTGTCTCACGGTTTCGGCCCCCAAACTCGTGCCATTTAGTATTTTCCAGTATAAATAGGACAAGATGAGGTGGACTGTGATGAGATTTTCAAATTTATTTAGGACAGGGATAAGAATTTACTGTCAAACCGGTGATGGGTTTGGGATGGGATTAAGATGAGATAATTCCTAACAGGACAGGGCTAGGGAGAGGACTCCCCTTCCGAAACCCGCCCGGTTGCCATTAGTGGACAGGCAGCAAGCGACCAGGCTGGCTGAAATCGGGCACCCCACCCCATCATTCAGGCTTCAGCCCAGCCCATACGAAGCACTCTAGATATTGAATCAATGTGATCCGATTGTCTGATCACCACTCACTTTCTGCTAAAGAGGGAGGTAGAGTATCGGTATCATCTTCAATAAAGTAAGGAAGAAAATGGCATCCACTTCTTCCTACCCTCCCATTTTGCTTCCACTGACTCCTCGCTGTGCACATGTTAGAAAGTCTCCTCCTCTTCCTCCTTTTACTTATAACGGTCCTTGTCGTAGTAGTAGTTGGTGTAGTAGGTTTAGGGTTTCTTTGCATCATCATCCCGTCTCTAAGTTCAATGAGGTTAGGGTTAGAATTGTCCATTGCAGCAACAGCAATTCTCCTCAGCCCGACATGGAATTGGAACCACCACCTCCACCATCCACCGTCGATTCCGTTCGCACTGGCCTCGATGTCGAACGCATTCTGTCATCCGAAACGGACAAGTTGTTATTACGGGACAACGATGTCGTAAATAAATTGGAAATGGAGGAAGAGGAGGAAAATGGGAAAGAGCTATTGTCATTAGCAATGTTAATGTGGGAATGGGCACTACTAGTGTCGCCTTTCTTCTTCTGGGGTACGGCTATGGTGGCTATGAAGGAAGTGTTGCCCAAGACCGGTCCCTTCTTCGTATCCGCATTCCGTCTCATTCCTGCTGGATTTCTCCTGGTTGCCTTCGCCGCATCCCGGGGCCGCTCATTTCCTTCTGGACTCAATGCTTGGCTTTCAATCTCTCTCTTCGGACTGGTTGACGCCACTTGCTTTCAGGTCTTTGAGATTCTTTTATGTAATTTCTTCTCATTTTCGGTGAAGCAAGTACACATTTATTCTTTATTTGTCTTTTTGATTGTAAAATTTCATTTTGGTGGAACAGGGTTTTCTTGCTGAAGGTTTACAGAGGACATCGGCAGGTTTGGGCAGCGTATGTCTTCTTGCAGTTTATTGAGTTGGCAGATTACTAGAATTCATTCAATATCATTTGCATCTCACTTCTCTTTAGTCTGATTAGGAATTAGGTTTTTGGTATCAAAATCAATGACATCCTCTTGACTCTTGATATTTTGATTTGATGTTTCTTTCTCCATTATGTCCCACAACCAAGCATTCTAAGCTTCAGACAATTTACTTCGCTGATAATCAGTTTGTTGTTTGTAATAATCATGGTGATATAAATACTTTTGGTAGAAAATTTATAGGATCATTCAATCGCAAAAACCATGTGTTTGCTTGACAAGACATCACATGATCTTTTAGATTTTCTTTTCTTTTGGGATAAGTGTTACACCAACAATCATGCTTTATGGAATTGTTGGCCCATGAATCAACCCCAAGAGGGTGAATTGGGTAAATGCAAACTTTGGAACTTTTTGGCAATTAATAAAAACAATGGTGCTCAAATATGCAACTGCTATAATATGAAAGATAAAGAGCATAAATTAAATCTAGGGAGGACAGAAAGAGATCAAACACAGGTTTTAGTGAGGTTCAGCCTCCCATATATGTCCTCGCCTCAAGAACTCCTTTTGAAGATTCCGAAACCACTAACCCATCTAATTCCAGGTATAGATTAGACCTTTACACAATCTCCTTCTAGGTGGAGATCAAACCTTCGATCTTCTTCTGGGTGTAAATCAAACCTATAGAAACAAGCCATTTTCTCTACAAGGATTGTGCACAAACCTAAATCTTTCTCAAAGATATATGTGAATGAAATACAACAATAAATCTCTATTGATAAGGTGAATAAAGAATTCAACTTACTCTATTCTGATATGAATAATGATAGCTCAAATATATGGATCTTGGGCTTGAAAATGGGTAAGAATGTGTATGATATTTTTCCGTTTTTTAATCATTGTTCCCAAAGTTTTTAGAACACCATATACAGAATTTTGGATGGTATATGACCATTGAGAAGCAGCCCATTTGAAAATATAGCCGTTGGAACACTTTTTAGGTCAAAAACGCTTTTTCAAAACTTGTCATTTTTCTGAAAGACAGAGGGTTTCAGTCATTTGAATCTATTTCAGTCATTTGAAATCAATTTCAAACATATGAATTCGAAGTCTGAAAAATCTAGTAGGCATGTTAATTGGTCAGTCTCATTTCAGCCGTCTGAAATTGATTTAAGACGTCTGGTACATTTCAGACTCCTAATTTGTACATATCAATTCTATTGGGCCATTTTCAGTTCTAAATTCATAAATGATTTTCCAAGTAAAGTTTGGGACTTTTCTTAAGGTCATGGTCTATGGTCTATAGATCCTAACTCTTACACAAATATCCAAGTCTTCAATATATTCAAGTCTTCTCTTTTTGGGGTTCTTAAGAGTTGATATATTTTCTTCTTTGAGGCTCTTTGCTTCGCTTGATCTTTTCTTATTGTTTGCTTCTCTTGTTCACTTGGCTTTATTTTATTTTATTTTATTTTTATAATAGTACATTTAAGCGTCAAAAGTCCTAACTTATAATGATCAACTTAATGATAAACATTAGTTCATAGTCATCAATGTCGTGTTATCATCAAAATCATAATATATTCGTAAAATGAAACCTTGGGGCTAACACGAATTGTTTCAAAAAGTCCTCTCTTACCTGAGTGATTTCTGTTTTGTAATGAAATAAGGAGATAACATCTTACAACTTTTAGTAACTTTAGATGAATGTTTCTACGAATAAGTCTTTATTTGATAAAAAGATAAAAATAAAAGTAAAGCCTTTAGATGGATGTTTCTAATTCCTTCTGCTTGATATTTTAGTGTCATTTTTCTGTTTCAATTTGATTGGCATTTATTAGTTCAAAGAACACATTGCAGGTGATAATTGATTCACAACCTCTGACGGTGGCTATACTTGCGGCCTGGTTATTTGGTGAATCCATTGGATATCTTGGAGCGGCGGGGCTTGTCCTTGGTATCATTGGACTTCTACTTCTTGAGGTAATCTTAAGACACATTGCAATTGATAGTTGATTCTTTTTTTATTTCTGAATTTACAATTGAAGTTGGATTATTTGTACTCATGGGAGATTGGTGATGCTGTGAGGTTTAATTCCTCGAGTCATGGAGCTTCATGTCTGTCCTTGATTACTATAAATACAATATGACACATAGTTGATACTGTACTATGTGCATGTAAAATGCATTTAATTGTTTAAAATGGATGGCTTATTAATTGTTACATTGTTATTAATTTATTGACAATCTATGGTTTCAATTGAATTGAACGCAATTTTTTTTACCAACACAGTACATATTTTTTTTTGAAAATAAAAGCTTCATTTCAAACTTTCATCAATATCTTGGGATTTGGTTGATTATTTTTCTTCCATTTTCCTAATCACTATAATAGATTCAACATGAAATGTGAGGCAAGAATTGGATGCTTGAGGTTTAAGTTTCAAGTACCTCATACATAAATAATTTCAGAAATTAGTATGCTAAAAGGCATAAATTATGTACCACATGTTTTCATATTTTAACTAACAATTTTCCATTTCATTGATTTGTCTCTTCAGGCTGGGTTTTTTTCTTTCCAAAGTTCATGTACTCATATTTCTTCCAAGTTAGTTTTTTATTTGTTTCATTTATTATTATTATTATTTAATGTTTAATAAGCCTCAGAGATCTGTTAAAATGATATTATGTCTGGGGTAATTTTCTATTTACAAAAGGCCTGAAATTCCTTTAGATCACAGAATCCAATTTTATTAAGAAGAAACAGTTGGTGCTAGGGATTTTACCTATTTAGTGCTTTGTTTTGGTGAAGTCTTTCTTCAATTTAACTATTGGCTTCGATAGAAAGTGCTTTTGGAAACTACTAGTTCATGACCTATGATTCATCTAGAGTGACATTCTTCGTTCTGGTAGCAGAATTGCAAAAAATTCAAAAGGCTGCTGCACTACGGTTGACCAAGATGCCAAATCATTGACTAACCTAATTGCCTCATGGATTGGGGTCTCATCTTTCCATTGATTTGCATACAATAGTTTATGCCTATAATTGAGAGAGTTGTTTGATGGCTATTCGATTGAGATGAGGGATAGGAAACGTAAAATTGTATGTGTTGGGAAGTCCCACATCCCATATTGTTTAAATATAAAAAGTAGATATGACTTAATATACCTGTTTGGGCCTTCCACCTAATAGCTTAGGCTTTTAGGTTGGAAACTTAATATGGTTTCAGAGCATGTCATTCTTGGGCCTCATTTAAGAGCCCATTATTGTTGTTGTTGTTGTTGTTGGGGGGCCTATTTCGTTCATGAGCCTGTTGTTGTTGTTCACATGACAGGCCCATTGTTGTCTTATTAGGACTTAGGCATGCACATGAGGGGGAGTGTTGGGAAGTCCCACATCCCATATTGTTTAAATATAAAAAGTTGATATGACTTAATATACCTATTTAGGCCCTCCACCTAATAGCTTAGGCTTTTAAGTTGGAAACTTAATAGTATGCTAGCTATCTTACAGTGACTTCAAAAGGAAAAAATTGGATGATCTTTTTATTTATTTTATTATTTTTTTGATTCAGAAATTGGATGATCTTTGATTATAAAGAGTTGTATCTGGTTATGCTAAAGTACTTGTAATGTTACTTAGAACGTGGTTCGCTCTGGTACGTGGCACGCAGTACGGGTATGGGTACGATGCTATGTTGATACATGGTACATTAGGGGTTAGGCTTAGTTGGTTCTCTGGTATGTTAGGGGATATATATGTATATCTATGTATTCCCTTTTTACTGAGAGAGAGATTCCTTCGAAATATAATGAAAATTGAAACTTAAATTAAATTTAAATATTGAATGATTTTGGAAATTAAATTATATATAGAATTTACTAACATTTTATAGTAGTTTGAGTCTCATACAATTGCAAATAATCCTAATTTGGGAGTTAAACTTGTCACTTTGCAAACAAAATTATCTCTGTGTGTGTGTGTGTGTCTATATTTTGGGATGCTAAAAATGGAGATTCAGATCGTGAATGAATCACATTTCAGGTCAGGGACCTCAGATTGCGGTTCGAAGGGGATCAAGAGATCTTGGTAACACTATGCTAAACGGTAGAATCTATTATTATATATATCTTTTAATACTCATGTTGAGGAAGATTTGGAGTCTTGTTTTAGATTTCTTTTAGAACCTTATGCTTTCAAAATTATTTTTGGAGGTTGTTTATAAATTTCATGGTTCATTGCATTTTCACATACATGGGCCTTGGACTTGATTTCCTTTTTCTCAGTTAATAAATACGTTTACGGATATTTATAAGAAAAAGTGCAATCATATATCTTTTAATTTATTGCTTCATCAAAAAAAAAAAAAAAAAAAAGAAATGAAGAAAAGTATCTTTTAATATATTGCTCTATATTTTAACAACATATTATATGGGACCTGCGCAAGGATACAAACACAAATTGAGAAATATTATATAGAAGTCCTTATAGGCATCTTACAGCTCTTTTCATCATATTTGTGACAAATTATTCATTTGAAGATATTTTTAATTAGTAATTTCCCAATTTTCCATCATCCACTTGTTTCTACGTTTATGTGTTAATAACATTTAATACAATGCATTGTTGTGCAATGCACTCTATTTATTGTTATTTGAGCTAATTTTTGCACTTGCGTACCGTGTCAAGTCTCATGAGTGTTTCTTAATTTTTCAATGCATCCACAAATGGTTTCCTCTGTTTTCAAGCACTTCGAAACTTTTTGTGGAACTTATTTGAAGGACGAAAATTCACCTTTCGAATGCAATAATGAACCATGATAAAGAGTTAACTTATGATCAATTGTTTGACTTTCGTGCATAACAATTCAGATTTCAATGGATTCTGGTTGGTTTTCCTAGGTTGAAAATGAGCCACATGTACTCAAGAGAACATCACCAGTCAATAAGCAATATAGATGGAATATGACTGAAGCTGGCTTCCTAGGGTTTGAAAGCAGGAGCCATCAAAGGCAAGAGATGGAGGCAAGCACTTGCTCGAGAGGCTAGGGACTTGGAATTGTTGAAGGTCTTAGGTAAGCTAGTTATGTCCTCAAAAGACAAAAATGTGGATTCGATCTGCTTTCAAAAATTTTAAACATTCAAGAGGCCTTGACTTGCAAAAAATGAGCGAGAAAAAAAGTCAAGAGGAAATCTTGAATGCTCACTGTACTAAATGCTTTTACATAAAAAGAAACTCTAACCAAAGTTTTGATCTTTTTCTGGGGAAGACTGTAAGTTAAATCTGAGGGTTTTGAGAAGTAGAAAGAAGAGAAGAATTTTGGAAACCTTCCTTGCCACACTAATCCAGATTTAGTCATAAGTGTTTGGTGCTTGAGTGTCATGGTCTTGAGAACTTGGTGTCGTTGAGAAGAAAATCATGATTGTCATCGACCCACTTTATTCCATTATTGTGGAATGGACTTCTGGCACCCAAATCTCTCGCAAAGGCTAGCCTAGAAATATTTGAGTCTTTATTATGACGAATGTTTTAAAAGGTGCGCCCCGGGATTGCCTTTGGCCCTAAGGCGAGGCAAACCAAAAAAGCCTTGAGCTTTTTTTTAAATAAATAAATAATAAATAAAAAATTGCAGGACTCCTCTTGGGTGTGCACTCTTTGCTTGGTGCACATGCCCTGTGCATGTGAGCCTTTGTAGTAAGAGGTGTACACGTCATGGAACCAAATTGCAACTCTTAAGCTTTTTTCATCTGGTAAATTGTGCACTCTTTGCTTGGTGCACACACCCCGTGCATTTGAGCCTTTGTAGTAAGAGGTGTACACGTCATGGAACCAAATTGCAACTCTAAAGCTTTTTTCATCTGCTAAGCTCACCATAGTTGGTTTCAAGGTTGACTGCTTGAGTAAAAACCCAAGCTAAGCCAAAGTTTGAACAAAAGGAAAAAAAGGAAGAGGAAAAAAGGAAGTAGAGAAGACAAAAGAAAATGGAGAGGCAATTGCACTGCTAACTAGCGACTGCGACTGTGATTGTCGACTACTTGAGGAGGAGGTGATTGGCTGCAATTTTCTTGACAATCTTCATCTAATGAGGGTACAAGGAGTGATTAAAGCTTGTTTTTCCCCTCTTTTGAAACTTAATTGAATTCAAAGTTCTATGAAAATTTTATATTTTGGTCACCTTGGTCTCTTCCCTCTTTAGCACCCTCTTGCTATCTCATCAACTCAAACGTCACTAACTTGAATAGTTTACCTTTCACTCTCCTACAAGGACCTACCTATTAGGGAAATGGAGGCACCAGCAGATGCAGTTTTTGGAGAAGAAGTAGTCATTTTTCCTGTTTCTGGGGAGGAGGATTTCCATTTTCATGGGGATAAAGCTGTTGTTGAATCTTAATGAGGGAATATAGTTACATCCTAATTTGAGGGAATATAGTCAACACTCTCCTAATCTATTTTCTTCCTATGTGAGAGCAAACTTTGAAGGGAAATTTGCAAAGGGAAGAGGATAATAATGAAAAAATAAGGAGTGGAATATTGGGAGGAAGGTGATGGGATTGGTTTTATAGCCCTACAATGCTCAAGCCCTTTGGCTGATGTCAAGCTTGATTTATTTTATTGGTTGGTGAGAACTAAGCTTCTGCTTCTTCCACCTTATGTCATTTTGTTGATTTTATTTTCTTCTAAAAAGAAGAAATTATAAATAAAGTGTAGTATTCTTGGTTTTTGGGAGGGATTTGGTTGTAAGTAGTAGATATTTGCTAGTTCAGATAGTTTTCATTGGAATATTTTATTTTACTTGAAATTCTTGTAAATATCCCTACGAGGGATTCTACCCTTTTTTTGTTCATCTGATACATACCTTCACCTAATCCCAAAAAAATAAATAAATAAATAAATAAATCATGTAAATATCCCAATCATGTGAGGGTCTTATACTCTTATTTGAAAGATCTTTGAAGAATCTTTTGTTGTTTTTAGGTTTTTCCATATATGGATTTTGGATTAGGAGTACTTTTTGGTTATTGGATTTGTGAAATAAGGCTGTATGAGGTTTATTTTATTGTAGTGGAGTATAATAAGGTTTGAATATCGAACGTTGACTTCTACTTTTGAGCAAGATTAGTTAAAAAGTCTCATCCCAAAGCCAACCTGAAACCTAACACACTTCACTAAATTATCAGAAAATTGTAAAATTATTTTATTAAAAATTATCAAATATCTTGACAGGAACATTTTCAAATTATTAATGGGATTTCTTAACATTTGCCCTAAGGGAACATGTTAAGATATATTTAATGAACCAATAATTGCACAGGAAGTGAAATGGTGAACCCTAATTTATCCATAAGAGCACCCATCCTTTCGCAGTTCAGCTCTATGGTTATGCATCTGATGGATAGTATACTTTTCGTTATCTCATCAAAATTGTAGTTTTTGTTATCTTATATAGTTTTAAGATGGGATTGAATAATCTCACGGCTTATCTCTGACAAAGAGAGCAAATATGATATTCTTGAAACTTATCCAATTACTCCTTATTGTTTATGTATGATGAGAAGTTTGTTGGGCAGGTACCTGCACTTACTTTTGATGAAAATAACTTTTCATTTTGGGGGAGTGGAGAGTTGTGGATGCTTCTCGCAGCTCAAAGTATGGCAGTTGGCACGGTCATGGTCCGCTGGGTTTCCAAGTACTCCGATCCTGTTATGGCAACTGGATGGGTAAGTTTTACCAACTCCTTCAATTATTGACTAACTATTAATCTCATATTTTGATAACTAAGGTATTACACCTTGATCAGTCTCATGTTTAGCATACTTATCTTAAACTAATATATAAATATACAATTATAAATATAAAATATATGTATGGCTATTTTCTAGCTACTTGTGGAAGGTTTTGGAAACATTTCAAGTGTTTTGTTAAAAAATATAAATACTTCATTTTGTTTGGTGGAGAGCATGGTTGGCCTTGTGTTGTATCGCACTAATTATGAAATAGTAGGTAATCACATGATTGTGATCAGCACATGTGCTAGATCTTTCACGCACTCATTAACTTGTCAGCTTAAATTATTCAGAAAATTGTAGGATCTCCATTCCCACATCGTGGTTGCGGAACGGGAAATTGGGTAGACTAATGCGCATACAATTTTTCTTGTAGCACATGGTTATTGGTGGTCTTCCTCTCGCAATGATATCAGTTCTTAATCATGATCCTGTGCTTAGTGGAAGTCTCAAGGAGCTTACGGCAGGGGATCTTTTAGCACTCCTTTATACCTCCCTTTTTGGAAGTGCCATCAGCTACGGTGTATACTTCTACAATGCAACAAGAGGTTGTCTTGACTCTTTCAATCTGTGATATTCGTATCATTTTTCACTCATAATTTTGATTCAAGCTGGTCATGTTACTTACAGTGACTGATCTTGCTTTTTGCAGTCTGAGCTAGATAAAACTAAATAGTGTCTTCTATCTCTTTATTTCAAGCTCCAAGTTGGGACTGATTAGTTGTTGCTTATGCCTTTTCAGGTAGCCTGACAAAACTCAGCTCCCTAACCTTTCTAACTCCGATGTTTGCTTCACTTTTTGGGTAAGATCATCCAACCAGAATGAGAAATATAAGAAACGAAAATTATTTTATATAATTAGAAATCAAATCTGGATCAATTTTCACTTTCCTGATAGAAAACTTTATTTCCAGATCTTAATATTGACTCTCTGTATGGTTCCTGGATTCCACTAAGGAAAGAGAAGTGAAGGGAAAAAAAAAAAAAAAAGTGAAGGAAGGAAAATTGAAGGAAAATATAATATTATATCAAATGAAAATTATTTCAGTTATTCTTCCAATTTTCCATTGCAACCAAACAAGGAAAAGTAAAATTCTTTATATTTTAGTTTTTCTGCCTTTTGATAAAATCCAGGAACCAAAGAGAGCATAAGTGAACACCAACTAAGGGCTAAGGCTAGCGTTGCCTTGATTATGATTAAATTCCATTGATCTTCTCTCTCTCTCTCTCTCTCTCTCTCTCTCTCTCTCTCTCTTGACTCTTAATTTTCCATTGGTTATAGGTTTCTATATCTTGATGAAACCTTTTCACCTTTGCAACTGGTTGGGGCCTTTGTTACTGTGGTTGCGATATACATGGTTAATTACAGGACCAGTATGGAATGAAGCTGGTGGTTTTTTTCTTGAGGAAAATGAAGCTTGTGGTCAAGATGGATGCAACATGTAAATAAAGAAAGCAATGATGGCTTGCCTGTTTTTCATTAAAACAACGCCAGTAAGCAGGCTGGCTCTTGGCCCTATAGGCTGGCTTCTCTGTTCAGGGATGCACAAACTACAAAGCATGTATACATACATTGGAAAGATATATTTAAAACAGGAGGTTGAAGGATCCTCAAACCTATGTTATTAGTTGTAAATATGGATTTCAGCTGTAGGGCTTATTATCTCAATGTTGTGGTATCATTTTATAGGCTTAGAAGTTATATGGGAATCATCGATCATTTATGTTGATGGGGATGCTCTTTTTCCAGAAAAAGCATTCAAGGTAAGTCATTTTCTTCGATCGCTTAATTAATTATAATTATTACTCCTGTGTTTTCTTCACAATGAAGTATTGATACATACTTTTCTGTGCTCTAAGAGTATCCTTTGTGTTTCTAGTGTCTCCTTTAGGGTTGTTCTCTGATTCATTGAAATATCAAACGTGGGATATAATGTATGTGTCCATGTGCGCACGTGTGTGTATTAGGGCATGCTCATGCTTTGCTCGACTGCTGAACTAAACTCTGCAGGTTTGGTTTGTTGGCCCCTGGTGTGTTCCATCTTGTTCATTATACCTGTATAGCATACCAGCCGAAAATTTGAAAAATAACATTGTGTGGCATTTCAAAAGGTTCCTTAGAAATTGGAAAATGTAGGAACTGTAATTTAGAAATGAAGATTTATTTTGAAGGTCAATTTCAGTTGTTTACTGCGACTACAGTTTGAAAGCTGATGTCCCAACATGCGCCTTTGATTCATAACAGTGATGCTGTCCCCCAATACAACAGATACATACCAAGTCTAAGAATGAAAAAAAATTATAATGATGAGTCATGCACATTTGACGGTCAATTAGAGGGGTGAAAGCCACAAAGGAACCAGAGGACTTTGAGAATTCAATTTGCTTGTGGTTGGAAAATATCAAATCGCAATTCTGTTGCAGTTGGAAGATATCAAAGCGCATGGACCATCCTCCGTAGAACTTTTAGAAAAAAATCAATCAGTTTAAATTCACTTGTCACAATATTTCCAATTAGCTGGAAGACCAACCTCCTGGTAAAGATGAGTATCTAATATTGTGCATTTGCCAGCTGTGGAATCTATTCGCTAATAATCAATCTCTGTACTTTGGCCCAACAGTAGGTGATGGCAATTGAAAGAAGCACTGAAAGAAATTATATCTTGTGTACTCTTTTCAGAGTACCTTTTTTACCAGGATTTTGTGGGTACCAAATAATTTATATGCCCGTAAGGGCTCCGCTGGGGTAGTGTGAGTCGATTGGGTCTTCGCGGATTGACCTTTGCCCTACAACGTGACACGTGTATGCCACTAAATGAAAGGAAACTCCTAACCTATCAATGCAGGTTGTGAGAAATGAGAAAATTTCCCAGTATTTCAAAAAAAAAAAAAAAAAAAATGAAAGCTCTCTTCCGTTTCTTGGCGGTAGTTCAACCACGATTTCTTTCTAAAGCCACACGAACCCAACTCATTTATCAACAAAAGAGACAAAAATCTGTTAGAATTTCTTTTCATATTTGTCGCTAAATTTGAAGCTGTGTGAGTTTCATAACATATGAAAGGTGGGGTTTTTTTTTTCCTTTTTTTTGGAGTGATGGGGAAAATATGATGACTTTTGGGGTTCAAATGAGATGGGGTGATCTTGGTTGTCAACTATAAATAGATGAAGATTGCAGATGATGACTTTGAATAAGGCCGTCGGGTGGCGCAAAAGGGATTTGGTCCGGTTTCATAAATTTCTGACTCTAGAATCTAGATCTATCTCTCTTAGGAAACCTAACGCTGATAAAAAGCCCAGTTGATTCGATTTCAAAATTGATAAGGGAATTCTCCAGGTTTAGAGGTAGAAAATGCAAAGGCGATCTGAATCTTGATTTTTGTGGCATTTTAGGGAAAACCATTTTGTTATGAATAGGAGAAAGACGAGCGAATATTATACTTTTTGAGCAGGTATATGATTTTATCACATGTTTAGTTTCAGATGAACTTTTATGGTAAAACATTGGGAGAAAAGCCTAAAACAAAGAGGAATTGGAATATTTGTTGTTTGAGCAAGTTCCTATTGAACCAAAGAAAAAAAATTGCCATATTTATTGTTAAAGAGGTAAAGAGGAATGAATCCGGTAAGGAAAAAGATTTAAGATGAAAAGGATTCAACTGATGGCCGGAGATGGAGCAATAAGTTGTTACGTGCTTTCTTGCGCAAATACAGAAAAATAAAGAAAAATAGAAGAATAGGAGAGAAAACCCACTTCGAGGTAGGGGTGTTAATGGTTCGGTTTGGTTCGGTTTTAGGGGAGATTTCAAACCAAACCATTATACTTCGGTTTTATTCCTCCCAAACCAAAATCAAACCATACTATAAAAAAACCAAACCAAACCAAACCATTATATTTCGGTTTGGTTCGGTTCGGTTTCGATTTCAACCTATCAAGTAATAACAAAAAATTGAAAATGAAAAAAATGACATGCCAAACTCCAAATAAAAACATTTTTAATAAAAGCATTACATTAGCAACTAAAACAAACAAACATTGTATCAAAATAGAAACATATTGACATATATCAATATGTCAATATCACACACAACATTAATATACACAACATTAATAGCTAATTTAATACATGCCAATCTAAAAAAGGGAAAACAATAAGAAACTTAAAATCAACAAAAACACACCCATTACCTATTTTACCCTTATTAGAATTGGGAATTTACAAACTTTAAGTTTATATATATATATATATAGATATATATATAAAATATATAAAATTATATATATTATATATTTTTCGGTTTTTTTGGTTTTTCGGTTTGGTTTGGTTTTTTAAAACTTAAAACCAAAATCAAACCAATTGAGTTCGGTTTTCTAAAATTAAAACCATAACCAAACCTAATGACAAAAAAAACTAAACCAAACCGCCTGGTTTGGTTTAGTTCGGTTTGGTTCTCGGTTTTAACCAAAACCATTAACACCCTACTTCGAGGGAGGTGGAACCCTCCTGTAGAGCCAAGCCCTATTTTTTAGAATACTTTTTCATTCATACGTTCAATTCATACAGCTTCCATATATATGACAGAGATAGAAAACTACCCACAACCACTACCAAAACCACCAATAACCACAACCACTGCCAAAACCACCAATAACTATCTAAATATTATCCTAAAATTAAACTAAAGTTATCCTAATAAAAATACTAAATATTATCCTAATAAAAGAATCCTAATAAATAAAGGTACATAACAAAAGTCATTGGTAGAGCAGTCGGAAGCAAGAGGGCTCTTTCGGTCTTGACTCACTGAGTCAATCCCTTTAAATTTGTTTTACTCAGTACTATTAATTTTTCATCTTTTTCTTTGTTTCTTTTTTACCCGGTTGCCGGTAGGACTGTTTAAAGAAAACGCAACGTGGCGAAGGTTAAAAAGCAACGGTGCAAGCGACTGTCGCTAGCATCGCCCTATATGGGCGTAATTACATCAATAGATGTTATACCATGGGAGATGATCGAGTGCAGGAAGACTGGAACAGATTGTGATCCCATCCGGGATATCTGGGATGTTTTACATGCCCTCTGCCACACTCCAAAGTCCAAGGATCGAGTTGTCATGCCATAAAATCTCACATGCACCTTCACAACCTTCAATTCAAATAACAGGTTATAAAAGAAGTCCCCCGGCGCTTGGATTTTCCAATTCACTGCTAGGCACACTGGGCATGCAACAATATGTAATGCTTTTATTATATCTGCATCTTTGGATTCATTTTAGACATTGATACTGCTTTTTTGCGCAGAAGTCAGGAAAGTATGAAGTCATAGATCAATGTTGTCATGCATGGAGTATAATCTTTGGCCAGATAGTCCTGGTAAATATTGTACTCACTGTCCTGCTAAATTGTAGATGTAATTGTCCTCTGTCTATCTTCATTGTTTCCACCAACTATTTATTCATTTCCCTGCGCCACTACTTCAATACCCAGTATCTATCTTACTTCTGGTTTACAAGGAGAAGTATTTGCTATGAGAAACATGACTGTAAAATACCTCAATTAACCAGTCAATTGTGCCCTGTTCAAATGAAACTAAGAAAAGAAAAGTATATTAGTGTTTGTGATGATTTTGGTCTGCTTTACTGGCCAACTCTTTAAGCCCCAACTCTCTCTCTTGATCCTAATCTGAATAGCATTTCATTTTTTTCTTCCTTTCTCATTTCCTGCAGAGTTTATATCCCTTTTCTTCCTTTCTCATTTCCTGCAGAGTTTATATCCCTTTTCTCCTCTTCTTACTATGTGGTTAAGTGTTCAAACCCTAGAATGTGGGGTCAATCAAAGGGGGATCCGGAGTTGTTACTTGGGTTCGGTAATCAAAGGCAGACCTCATCTGGGCTCTCCTCGAGAAGGAATAAAAATAAATGATTACAAGCGGCCGATCTTGTAAATAAATTATTAGGTTTGACCATCTGGACAACTGCCACATCAATCACCGAT
This sequence comes from Liquidambar formosana, assembly GCA_039720395.1. NCBI lineage: Eukaryota > Viridiplantae > Streptophyta > Magnoliopsida > Saxifragales > Altingiaceae > Liquidambar > Liquidambar formosana. Next base: position 28,002,586 of record CM077824.1, on the reverse strand, counting down.
TTTGTAAATTATTTGAGACCAGAAGATACCTTGCGCTATCGAGATTTTTTGAGACCCATATAAATGAAGATATTATTATACTCAGCTTTGTTGCTGCATCGACTCATATTTAAATTGAAATTCTAACTGAACTTTTCCCTTGGTCAGTGAAATCAGCCCTCCAATATCTTTCTAGCTCTCTCTACTCATTCGATATGAACCACCTACGTTGATTGTTGAACTTGAAAGATTAAAAATCTTGAAGAAATTCTCACCCACCTTTGCTAGAACTGACTTGCCAAATAAATCAGCTTACTTGGCTTTCGATTACCTTTTGAGCGTAAATATTGGAAAGCATAATTCAAAGGGAGCAAAAACCCATTAGGTGGGTATAAGAATGTGCCTCATTCGTTTAATAAGCTCTTGCAAAACAAGTAAACATGCAAATAGGCAATTAACACACACAATAGAGCATAAAACTAGCAAACTAAACTAGCAAAGAACTAAAATGAAAGAGTGAATCTTCTTTGAACTGATGATAGTTGCTTCAAACTAAACTACAGAAATGGTTGCAAGTTTGCAACCGCTGACTCAATCCTGTTCTTGACTAGGCTACAATTAAATGGGTATGTAGTCCTTAAATTTTATGTTGAAGCAGCAGCTGCAACGCTAGTAAGTGTGTGAAGACCTCTGCTGGCACCAACTCTACCACGCGTAATCCCAATCCCAGCCTGTTGATTACCGGAGTCTCTCTTTTTTGCACTCAATCTCCTTCGGGCTCCATCTGCATCACCGCCTGATTCAGATAAGGCGTGGCTCGGAAAGCCCAGTGGACTCAGGTCCCCCTCTCTGGTGTTCGACCTCGAAGTCCAACAATCAGTCGAATCGGATGAATTGGGTTCCCAGTGTTGTTGACCGCTGATGAAGCTGTTGCTCCCTGAGGACTCTTGCTCCTCCATCTCTCCCCCTCCTCCTACCGTACCCCTCCTCACTGTCACATACTTGTGAAGGCTAGGCTCCATTATATCATCACCATTACCTAGCTCTGATTCCACAAAGGGGTCCTTGGCCTCTAATTCCTTCTGTCCGGCCAGATTTGTGCCATAAGAGAAGTTGTTGAAGTTCTTATTGGACTGATCTAATGAGGGACTTTTCCTGTCCTCGGAGAAAGTACAAGACAGGTTGGAGCTGGTACAGGAGTTGAGGTCTGCAACTGCTTCAAGGATGGAGCAGGCCTTGGTGACACACGCTGGAAGTGAAAACGAAGGGTTATTGCTCTTTTGATGGAAGCTTTGGATATCTTCGAGCAACAGTGTGGTATATGATGCTGTAGGATTCAACAGAGTTTCAGGATTGATGTCCAAGTCTCGGGACCGCCTGGAGGACCTGCTTCTTGTTAATGTTTGGGGTTTCAGGCTTTCGGCCCCTGAAGCCACCGCTGTCACTTCAACAAAGCTGGTCTTCAGTTGCTGTCCTTTAGGCTCAATGGGCGGTGCTTCAGAAATCTGATGTTGCTGCTGCTTCATTACTCTGCTACTCACAGTCACAGCCTTGTTCTCCTGTGTACCTCTGCTACTGTTTTCTACATTAGTCCCTTGGATAACAACTTTCCTATTGTGCATCTCCTCTACATCTGGCTTCTGCATTGGAGCCTACAAGATGCATGATTCAGTTAAAATTGACAGCAAAAATTGTTAATGGAAAAGAGTTTAAAAGCAGGAATGCATTTATGCATATGAAAAATAATTAAGAAGTAGAGGAGGTAAATGCAATACCTGAGTCACAAAATTGCTGGCAGTCTTGTTGGAGGGTGGTTGTTGAAATACGAGGGAGTTAGTATCAACCTCATTCAAGGGGGTTCTTCTGTATGGAGATCGCTCTGCCTTCCTCGAAGAGCTGCGGCTGAGTGATGGCTGCTGGCAAGAATGGGCATTCTGATTCTCACTTGAGACCTTGGCATTTGCATTATTTGTCTTTGCAGGGGACTGAGAACGGGGTGATGCAGCACTCCTTGAATTCGCCACTGCCTCACCAACGTTCCTCTTCACAGAGACCCTTTTGATGGCGGTGGTTGTTGCAGTTTCCGCTCCACCACCGCCATTGTTGCTTTTATCCATCGCCAATGAAGAAACGGTAGCAGGGACAGAGACCATCTTTCCAGGCCTACTAGAAGTAGTATGATTACCACTTGCAGTAGCAGTAGCAGGTGTGGTGGCACCATTAGTACTAGTAGTACTATGAGAGGTTTCCGATCTCCTTCCAGGGGAGCGACTCACCCTCCTCCCACTACCATTAGCACCACCACCACCACCACTGCTGCCTCTGTCTCTGCTGCCTGACCGCTGCTGCTCTCTTTCCCTACTGGGGGTCCTCCTCCTTTCGTGGGACAAAGCCCTCGATTGGCGGTGGCGTTGCCGGTGGTGACGTTTCTCCGCCATCTCATCATCATTATCCTCAATGGCATTATTTCCTTTCTTCCTATCATCCTCGTCCCCATTCCCAACATCAGTGTCGTGGTGGTCAAAGTCGAAACTCCTCTTAGAACCAGAGTACTTTCTGCCACCGGAAGTGGCCTTTCCAGAGGAGCTTCGGCTAAGCCTTCCGCACTGAATGAGAATGGCATCTACCTCTTCTTTGGTGCAGCTCGATGTCCTCACAGGTGCTGCTGCTGCTGCTATGTCCATGCTGCTACCTCCTCCTCCTCCATCCCCATTCGTCACAACATTATTATTACACGCAAGGGCAGTATTAGTAATAGAAGTAGTAGCAGTAGTAGTTTTGCTGCAGATTTGATGTGTTTCAGATCTACAAGTGACCCCACCCTTTTTTTCTTCAGGGCGTTTGTCATGGCTTTTCCTGTGTTTGATGACAAATATCTCCTTCTTCACGTTTTCTTCTTCGGCCTCTACCTTCTTCTTCTCTACTTGAGCACCACACTTGTTTGGATCTGGGGGTGGCGCTGAAATAACAGCAGCAGTAGTCAAAGCATATGAAGAAGTTGAAGTAGTAGTAGAGCCTTTCTTGCTCAGACAACTACCCATGGTAGCTAGTACACAAGAGAGAGAGAGAGAGAACAGGGAGAATAGGGGGAACAATGAAGCAGTAGAGGCGATGATGGGGAGAGGGTAAAGGCAAGAGGGGGAGAAAGGATTTCAATTGAATAGATAAGGGAAAAGAGAACGTTGTCCAAGAAACTTTTTTTTATTCCTAAATGGTTTAACTTTTCAGATTTAAAAATAGAGAGAGAGAGAGAGAGATGTTTCAAATTTTAACAAACGGGCGGGCAAATGGCAATCTCTGTGAAATAAAGCCGTTAGACGCCTGTCAGACGTACTAACCCCCACTTCAATCCCTTCACCTTTTTTATTGTTATTAATTATTAATATTAATGAATCATCATATGATTCTTGACATCTTGGCAGGTTTCTTATTTCGAGTTTATCTAATGGCTATCTTATAGTGTCTTTCAAAAATTATTTATAAATCTTTTTAAAAAATCAATTTAATTTGAATTTACCTATTTAAGATCTTCTTTTTTTGTTTTTTTTTGCATTTTACCCTAGCTTCTCTTTTTTTTTTTTTATAGTAAGAGCAACTCTAATGCTAAAAGCTAGGGTAAAATGCACCAAAAAAAAAAAAAAAAACCCTCATATTATTACCTATTTTTCACTTTAACCCCTCTATTAAAAAACTCACTAAGAAGCCTCTTATATTGTGTTAGGTATGCTGGTAACAACAAAGTGAAAAGTCCATTTATTAAATTTATAAAAAAAATGGTTTTATTAAATTTATGAAATGGTGTTGTTTTCTTTTATTTATTTATTTTCTTAATGCTCCTCTATTTCATCGATGATCATGGTAGATCTGCAACTAAAATCCCTATCATGGTGCATCTGGAACCTTCTCGTCCATGGAGCCATCCATCAGCCATGGTCTCTATGGTTATATTTGGGTTTGGGTTAGGGTTCAAATTGCTATAGAGAAGAGTTGGAGTTGCTCTTTATGCCAACGGCAAAAAGTTGAGATGGTCGTGGGTTTTACCATCATTGAGGTTCCAGAGGAGATCAGTGGCCATGGTTGATGGATGGTGAATTCCATGGAAAAAACCCACGCGTTGATGACGGCAAAGATTGATGACAGTGATGGAGTTCATGACGGTGGGGAACTTGGGTCTTACTTAAGGCTGCAAACAAGCCAAGCTGAGCTGAGCTTTGGAGTGCTCGGCTTGGTTCGTTAAAAAGCTTGTAAATTAGTAAACGAGTCGAGCTTTTTAACAGGCCTAAATTTCAAGCTTGAGCTCGACTTGTTAGAAAATATTCGAGCTCGAGCCAGACTCGAGCTCTGGCTCGTTTAGGATTTTTTTTTTTCTTTTTTTTTGGGAATAAGTGGTTTAAAATCACCATCCCAAGCATAAACCAATAAATTGACAGTAAGAAACATCATCAAAGCATGAGCCATAAAAAACTCAAAATCAAAACCCCATAAGGCCATAACTGTTTTCAGTACTATTAAATAAAAAGTTGCAATAAACTTAAGGGCAGGGCTATTTCCACAGCCATTTTGGTTGCATCCACAGCCCTACCAAAAAAGATAATGAATTTTCCCATTTTACCCCCACATTCCCACGTCTTATGTCTACTCCTCTCTCCTCTTCTTCCTCATCCTATTTGTCTCTCTCACACAGATCTGATTTATCCCCACCCCACCCAAAAAAAAAAAAAAAATTGCAGTTGAAAGAACACAAAGAAGAGAGTTAGTGTGCCCACTTACCACCCCCCACCTCTCCCTCTCTCTCTCTTTCCCCTTCTCTAGTCTCGCCCAATCTATAGATCAATTGCAACCTTCATCGGATTTAACAGCAAAAACGCATCCTCATTCAAAACCAATTGTGCAATGAAATTAAGTGAACATCATCCATGGACGTGAACTCCATTTCTCTAAAATTTATGGTCTTTTGTTCATGATTCATTTATTCTAACAATCACCTTAATAACGATGTAACAAATATATAAGAAACTGTCATCTCTTAACTAAAATCATTGTTTGGAATGAAATTTTTTTTTGACATTACCATTATTTGTCATACTGAATAAAATTTTTTTATAAGTTTTTGATTTCCCTATTATGAAAGTGTATTTTTACTAAGCTAAGGCCAAAACCCCTAATTTTATCACGGTAAACTTTGGAGATGGTTCAGCTTCAGATTGAGTGCGCTTCCAGAGCAAAAAAAAAAAAAAAAAAAAAAGGGGGCAAAAGAGGGAAGTTTGGGCAACACGATCCAATTACTTGTATATATACAGAGTTACGCTTCGTATAGTCCCCAATTATGGGTATTGGGTATGTTGTTCCTATGATTGGATGTTTTCTTCTCGTGCTATTGAGGCGTGATGGGATAGAAAGTTGGGTTCGAGTCTATGAGGAGAAGAAGAGGAGCTCGATTCACATAGAATATTGTCCGCTTGAGTCAGATAGGGAGAGGGGGAGAGAGAAGAAATTCAAAGTAGAAGGAGAAGAAGGGAAATGTGGGACACAAGGGTACATTGGGTATATTAACAATACATTTTAGTGGGGTTGTGGATACAGCAAAAATGGTTGTGGAAATAGCCCCTCCCTAAACTTAAAAAACTAAAGTTGTTGGTTAGAGGCTTGGAGCACATTATAACACTCATATATGCTTCAAAACTAGTTATCATGCCATCATATTTCCATTGGATCCCGCAAAAGAACTATCTTTTTCACTCCAAAACTCTACTAAAATAAGTAAAAGCATCAAGCATTTATTACTAGCCTACTAGAGAATGAGTATCTCTTTCACACCAAAATGTACAGTGGAACAATTATGCCTCCACTCATGAGCCCTTAAATGAGCTCATTAACGAGCTTCTTGTTGAGCCCCTAAACAAACTTCTCATCGAGCTCTTAACGAGCTTGTTCACGAGCTTAAACGAGCCGAGCTTTACTATGCTCAAGCTTGGCTTGTTTACTAAACGAGTTTAAAATTCAAGCTTGAACTTGGTTTGATATTAATTGATCGAGTTTGAGTCGAGCCCTTAACGAGCTTTATCACGAGCTGCTAATAAGCGGCTTAACTCATTTGCAGCCCTAATCTAGGTAAAAAAAAACCAATAGATTTTATTGTGTGGACGACCCTCTTCATTTTTGGGCCCTCAACGGTCCAACTGGCTTCATTTCAGAGAGCTTTCATGACCTCATTATTGTCACGGTGCCTGGGAAGCTAGCAGATTGGCGTAGATCTTAGCGGCAATCGCCCGCCGCCTCCTCTCTTTCCATGTGGAACCCTCGTCCCCAACAGAAAAATATTAACTCACCATGACGTCAATTATTTCATACACACGAAATGCAATTCATGAATCAAAAGTTTTCTCGAATGAAATGATCGGATTCTCGAGAAATAAATAGCGATGGTATATGAACCATAGCCCTGTGTCACCAGAATAGCGGTTTCAGCAGTTGGCCGACACGGATCGGTCCATTTCACCAACGGTGTTGCAGTGGCTTTTTTTTTTTTTTTTTTTTTGTGTTTTTTTTCTTTTGCTCACATCGGTTGTATTCTCCTACGATCTTGGTGCTGGAAGCCCATTCTCTCTCTGTGATCGGCCAACCCTCTCTCATTTCTTTTCTCTCTTCATTTTTTTTTTTCCTTTGGCCGCCGTAATCAACTATCGCTGCGTACTGGGGTTTGCATTGGTAAGTTATCCTCTTCTTCAGGGGAGAGAGTGGGCAGGTCATTAAGGAAAGGGAGGGAGAGAAAGTCAGCACAGAGAAAAAAAAAAAAAAGAAAAAAAAAAGAAAAAAGAAAAAGGGAGAGGATGGGGGAAGAAAAGGCATTTTTGTCTTAAAAATCAATAAACAATATCACGTGTGTGTCACGTAATGATATTTTGTTAAGTTCCCAAATGACATGTGAACAAAGGAGTACGTATTGGTCGACCCTAGATAATATGTAGGGTTTTTTAGTGAGTTTTTTTAATAGAGTGGTAAAGTGAAAAATGAGTAATAATACGAGAAGGTTTTCTATATTTTATCCTAAAAGCTATTTCTAGGGAGTCATAGCTATTTTCAAATAACCAAAGCAAAAGCCTTTAATCTGACTAAATTTGCTTCAATGGTGCAAAAATCAGTTTTTTTGCTTTACCATTATTTCTTATTTCCAACTATCATTATTCCTTATATCAACTACTATTCTTTCACCAATTTTAACACAGTTCATAATGGCAGCAAATCTTTCCCTCTATGTCAAATGTCTACTTGTGTTCTTAACCCAAAAAAATTAAAATAAACAAACAATACGATGGTAGTGATAGTAATAATACGAGAAGGTTTTCTATATTTTATCCTAAAAGCTATTTCTAGGGAGTCATAGCTATTTTCAAATAACCAAAGCAAAAGCCTTTAATCTGACTAAATTTGCTTCAATGGTGCAAAAATCAGTTTTTTTGCTTTACCATTATTTCTTATTTCCAACTATCATTATTCCTTATATCAACTACTATTTTTTCACCAATTTTAACACAGTTCATAATGGCAGCAAATCTTTCCCTCTATGTCAAATGTCTACTTGTGTTCTTAACCCAAAAAAATTAAAATAAACAAACAATACGATGGTAGTGATAGTAATCCAAACTAAGCAAAAGCAAAATATTATCACATTCAAAACAAAATTTGAAAGAAAATCTCTTGAAACCCAAGATCAAATCATATAGACTTACAGACTACTTCTCATATTGTTTGATATGGCTTCAAACACAAAGTGAACTTCAACTTTATGACCTTTAGAGTACAGAGGTATGAGTCAAGGGTTGGTGGCAACCAAAACACGAGATGGAGACACCAAAAAGTGGCTAGCCATTGAGGGTTCATATCCCTTTTATAGTATCCTCAATACCACTCCAATTAGGGCTAGAGTTGGGATCACTAGGGTTTTCTAATACTTGGTTTAAACGATAAAAAATTAACTTTCATTGACTCTACTAAATAACTAGCAATGAACCCGTGCGATGCACGGAACAACATGTTAAAAAAATAATAATAATAAAAAAACAGGATATTTGAAAAATGATAACAAATGAATGAAATTATAGATTAATATTGAATTAAAAATATGTAATTCGATAATTCAATTAGTCTATTTTCTATATTCAGATTTCCATAAGTTTAGTCATCTAGGGTATAGAGTTCAATATAGATTATCTTTAGAGCAGCAAAGAAATCATGATACAAATAGAATAACAAATTAATTCATATTTAGCATGAACCATGAATCATAGAAAAACGAAAAACCAAAGCAACGAAAATGAGAGAAATTTTTCTTTATTTCAACTTAGAGTCAACTACTCTAATGATTGTGAAAAACATTATATCCCATAGAAGCTAAATACTACAATCTTCACAGATGAGATGCTCGGTTTTAATCAAGATTGTGATTAGTATTTCGAGTATCAGGAAATAGTGCAATTTATTTCTCTTGCATTTATATCTAATTACACACAAAGTTACTTAAGGACTACTATTCATTTCTTGAATATAATTATTGTTCTCAATATGACTTATGCTTCTAATAAATAAATCTCTCCTCTTCTTCTTATAAATATAATGGCTGATTAAATTGTTTGAGGGCATATATCCTAACAAACTCATAATCAATTAGGAAGTCACTGTCACCTCCCCAATTTACAAGCAACTCCAAGGTTGCAACAATTGAGTCCTTAGTGAAAAGATTTGTAAGGTTTAGCACAGATGAATAGTTGCAATTCTTGCATTATTACCCTTATGATGTAACTCTTACATCTAGTAAGTTTACCATTCTTATCATACAAGAATAAACATATGTTAATTGACTTTCTAGAGAGTTAGAAACTGGTAATAAGTCTGCATGGCCATAAACAAGCATTTAGGCTATGTTTGTTTGTTTGGAATGGAATGAGTGGGAATGGAATCCGATTCCATGCTCAAAATAGTCTGGAATGAAATAAGATTGAAATAAGAACTACGAAATGAATATCATTATAATTCACTACTACTTTTTTATTCCACTCCCATTTAATTACCTCATCCAAACATATTGTTTGGAACAAATTAGAATGTGATTCCATTCCAACCAAACAAACATGGCCTTAATGTCTAATGATTCTCAAATGTTTGAAGAATATGATTTATGTCAATCTAGTACTCAAGCCCTATATTGGTTTGATATCTACTAATAATGCCAATTGTATATATAAAAGATACAATTTATCTACTTAAGAGAGTCTTTTATTGTGATCCGAAATCTCAAGGTCTTGGCTATCCCCCTAGCTTTAGATTTATTTACGTTATGTTTGGATAAGGAATTTCTATATGGAATTTGTTTTTGAGATGGAATTTGTAAAATTTTTATATGAATTTTGTCCATCTCATCTTTCAAAAAATTTTACAAATTCCATCTCAAAGACAAATTCCACCTAAAATCCCTTATCCAAACATAACATTACACTCTTACCATTATTAGCAATGGTATCTCTCGTCCGTTGATCCTCAAAGATGCCCAACTAGTTTTTTAGACAACTACTCCTTGACTAGTTTTTGACTAACTATCTTTGTTTCTTTTGAATTTAAAACTAGAAACAACATCCCCAAATAAATGTTAGCCATTCACTAAACTAATTCCCTAACACTTTCTACACATACACTTTCAATATGTAACCTCCACACATTTCCCTTAAATTCCAATGTTTGTGATCTAACTGTAGACACCCCATTTTGTCCCTATATTTGATGGTGAGTTCCCAATGATGAGGTCCGTAATGTTGTTGTCAACCTGGGTCTCTCTTTTGTGAGCAAAGCAAGCAAGTGGGTTAGGTGGAAAATACATGTGTATATATATGGTGGAAAACCATTCGATCACGGCCGTCTGTAAACAACACATGTTCATTCATGCGCCCGCGTGTGTTGCTCACAGACGACCATAATCGAACGGGATATCCAGGATATCCCACACATGATCAAAGCTTTGTGTATATATATATAGATATATATTTATATTTAAAAAGTGGGATGGACAAAAGAGAATGGGAATGTGAAAAAGGAAGGGAAGTAGAGATGTATAAAAAAAGAAAAGAAAAGAAGGAAGAATGGGAGATGAGAAGGAAAAACAAAAGAAAGGAAGTGGAGATGAATAAATAAAGGAAAAGAAAAGAGACTTTAGGGGAAAGAATGGGACATAGAGAGAAAAAGGAAGGAAGTGGGACAGCATGAAGTGGGGGAGGACGTGGAAGGAGAGAAAAAGAAGAGAAAGAGGATATATTTCCCGAGGGGGTTAGAAAAATAGAGGTTGGATTTTAGGAGAGGAGAGGACGGCTAGAGAGGGAAAAGGGAAAAAGAAGACTTAGAATTTGAGAAAGAGGAGAAACAGATAGACACAGGGTGAGAGAAAATATACAGAGAGATAGGGAGGATACACAGAGAGAGAAAATATCTCCATATGAATGGTGTTATTTGCAACACTTGAAATATTTATGGATATGCCTTTTTTGCTTGGGTTATGACTTCTTGATCATTTTATCATGCCAAAAGTAAACAAAATCCCGCTGATGTAAAAACTGAACATAACACCCCAAGGTCGAATCAAAAGCAACAGAAAACCCCAACCCAATATTATAAAATAAAATAAATAAAAATAAAAATAAAAAACAAACCAAACGCATCATAGATTTGATGACGACATCATGTTCAAATGCCACAACTGCTAGGAACACCTAAAAATGTGCATACGCATATTTTAAAAGTGTGTACGCAACATTCAGAGATCAAGTTGCTATAACAAATAAGCGTATGCACAAATAAAAGGAACGTACGAACATATTAAATGTGCGTACGCACATTCGTCCCACCTTCCTATTCCAATTCTTTCCAAAACAAACCAGAAAACCCTAAGCATGTTTATAAAGGATAACCTATTCCTGCGCCTCCTTCCCTACGACTCAAAACCCATAAAGGCCTTCCACCTTAGCAAAGGGATCACTCAGTGGCTAACATCCTTCGACGACTCAGCCAAGGCTGAGTTCAATGAGATTTTCGATCTGCCATGCATTTTTCACTACTATTAAGTGGATATCAACTACCTTTTCTCTATGTAGCTACTGAGTTTTGGCACCCAACTCGTCATGTGTTTAGGTTCAACTGCAACAAACTTTGTCCAACCATCAAGGACTTTGGCGGGATATTGGGACGCACTAACTTCAATGATTTGTTTGTACCGTTGACAGAGAAAGTCACTGTCGATGAGGTTGCTCAATATCTCGGGCTTTCTACAATGCTAGTGAAATAGTGGATGAAAGACTTCCGCATTGACATCTCTTCTTTCTCACAGTATTTCATCAATTTCCCAATGCCCATGGGTGAGGGCTGTGTTTTCTATCTGCGTGCTATATGCCTATGTGCCTTTTTCTTTTTTGCGAAAGAACAGAACAAGATAGAGACTTTCATCGTCCGTTCCCTTCCTAAGATAAAAAGTTTCAACCTGAGTATAATGATCCTTGCCGGTACTCTCAATGGTTTAGACCAGGTCGTGCATACAAAGAACTTCTCCTTTGATGGCAGTCCCCTCTTATTGTAGGTGCAAAATTCTCTCTTTTCCCCATATTTCCTACTTTCTTATTTTTCTTCTTTATTATCTAGAATTTCTTCAAATGTGCGTACGCACCTTGTAAATATGCATACGCACTAAGGTTTTTCTTAATTGTGCGTACGCATGTTTAAAAGATACGTATGCTCTTTTGTAATGTGTGTACGTGCCTTTATAATTCTGAATTCTCCTTTCTTGGTAGATTTGGTTGTATGAACATCTCGGACTGGTTGCTAAACCAAAAATGAGTGTCTAGACTTACCGTCCTCAACACGATCGTTATCGAAAGCTATAGGCTCCTTTCCTGTCTGTTAGGGAAACCTGAGAAATGCTTGAAACCCTTCCTTGTCATACTGTCATGTGGTATTGCCCCTGGTGGCAGATTACATATGCTGTAAAGAAACTAGTGTTCTCTTATTGTGTCATAACAGTTAGACTTAGAGAGGTTTCCTTCTATTTTCCCCTCTACCATCACCAATATGGGGAGAAGCAAGAGCTGATCAAATATGGGCATCTTGGGTATACTTGCCTATAGACTCCCAAGGTGGTGGAGCATATCGAGGATGCGTGGCACAATAAGGCCATATACTGGCATGTCTCGGCTCCCAAAGTGGTCAGCCCTTTAAGGAGTTATTATACATGGTTGGCAACTAACATAAAGAGGGAAGTGGAAGCTAAGGAAACATACAAATGAAAGAAAGATGTAGAAGATGAAGAAGAGGCGAACAAGAAAGCAAAGAACAACTATGCTTAATGAACGAGCCTAGACAACTTAACAACACTTATGTATTTCCTTTTTATCTCCTTATGAATAAACGAATAAGCATCAAAAGATGTACTAATCCCTTTTATCAATAAAGAATTACTATTTTTATTAATATGAGCACCACATAGCATGCTTAATACTGCATAAGATTGACAGCACCCTACTTTATACATAATACTTGCAAAGCCTATCCATGTTGATCGTGTGATGACCTGAATTATTTATATATATAGAGGGATCATTAGCTAAACCCACCACTTGCATTTGCTTCAGATATATATATATGTATAGAGGGATCATTAGCCGCACCCATAGCCGCACCCACCACTTGCGTTTGCTTTGGATATATATATATATGTATAGAGGAATCATTAGCTGCACCTACCACTGGCATCGGCTTTGGTTATATTTATATGTATAGAGGGATCGAGACAGAGAGTTAGAGAAAGAGCAACAGAGAGAGAGAAATTGAGGAAGAACAGATGAGAAAAAAACAGAGTGGTCTGGTAGAGGTTTTTGGCTGAGTTCGTGGAGCTCTCTTAGTGAGGTAAAATCCTCACCTCCTCTATCATTGATTTCATATATATATATATATATATATATATATGTATGTATATATAAATATCACGTACTGTGTATATATATATATATATATATATATATATATATATATATGTATATGCAATTTTATTTTCTTATGTTATTCTTAGAAAGGATGATCATATTTTATGTTTTTGGGACCAAGGAACACCATGGTAGTGTCAAATTTTAGAGAAATTGACTGTAGGTTGAAGTTTTAGAAATTTTAGAATTTTGGATCATGAAAACCCGAAACTTTAGGCTTAAAAACGAATATGATTTTATAGGATTCTGAATGAACAATTTATAGTCGCACGTAGTACTCCGCATGAGCTTCGATTCGACACTTGAATCACTGAAAACGGTTAAGAAACAAGGGAGATATTAATCGTCGAAGTTGGCCCGTTGAACACACGGTGTAACCCGGTTACACAATTCAACCCGCGGGAGGTTGACCCCATAGGTTTATGATCCTGTGTGGGTGCATCTGTGTACCTTACCGTGTTCTCACGCATTTAAAAGCCATACGATAATCATATGAACCCCAAATTTGACCGTTGGACTCGTCTTGGAGGGCCCTACCATGTGGGACCCTTAGTTGATCATTTTGACCAAGTTTGACTGTAGTTTGACTTTTTTGCCAAATTAATATTTATTAAAAATTCCAGAAAATATCAGAAAATTCCAAAAATTACAGAAAATTCCCAGAAATTATAGAGAGTGTTTTAAAAATTATTTTGATGATTTTGGGACCACAGTTCATTGTTAGAAGGCCAATAGTAATTTTTGAGTGCGTTATATTTATTTTGAAATTTACCTAAAGATTACGTATGCATAATTATCAGATTTTATCGGTCCTCGGGAGGACCCTAGAGAGCATTAACGCTGCATTCGCATTGTCAGTGTCTATCACGTGGTTTTGGGTTGGTATTGTTCGCAATTGAGGTAGGAAATGTGGCTTCTTTACATTTAATATGGTGTTGTTCTATAAATGTGATTTTAAATGCCTTAATGATATTTTTGGATTTTCCCACTGATTTATAACCAAATATTTTTATTACTTGTTCAAAATTTATGGAATCTTTCAATATATCATTTGATACGACTGTTTTATATTGTTCCTTAAAGATACATGGTTATATACTCGTTTAAATGTTATTGTGAAATATCTGTTAAATGTGTAGAATTTTCATGATACTTGGATCTTGGAAAAATGCTTTATAAATGTTGTTTACTTGGAAATGCTTTAGAAATGTTACTGAAATTCTAGAAATTTATCAAACATGTTTATGGATACTTTTGGACACTCGGATATTTATTTGAATGATGGAAATTGTTTTGGATATATGGACCTTGGGTCTTGGTATGCATCAAACGGGTGGGGGCATCACAATGAAGTGGTGTCCTGCGTTGAGAATACTCCGCGAATAGCAAGCAGGGTAAAGTGCCCTTGGGTGAAAGACCCTGAAGCCCTCGAGGAAGAACGCCGCGTAGGTGTTGGTTATTTTCGTGCTTGGCTGAGCCGGGGGTTGACGTGACAACGTAACCTGTGATTAGCGACGGTTGATGCATGGTTTGATCCCATAGTCTTGGGAATTGGAGATACTATGAGAATTTTGGGAAATTAACTCAAAACCCACACAAAGTATTGATTTGTGACTGATATTTGATTTGAGTTATTAAATGATTTTTAATTCATATACCATGTATCTGCACATATATTAATTGTATAGAATCCACACATATTTCCTATTGGGCTTTGCAGCTCATCCTATTATTATTTCAGATGATCAGGTGATGAATGAAGGTTCGCCGATGGCGGATGCCTAGTGGCATAATCTGAGGTTGGAACTTGAAGGTGGCATACTAACATAGTCATGGATGAGGATAGATGCACGTGCATTACATAGAGACTATGTTATTTTGATGTATGGACATTTCTATTATTATTATTGTTATTACCATTATTACTTAATGAACCTTGAATAGTTTGAATCCAACCTATGTGCCAGGGATGTTGGCATTATTTTGAGACCATATATTATTATGGGCATGATGTGTGAGCATAACATTTCATATTAATTATTTGGGTATTATTGATGAGCTGGCACCATTATTTAAAAAAAAAAAAAAAAATACACGTGGATTTGACTAAGTCTTCCGCAACTTTTATACTCTGACTTATCCACGTGTACACCTTTTTACTTTGACTTTTATCCACGTGTCGACTCTCCGAGTCGGGGCGCGATTTTATTAACATTTTGACGTGATTTTTGTAACTTACACAATCCCAGTTGTTTTTTTTTAACGTGAGTATTTGATAGATAGTTTCGAATATTTACTAAATGATTTTTATAGGATGCCACGTGCTCGAGATAGATCTTCTCCTGAGCCTTCTCACACCTCACAAGCTAGAACTAGAGGTGGAGTTTCCGCTCCTTATACTGAAGAAAGGGGCGATATGACTGATGCTATACGAGAGTTGACTACCCTATTGCAACGTTAGAACGAGATACTTCAGCAGCCTACTCTTAGAGCTGTAGTTCCTGACACACAATTAACCAAGGCTACACATTTTCAGAATTTTCGGCGGATGGATCCTCCTACTTTTCGTGGTGAGACAAATCCGCATGAAGCTGAAATTTGGCTTCTAGAGGTCCACAAGCTACTTAAGATTGTTGGTATACCCGAGGAGTATAAGGTAGAGTTTGCTTCTCATTACCTACGGGGTGATGGTGACTTTTGGTGGCAGCAGGTGGTGCGCTCTCAAGATGTGGGAGCCATGACCTGGATACAGTTTGAGGGTGTGTTTCTAAACCAATATCTCAGAGAATCATATCGAGATAAGAAGTTACAAGAGTTTCTAAACCTGGTACAAAGGAATCTTTCGGTGGCAGAGTATGATGCACGCTTCACAGAACTTTCTCGTTATGCTACATCTATCGTGGCAACGGAAGCTGACAAAGCAAAAAGGTTCCAATGGGGATTGAGGCCTCAGATTCGAGACCTTGTTGCAGGAAGTAGGATTCGAAATTATACAGAGCTAGTTGACAGCGCCACGGAAGTGGAGGCGACTTTAGAAGACTCCAAGAAGATAAGGGACAAACAGAGAATTAGAAGTGGGGACCAGAAAGATCAGAGCTTTAGCCAGAAGCAGGGTAAGAGTCAGCAATCTGATGGGTATCACTCAGGAGGACGGCGCGTAAATCGAGGTCAGGGTAGCGATGGTAGTTTTAGTTATGGGTCCTCAGATGGGCGACAAAGGAGTTACCCTTATCAACCTCCTACTCTGCCTGGGAGGAATTCTAGTGGACAAATCATTTGTTATCAGTGCGGACAACCAGGACACATTAAGATTGACTGCCCATCTTTTGGGAACCAACGATCCCCTCCACACACAATGCAATCTGGTTTACAACAACAGCAGAAACAACAACAAAACCAGCGCCAGTTCTCTCGATCACAAGGATCTCAGCAAGCCTCGACTACTCGCCCAATTCAGACCCAACAGCCTAGAGGAGGAGGGCATAGTGCAAATACTACAGGCAGGGTGTTCGCTTTGATCCCACCAGGTGTTGGGACATCAAATGCAGTCGTGGAAGGTACATTTTTTCTTTATAGTTCATGGGTTCGAGTATTAATTGATACGGGTGCCACACATTCCTTTATAGATGTTTCTTGTGCTTCTCGTTTGGGTTTGACATTTGAGCCATTAGGACACGTGCTCAGTGTTGACTCACCAATGGGTGTGGGTATCCAAACAAGTGTGATTTGTCGTTCCTGCTTCATTCGAATTAGTGATCAGGAGTTAACGGTAGATCTCATTGCTCTAGGTATTTCTGGTTATGATGTGATTTTAGGCATGGATTGGTTATCGTCGTACCATGCAATTATTGATTGCTTCCAGAAAAAGGTGACTCTCCATAAAATGGATGGGTCTATTTTACACTTCTACGGAGAAAGAAGTGTTTCTCTTCCTTTTCCTCAATCGAAGAAGATTGCTCGCCGTATTCAAATTGCAGGTCTGCTTAGCTCATTGGCAACCTTGGAGTTGGAGGAACATGTTGAGCTTAAATTGGAAAATATTCCTGTTGTACGGGAATTTCCAGATGTCTTTCCAGAAGAGTTGCCAGGTCTACCTCCTAAAAGAGAGTTAGACTTTACCATTGAGGTATATCCAGGCACATCTCCTATTTTTATTGCTCCATACAGGATGGCTCCTGCAGAGCAAGCAGAGTTGAAAAAGCAGCTCTCAGAGTTGGAGAGTAAAGGTTTTATTCGTCCTAGCACTTCGCCATGGGGTGCACCAGTGTTGTTCGTTAAGAAAAAGGACGGTTCTTTCAGATTGTGCGTAGACTATAGGAAGCTAAACAGAGCTACAATTAGGAATCGTTATCCTTTGCCCCGCATTGATGATTTATTTGACCAGTTAAGGGGGTCGCATTTCTTTTCAAAGATTGATTTGCGCTCTGGCTATTATCAGCTTCGAGTCAGAGAGGAAGACATCCAAAAGACAGCTTTTGCAACTCGCTACGGGCACTACGAGTTTTTAGTGATGCCGTTCGGTTTGACGAATGCACCAGCAGCATTCATGGACCTGATGAACCGGGTGTTTAAACCATTATTGGATCAGTTTGTCGTGGTGTTTGTGGACGACATTCTCATATACTCAAAGACGCAAGAAGAGCATGAGAGGCACCTTAGGAAAGTGTTGCAAATATTCAGGGAGCATCAGTTATATGGAAAGAGAGAGAAATGTGAATTTTGGCTTCATGAAGTGAAGTTTCTAGGCCACGTGATTACTGAGGAAGGCATCTCAGTAGATCCAGCAAAGGTGGAGGCAATACTTAATTGGGGAAGACCGACCAATGCTACAGAGATTCGCAGTTTTCTGGGATTAGCTGGTTATTATCGTCGTTTCGTCGATAATTTCTCTCGCATTGCTGCACTGTTGACGAAATTGACAAAGAAGGGCGCGAAATTTATTTGGGATGATGCTTGTGAGGAAGCTTTCAAGGAGTTGCAGAAGAGGTTGACTACTGCTCCAGTTCTTATTGTTCCTACTAGTGGTGAGGGTTACGATGTATATTGTGATGCCTCATATCGAGGGTTAGGATGCGTTCTTATGCAGCACGGGCGTGTTGTGGCATACGGTTCTCGACAGTTGAAACCGCATGAGGTGAACTATCCAACACACGACTTGGAGTTAGCAGCAGTGGTCTTTGCATTGAAGATTTGGAGATGCTATTTGTATGGTGAGAAATTTGATGTATACTCTGATCATAAGAGTTTGAAGTATATATTTACACAGAAAGAATTGAATATGAGGCAACGTAGATGGATGGAATACCTTGATGATTATGATTTTTCACTTCATTATCATCCGGGTAAAGCGAATGTTGTAGCAGACGCCTTGAGTAGGAAGTCACAAGCAATGATGAGCTGTTTAGCAGTTCAACGGTGGAAGATGTGGGTTGCATTCAAGGATTTTGAATTACACCCCAATAAAGATGCTTTCACAACTCATCTGAGCAATCTAGTTGCACAACCTGATCTCATCACCAGAGTGATAGAGGCACAACAAAACGATCCAGAGTGCATAGCCATTCGTAATTCGATAACTCAGGGTACTGCACCAGAAGGTTGGTTAGTTTCTAGTGATGGCAGTGTACGATTCATGGGCAGGATTTACGTTCCTACTGGTCAGATTCGTGAAGATGTTCTTAGTGAGACTCATCGTTCTAGGTTCTCTATTCATCCAGGCGGTACGAAGATGTATCAGGATCTGAAACGACAATTTTGGTGGAGCGGTATGAAGAAGGACGTCGCAAGATTTGTTTCACGGTGTCTCACGTGCCAACAAGTGAAAGCGGAGCATAAGAGACCAGCAGGTTTACTACAACCATTACCAGTGCCAGAATGGAAGTGGGAATACATCACAATGGATTTTGTCACAGGGTTACCTCGTACACGACAGGGTCATGATGCAGTTTGGGTGATCGTAGATCGGTTGACGAAGTCAGCACATTTCTTGCCTATTCGGGTCGGAGATTCATTGAGTACCTTAAGCCAGTTGTACATTAATGAGATCGTTAGACTCCATGGAACCCCAGTTTCTATTGTATCCGACAGAGATCCTCGTTTTGTCGCCGAGTTTTGGCGTACGTTACATAAAGCTTTAGGAACACAACTTCATCACAGTACGGCTCATCATCCAGAAACCGATGGACAATCAGAGCGTACCATTCAGATTCTCGAGGATATGTTGCGTGCTTGTGTCTTAGACTTCGGAGGTAGTTGGAGTAAACATTTGGCCTTAGCAGAATTCGCCTACAATAACAGTTATCAGGCTAGCATTAGCATGGCACCGTTCGAGGCATTATATGGGAGACCGTGTCGATCTCCTGTATGTTGGACAGAAGTTGGAGAAAGCAGTCTTCTTGGACCAGAGTTAGTGAAAGAAACAACAGAAAAGATTCAGATCATTCGTGATCGTTTACGCACTGCACAAAGTAGACAGAAGAGTTATGCAGACAAGGGTAGGACAGATTTGAAGTTTCAAGTTGGGGACTTTGTGTTTTTAAAGGTGTCACCTAGGAAAGGCGTTTTTCGATTTGGGAAGAATGGCAAGCTAGCACCGAGATATGTTGGCCCTTTCGAGATTATTGATAAGAAGGGTGAACTGGCCTACCAGTTGGCTTTACCTTCACAGTTGGGGAATGTACATGATGTTTTTCATGTCTCAATGCTTAGGAAATACGAGCCAGATCCATCTCATGTTCTATCTATACCAGATATCCAGCTCCAAGAAAATGTTACATATGAAGAGCGACCAATTCAGATTTTGGACGTCAAGGAACAAGTGTTGAGGAATAAAGTCATCTCTCTCGTAAAGGTTCTTTGGCAACATCACGGCATCGAGGAAGCAACTTGGGAATTAGAGTCAGATGTTCGAGGAAAATATCCGCATCTTTTCGATTCGGGAGGTTAGTACAAATTTCGAGGACGAAATTTCTTTTTAGAGGGGTAGAATGTGATGACCTGAATTATTTATATATATAGAGGGATCATTAGCTGAACCCACCACTTGCATTTGCTTCAGATATATATATATGTATAGAGGGATCATTAGCCGCACCCATAGCCGCACCCACCACTTGCGTTTGCTTTGGATATATATATATATGTATAGAGGAATCATTAGCTGCACCTACCACTGGCATCGGCTTTGGTTATATTTATATGTATAGAGGGATCGAGACAGAGAGTTAGAGAAAGAGCAACAGAGAGAGAGAAATTGAGGAAGAACAGAGGAGAAAAAAACAGAGTGGTCTGGTAGAGGTTTTTGGCTGAGTTCGTGGAGCTCTCTTAGTGAGGTAAAATCCTCACCTCCTCTATCATTGATTTCATATATATATATATATATATATATATATATATATATATATATATATATATATATATGTATGTATATATAAATATCACGTACTGTGTATATATATATATATATATATATGTATATGCAATTTTATTTTCTTATGTTATTCTTAGAAAGGATGATCATATTTTATGTTTTTGGGACCAAGGAACACCATGGTAGTGTCAAATTTTAGAGAAATTGACTGTAGGTTGAAGTTTTAGAAATTTTAGAATTTTGGATCATGAAAACCCGAAACTTTAGGCTTAAAAACGAATATGATTTTATAGGATTCTGAATGAACAATTTATAGTCGCACGTAGTACTCCGCATGAGCTTCGATTCGACACTTGA
This sequence comes from Liquidambar formosana, assembly GCA_039720395.1. Classification (NCBI taxonomy): domain Eukaryota; kingdom Viridiplantae; phylum Streptophyta; class Magnoliopsida; order Saxifragales; family Altingiaceae; genus Liquidambar; species Liquidambar formosana. The sequence continues at coordinate 27,981,868 of CM077824.1, read as the reverse complement.
ATCACTGAAAACGGTTAAGAAACAAGGGGGATATTAATCGTCGAAGTTGGCCCGTTGAACACACGGTGTAACCCGGTTACACAATTCAACCCGCGGGAGGTTGACCCCATAGGTTTATGATCCTGTGTGGGTGCATCTGTGTACCTTATCGTGTTCTCACGCATTTAAAAGCCATACGATAATCATATGAACCCCAAATTTGACCGTTGGACTCGTCTTGGAAGGCCCTACCATGTGGGACCCTTAGTTGATCATTTTGACCAAGTTTGACTGTAGTTTGACTTTTTTGCCAAATTAATATTTATTAAAAATTCCAGAAAATATCAGAAAATTCCAAAAATTACAGAAAATTCCCAGAAATTATAGAGAGTGTTTTAAAAATTATTTTGATGATTTTGGGACCACAGTTCATTGTTAGAAGGCCAATAGTAATTTTTGAGTGCGTTATATTTATTTTGAAATTTACCTAAAGATTACGTATGCATAATTATCAGATTTTATCGGTCCTCGGGAGGACCCTAGAGAGCATTAACGCTGCATTCGCATTGTCAGTGTCTATCACGTGGTTTTGGTTTGGTATTGCTCGCAATTGAGGTAGGAAATGTGGCTTCTTTACATTTAATATGGTGTTGTTCTATAAATGTGATTTTAAATGCCTTAATGATATTTTTGGATTTTCCCACTGATTTATAACCAAATATTTTTATTACTTGTTCAAAATTTATGGAATCTTTCAATATATCATTTGATACGACTGTTTTATATTGTTCCTTAAAGATACATGGTTATATACTCGTTTAAATGTTATTGTGAAATATCTGTTAAATGTGTGGAATTTTCATGATACTTGGATCTTGGAAAAATGCTTTATAAATGTTGTTTACTTGGAAATGCTTTAGAAATGTTACTGAAATTCTAGAAATTTATCAAACATGTTTATGGATACTTTTGGACACTCGGATATTTATTTGAATGATGGAAATTGTTTTGGATATATGGACCTTGGGTCTTGGTATGCATCAAACGGGTGGGGGCATCACAATGAAGTGGTGTCCTGCGTTGAGAATACTCCGCGAATAGCAAGCAGGGTAAAGTGCCCTTGGGTGAAAGACCCTGAAGCCCTCGAGGAAGAACGCCGCGTAGGTGTTGGTTATTTTCGTGCTTGGCTGAGCCGGGGGTTGACGTGACGACGTAACCTGTGATTAGCGACGGTTGATGCATGGTTTGATCCCATAGTCTTGGGAATTGGAGATACTATGAGAATTTTGGGAAATTAACTCAAAACCCACACAAAGTATTGATTTGTGACTGATATTTGATTTGAGTTATTAAATGATTTTTAATTCATATACCATGTATCTGCACATATATTAATTGTATAGAATCCACACATATTTCCTATTGGGCTTTGCAGCTCATCCTATTATTATTTCAGATGATCAGGTGATGAATGAAGGTTCGCCGATGGCGGATGCCTAGTGGCATAATCTGAGGTTGGAACTTGAAGGTGGCATACTAACATAGTCATGGATGAGGATAGATGCACGTGCATTACATAGAGACTATGTTATTTTGATGTATGGACATTTCTATTATTATTATTGTTATTACCATTATTACTTAATGAACCTTGAATAGTTTGAATCCAACCTATGTGCCAGGGATGTTGGCATTATTTTGAGACCATATATTATTATGGGCATGATGTGTGAGCATAACATTTCATATTAATTATTTGGGTATTATTGATGAGCTGGCACCATTATTTAAAAAAAAAAAAAAAAAAAAATACACGTGGATTTGACTAAGTCTTCCGCAACTTTTATACTCTGACTTATCCACGTGTACACCTTTTTACTTTGACTTTTATCCACGTGTCGACTCTCCGAGTCGGGGTGTGACAGATCGGATGAGCGAACTCATTGCTATCTCTATCCATAAGCCTAATGGCGCCCCCTGAAAGAATTGTCTTTATAACTTACGGCCCCATCCAGTTTGGCTTGAATTTCCCACAAGGGTCGAATACTGGTGCTCGAAATTCTTTAAGTACTAAATCCCCTTCCTTTTGGGTTTCGCGGCCTAACCCTTTTGTTAAAAGCCTGGGCCATACGGCGTTAATAACCCTGCATATAGTATGGTGCTTTCAACTTCTTTTCTTCTAGCAGCATCAGCTGGTCATATCTCTCCCGTACCCAATCCACTTCTGGGATCTCACTTTCTATTGCTACCCAAAGCGATCGTACCTCCATCTCTATAGGTAAAACGACTTCCATCCCATATACCAATGAATACGGGGTTGCTCCTGTAGATGTTCTCATGATGTCCTATCCCCCACAATGCATATAACAACTTCTCTGCCCAATCTTTGTAGGTCACAGCTAACTTTTCCAAAATTACCTTAGCATTCTTATTGGCCGCCTCGACAACTCAATTAGTTTGTGGTCTGTAAAGAGAAGACTTATGATGTTGGATTTTATACTTCTCGAGTATACGCCTGACTTCATCTTCGAACTGCGTACCATAGTCTGAGATGATCTCGTGTGGTACTCCATAACGACAAACTATATTGGTCTTTATGAACTTAGCCACTTGTTTAGACCTCAACTCAGTATAAGCTGCTGCTTCTACCCACTTGGTAAAATAATCAATAGCTACTAAGATGTATTTGTACCCCCTAGTTGTTGCTGGCTTGATTTCTCCGATGATATCTATACCCCATGCAGAAAACGGCTAAGGAGAACCCAATTGATGTAATTCAACCGGTGGTATGTAATTAGAATTGGAATATACTTGGCACTGATGGCACCTCTTGACATACTTCACACAATCAGTTTCCATAGTACTCCAATAGTACCCCAACTTCATGAGTTTCTTAGCTAACACCGTTCCGTTCATGTGTGGCCCGCATTCCCCCTCATGGACTTCTCTCATTAATGTTTCCCCAATGCTTTGATTCATGCATAATAAGTGGATACTGTGAGCACCACGCCCTAAACCACATAGCTCGAGAATACGCATTAGCCTCAAAGGACTAACACGGAGAGGAGTCGCCACCCAATAATGGAAACGAGTGAACCCTAGCAGAGTCTAACTCATCATAACCAGAGATTCGGGTTCAGAGCTAGGGTACGCAGCTGGGAAGGTGTTAGGCACCCAGCCACGCCTGGTCGAAACCGGCCCCTACACATGATTAATGGCTTTAATTAAATTAATGTCTAATCAAAATTGACCCTACTCATTCAACCACAACAGCATGCAAGTCATGATGATATGATATAGATAAGGGCTCGAAATAAACATAAAGAAATAAAATACAAATTAACCAACTATCAGAATAACTACAATAAAGAAAGAAACTATCTGCCAATGCTCTATGTGCGTACGCAACTACGTTACTGCATACGCATACCATATACTGCGTATGCAATACAATAGTTGCGTACGCACCCGTTGGAAGTTTATGTTATCTCTCGAAGCTCACTGTATAACATCAAAAATTGTATACGCGATTTTCCACAGATTAAAGCCTGAAATCATTTTCATGGTAACACAGGAAATCATCATACTAGTAAACTACCATACAACAAAGCCCTAGTCTACTATATGATGCTTATGCATAAATATATGTGAAACCCTAGGTTCTCTTATGAAAAGAGTCTACTATGTGATGATATGCAATCATTATCAGGCAGTTAATATGACATCTTATGATAAAATATTACTCTATTGAATATGGATCTTCATGCTTAGTAAATAAACCATGCAAGCAAGAGGCAGATATTACCCTCAGGGTTCTCTACTCTGATTCCTTTAGATATTCTCCTCCTGAACCTCCAGAATTGCAGCCCTCAATACTTCCTTTCTGTTTTCTTTTTATGGCTCTCTTCTCTCTTTGATTCCAATTGCCTCTAAAAAAGTCCCCTTCTTTAGGTGTCTAATGGGTTATATATAGGCATAGGAAGTAGGATTAGGGGTCTCTGCCTTTTTTTCCCGAAATCTAGGTCTCCTAAGCATGTTGTAACACGTTCCTTGAAAAGAGTTCTGATCTGGAGGGCAAGTGGCCCGAAAAGAAAGGTTCTGGAAGCATGAGGTGCGTACGCACCTTAACTCGTGCGTACGCACTTCTATACATGCGTACGCATCCATGTCCGCGATTTCACCTTATTTCTCAGCTGCAATTCTTTTGGCTCATATAGGCGGATCCAAAGTTTCTCAAATTATATGAACTAACCTCATTATAGGGCGTTTCCAATCCGACTCATCGGGACAAAATGGGGTGTCTATAGATACCGTCATAGAAGTGTTTGAATAGCCTCCCTCCACAGATGATAAATTATATAGCGAATGACCGCAATGCTCTTCGTCCCTTTTTGTTAGCTCCTTCTAAGTATTCTTCTTTTTCCAAGAAGTTCCAAACATCATAGTACCTTTGCTGGATGATCAAAGGCGCTATCTGGGTTCCAAAAAGTACTCGGATTAACGAAGCTAAAGTGGCTAAAGCATTGGCAAACTGATTATAGATCCGGGGAAGGGGGTAAAGGTTATGTTTTGGAATTTCTGTGCTAACTTCTCTAGGTAGCTTTAGTAGGGTTTCAAGTGTTCTTCTCGGGTTCTCCAAATCCTCTGAACTTAGGAAATTACTAAAGTCGAAGCTCCATATACTTCTACCTCTTTTGCCCCTAATACCAACAATGCCTCTAAACCTGTAATACATGCCTCATCTTCTGCTATGTTATTGTAGTTTGAGAAATTCAACTTAAATGGCAACGGTATATAGGATCCATCTAGTGTAATCAAGAGAACTCCAACCCCGTCTCTATACTGATTAGAAACCCCATCAAAGTACATCTTCCATGCTTTACACAATCTATAACAAAGAGATCTTTATCAGGGAACTCGTCATTCAAAGATTGTCCCAAAACTGGATGTTCGACGCAGTATTTAGCGATCGCCTTCCCTTTAATAGACTTCTGTGTCACATACACGAGTTCAAACTGGGCCAACAAAGCCAACCATTGCGATAACCGTCCATTCAAAACGGGCTTCTCAAACGGGTACTTAAGTGGGTCCATCTTGGCTATTACCTATACTTCAAAATTTAACAAGATGTATCTCAATCTTTATACAGCCCATACTAAAGCACAATAAGATTTCTCTATGGCATTATACCTTGCTTTATAGCCCTGTAACTTCTTGTTTAGATAATATATTGCCCTTTCGTAACTTTGCTCATCTTCTTGTGCCAACATACTACCCAAAGCTTCCTCGAAGAGAGATAGGTATAGCAAAAGAGGCTTTTCCCACCTTTAATAGCTTCATGACTTCTTCCTTGACTTTTAATAACCATTCTGGTGAAATCCTCCTCAATCTTTGCTTTACTGGTTTTGCTCCATCTTGAATGGGAATATGATGTTGTGTAATCTCTGTATCTATACCTGGTATGTCCTCATATGACCAAGCGAACCGTCTTGAAACTCTTGTAAGAGAACTGAAAGGCTTGCTTGTTCATGTGTGGTTAGGGTAGAACCAATCTATACGTTCTTAGGATTTTCTGTGGTGCCTATATTAATAATAATAGTTTCTTCTTTGATAGGTTCGATTTTTCCATCTTGATTATTATTAATTAATTCGTTTGTATTTAAAAGATCATGCATTTGTGTGGCTTTATAAGCAAAATCAGATTTTATTGCATCATCAAAAACTTGAGTTACATTGGTAGAAACGACAAACTCATTCCCAGACTCAAGCTTAAGACTAGATTTGGACTCAGATTCGGACTCAAAAAAGCAAGGCTTATTGCTTATTTTGACACTATAAGTGATCTCAGTCTCTTGTTCCCAAACTAGTGCGCTGGTATTCCCATCTACTGCAAAAATAAACTTAGAAGGGTTGGCAACTCCAGCATCCCTGCTTAGAACTAACACGTCTTCGTTGTATTTGGATGATAACAGGAGGTTCCAGCTTACTTGGTTCACGTTTTCAATCCAATCTTGTTTCTCAGGAACCCTTCTCTCGATGTTCTTCAAATCTGCATCCTCGAGATTCAACTGCTCGTGGAAAAACACTTCTAACCCCAGTTCCTTCCTTCCATTCTTCTTGTTTACCCATGACTTAGGAAATCCATAGTAGAGGAAGTCATCTCCTTTTTTCACGAAATTTCCGTTAAGTGTTTCGACGTTCTTGGGAAAGCTTTCATCATTCTCCCTTGTATATCCCAACCCATTACGATTATTCTACATACGAAAATCTAGGAACTCAATGACACCTTCCCTTTTCTTTCCTAATCCCATACTAGGCATATATCCGAGCTTCCCCATAATATGTACCACGAGGTGGTTAACCCCTTCCCTGAAGTCTGGGGACACTTTTGCTTTCTATGTTTCCACCCTGTTGATTGCCTGTATAAATTTGAAGCCTCTCCATTCTAGTTCTTTGTTCTCTCCTTTTATTCCCAACACTTGTTTAGTTATCTCTCCATCCCCATGGATCATCAGAATACCTCATCCCCAGAGCAACTTAATCTTTTGGTGCACAGTAGAAGGGACTGCCTACAAAGGATGTAGCCAAGTCCTTCCTAATAGCAGGTTATAGTTAGCAGGGATGTCTATGACACAAAACTAAACTATTGACTCTACCAGTCCGACCTTGCACAATATCTTAAAAGTTTCCATCACATTCCGGCAACCATTATCATACCCTCTTACCGTTATTGCTAATGGTAGGAGATTTTCCTCGACTATCCCCAACTTTGTCACGTTACACATTAGACAAACATTCAATTCTGACCCATTGTCAACCAAAGAAAATGGTATTTTCAAATCTTTACATTCCACAGTAATATATAGTGGTCTTGCGTATTCGATTCCTTCAACTGGTAGATCTTCTTGAGAGAAGGTTATTACAGCTTTATTCATTGAACTTACACCCGTAAGGAATAATATTTATTCAGGGTAGTTTCCATTGGTACTTCCTTCTGTACTAAAGCATCCAGTAAGGCTTAACGATGTTTCTTCAAGGCAGTTAACAGACCCCAGATGCTTATGCTTGCCTATGTCTTCTTCAGCTATTTTAAGACCCAATCTTCCTTTCCTTCTTCAGCCATATGCCCCATTTTCTCTCTTACTTTCTCAATTTCTGCTTCCTGATTTATTTCCCTCCTGCGGTGATCTTCTTCTAAATATCTAGTTTGAAATGTCTCCGAGAGCAAGTCAAATGCATAGAGTCTTTCCTCATTTGTGCCGAAATATCTTCTTCCTCACTATCATAGTCTTCCCATGTAGCGATCTTCATACCAATCACCAAAATGAATTCTGATGGATCTTCTATTTCATCCACACAACTGATCAGATTCATATAAGCTAGAAGCAATGTATTTCTGTAATCCGAGAGTGGATTATTTTGTATATTAGGCTTATCACCACCTGGGAGAGGTAATTTTCCCGAATCGATCAAGTCTTGGATCTCATTCTTCAAACGCATGCAATTATCCGTCTTATAACCAATCCGTTGGTGAAAGTCGCAGAATTCATTTTGCATCCAGTGCAGGGGAATGGGGTTAGGTAGTGCCCTAGGTTCTAGTGGCTTCAAATGTCCCCTTTTGTTCAAGCTAATCAAGGCTTTTGACAATGGAACTCCTAAGTTATGGTACACCCTTAGTGGTCTTTGTGCTGCTTGTGTTTGCTTAATATCACCAACCATGGCCTGTGCTTGAGTTCCCCTACCAACTCTGTTGCTCCCATTCCCGCTGTTGCTGCTAGAATCGTACGTCTTCTTCTACCTATCCATTTGACCACGATGAATGGCATCTTCAATCGGGTTCCACATTAGTACAATTATTCAAAATTCACGACTGAGGAAGTTAGCATGCGATCAAAGTAGATGGGTATCAAATTCCTCAAAATAATGTTTATCTGATCGATTTCAGTTAGCTTATTCACCATCTTAATAGCTTTAACTCTCCAGCAGGTCAGAAATTCTAATAAAGGCCTCATCTGGTTTTTGCCTCATCATTTCCAAATCTCTCAGAGTGACATCTAACATAGTGTTATAAGAATACTTGTTAGTGAATTCTGAAACCAGTTGTTCCCAAGAGTCTATGATCTTTGGATCGAGCGCATAGTACCATTTCGATGTATCCAATGAAAATGATAGAAGAAAAGCATAAAAGACTTGGTTAGGGGTTAATCCCCTCATCCTAACAATGCTCAAATATTTACGCAAGTGCTATTTAGGATCACTAATGCCATCGAACTTCTTATAGTTAGCTATTTTGAACTTTGGAGGGAGTTGCACCTTAGATTCAAACGTGATCCCTGCTATAGAATACATGTAGCCCGCTTCTTCTTCCCCCCCCCCCCTTTTTTTTCTTGGGCCTAGTCCCATTGCAAGAATCATTTCTCACTTCATTTTTCTCTCATTCGGCCTTAGATGCAATGAGAATTGGACTTCAAGCCTTGCTTTTATGAAGGTTATTCCCATCTTCCATGGAATCTTAGTCCTTTACTACTGTAGACAGCCCATTTTCACCCCCATGACTTCATGATAGCACTTGGTTAGATTTAGAAGCATTTAGGAGTCCCTAAGCCTTAAAAGGACACTTTTGCCCTTTTAAGCCTTAGGAGAATAGGTTATCATTGCATGCATATTTTTGTCTCTTTGTTGAGTCCCATCACTTGCATTTAGTTTCTAAGATCATTTTGGATATGTGTGTCAAATTGGTTCAATTCTATATAGGTTTGGATAGTTAATTAGAACATTTGCGACTTGAAGGGCAATTTCGTCTTTTACTTCGTATACTTTCCAATTGACCTCCAAATTCATTCTGGAGTGTTCCATTGATCTTATAATGATGAAATGAGTCTAATTTAAGAGCAAATTTAATTTATTGATAGGTTTTGGATTGGTTCACCATATTACCTTATGGTTAATTGACCTTTTTTCGGTTAATCGCCTCATGAAAACCCGACCACTTGACCATAGTCAGGGATTTTTGGTTCAAGAATATTCTAGACTTATTCTACATTGAATCCTTGAAATTTTGGCTTTTGAATCACTCAAATCGGAGTTAAAATGAAGAATTTTTGTCCATTTAAAGTTAGGAGTCCGTACCGAGTCAAAATTGGGGAAACCTTATTTTCCTCTCAAGTGACCGGTTCACCCCAACCGGTCCAACCAGTCTAACAGGTTCACCCTAACCGGTCACCCGAGACACTCTGCTTTATTTGTTCAATTTTGAGTTTTTGACAGAATAGGACTCTTTCACTCCGAATTTTTGCCTTCCAAAGGTCTTCTAAACCTATTGGGATGTGGTTTTGAGTTGTTCAACATTTATGGGATTTAATTACAGCCCTAGATTGCTTTTATGGTGAATTAATCCCAACCATTGGTTCATATGGTTGGTTGGCTATAAATAGAGGCTTATTCATCAGCATAAGGGACTTTTTTACACTTGATATTCATAAGAAAGCTAGGGAGAACGAATTTGCACACACCCATATCACTTGGAGGAGGCTTTCTACTGAGATTTTGAAGAGGAACTAGAAGGCAATCAAGTCCAACAAGAAGGAAGAACACAGCAAAGACTTTTGCCTTGTTGTAAGTCTCCTTTACATCCCTTTACGATTCCTTCTTCTACTCCATTCTCTGCATAGTTATGGCTTAGTATTGAATTAGGAATCATATATACTCTATATTTTAGAATGTGTATGATTCAAATATGATGTGAAAGCATGCTAGTGGAATAGGATTGTGAATTGTTTGCTATTAGGATAGTTTTTTCCTTAAGGATAGAGGTACGTTTTGCACAGAAAATTAGTTGATATGTTTAGGTCGTTTTCTCTTCATGGTTCAATTATATGCATGATTTTAAACATCTTTTGTATGGGACATTTGCTGTGTAAGCCTCATCTTCATAGGTGTATGGATGATTATTCTTTTCAAGGATAATTATTGTCCTTAGAGGATGAGGTTGTGCATAGGTGCTTTCTAGAGTGTGTTTAAGTGCGCCATGAGTTTATTTGCATTCTTAGACATATATTTTACGAAGGATATGTGAAGAAATCGTTCATATGGAGTGATTTCTACGTAGAATTATCTTAGGATAGTTCTTAAGAAAGCTCGTCATAAGAATGATTAATTCACATGCTTACATAAAATACTTATCTAAGGCTTTACTTATTGTTTTCTTTTCATGTTTTGGATTGTTATATGATATTTTCATTATGATAATTCATATTTAGCATGTTTTTGATAGTTTTGTGCATGTTAGGGTGTTTAGAGAATATAGGAGCATATTAGGATTTTATTTCTCTTTTGATTTTTGTTCTTTGCATGAGTATTAGGTCATTATATGCATATTTAGTATTTTGTCCAGATTTGAATTAGTCTTTCTAATGATGATTTGAGCATGAATATGGTTGGTTTGAGCTTAATAATTGCCCTATAGAATACATGGGGTGATTAACTGCTGATTTCTCGATGTTTTGGGATTGTTTAGCATATGGTAAGTGGTTCATGGTGAGTTTTGTTTTGTTTTGTTCTCTTCTCCCTCTCTTGGGTTATTTTCTTTACTTTGGACTGTAATTCTTAAGTTTCCATATTTTCTATTCTTTTCTTAAGATCCTTTTTGAATAAGAGTTCTATCTCTTTTAGAATTCTACTTTTCTTAAAATCCTTTTTGAATAAGAGTTCTATCTCTTCCTTTTTGAATAAGAGTTCTATCTCTTTTAGAATTCTACTTTTCTCAAACTCCTTTTTGAATAAGAGTTCTATCTCTTTTAGAATTCTACTTTTCTTAAACTTCTTTTTGGATAAGAGTTCTATCTCTTTCTGAATTCTATCTTTTCTTAAATTCCTTTTTTGGAAGTTCTTCTTTCTTTTTAAACTCTTCTTTTCTTTTAATGGAAACATAGGGTTTATAGCTAATTTAAAGGGAGTAACCCCTTCTCAATCGAACTATGTGGATTTTGATCCTTACCTCTTTGTATGTAAGGTACGTAAGCGCTCATTTGATGTTCAAGTCCACCCTAGGATACTAAGTATCCTAGGTTTTTTTTCTTTTTCTTTTATTCATTTGTCCATCACATATATTGCTAGAGGAGTAGGATGGTGTTGGGAATCTAACTAGGGAGGAAAAACTACAAAGGCGGAATTAAATTTTTTCCTATGATTCCCAAAACCATGAATCTTAATTATGCTTAATACAAAACAGAAACCCTAACTAGAAGAGGGTAGAATTACTTACAGTTTGATATGGTCTTCTCCTTTATGCTCTAAGCTTTGTCTTCTCCTTTTTGCTCCAAGCTTTGTCTCCGAACAGCAGTAAATGAGCAGCCCAAGTGTGCTGCCTCCAACGGTATCCACACCTAGCTTGAGCTTGAAGTCCTTTCCTTCTTCTTCCTTGTTGTTGCTAAAGGTGGAGAAGAGGGAGAGAGAGAGAGGGAGAGCTGTAATTTTCCAGCTAGCCCTTAGGAGAATGAATGTTATGATGTCATCACATCATAATAGGCATTATATAGCCCACTAATAGGGCTGGCCCTAGGGAAACTTCTAACTCTAGTGGGTTTTATGTAATTACTCTTAATTACACAATTGGCCCACTAGTTTGCATCAAATACAAATTAGCCCCTTAAAGAACTTTTCTTTAATCACTTATACCCTTTCTCTCATAGACAATCAAGCTCTCTTAGCATGATCAGTGTGTGACCCATTAGATTCACATCATCAAGTAGTAGGAACAGCACAAGCTGTGCACAATGGAACACTTTCCATTATGGGTCTAATTGAAACTCCTTTCAATTCCCTAATTGATTATAACTCATTTATATCAATTATGGCTTCTACTAACCATGAGTAACACCTAGCATATGGCTCATGGTGTAGTCCTTAATGAGGTGAATAGTCATTTACAAAGAACACTTCTGTTATAGTTTATAGGTTACAATTCCATCCTTCCATCAACACAATGTCTCCAATTGAACTAATAAGACATGGAAGTCTGTCAAGTCCCTAGTTCAATTACTTTATACTCATTCATTAATATCAACTCAATGATGAACTTATGGAAACTCCTTTCCATATTTATTCTACCATGGGCCTATGGATTTAATGAGTTATATTCAATGAATGCTATATGCGACATTCACTCCCTTTTTCCTGAGAGTGATGGATTCCTTGTTGATCACTCACATGCCTTCACACACATAGCAGTAGGGCCAATGAATACCCTTATAGACCCTTGAATAGGATCTGCACTTAATGTTATCAAACTTCTAAAGCTACATGCATAAGACAACCATGGTGTCTCAGGTCTAAGGATTACTTGTACCACTATAACAATGAGAAACTGATTGACAGGCAGGTTAAAACTCCATTCAGTTTATCTCATATCTTTGGTCACATTCAGTGGACCTATTCTTATAATAGGCACCCACTTGTTAGTTGTAGTGTCTCCACACAAATAGCTTGAGACTAGCTATCCTCCTATAGAGTCAACCTAACAAGTGCTAGTCCTATGGTTCATTATTGTCCATCATAGTGAACCTTCAACTAGGAATGATTTAGGAGTTTAGTATAGAGATATATTTAGAGTCTCAAAATTACAACCCTTTGTAATTTCATATTCTCAACTCTAACTCCATGGACATATTATGTAAATATAAATGATGCATATAAACATAATAGAATAAGCCCTTTTATTAAATCAATAATAAATGTGACATATATAAATGAAATCAATTGATCGTTCCTAATCCCTAAACAATCATCTCTATGATTAGCTCTAGGGCATAATCCTAACAGATGGATCCATGCTTATTCATTTATCCATCACGTATTTGCTAGAGGAGTAGGATGGACCCATGTTTATTCATTTATCCATCACATATTTACTAGAGGAGTAGGATGCATTTGTCCTCTTGTTCTATCTCTTTTACATGCTTTCCATATCTTTTTTATTTGTTCATGGATGTTTACATGTTTGTGGATATTTATATGCTTTATAAATGTTCATGATAAATGTTCATGGATGAATGTGGATGGTTTATGGATGATTCTTTACATATGCATGGTGACTAATTAGGAAGTGATTGAAATAGCTCATATAAATTCAGAGACCCATTTTGGGGCAATGTGGGTGCCTATAGGATGTTTCCTAGAACCTTCCCACATCGTAACTTAGTCTCCGAATCCTCTCTTGTTTTTTATTAGACCTGTTTTTCCTTGATTAGAGTCTTGTTTGGTTTTTAAACGTTTCTTTTTAAAACTATTTTCATGGTTTTCCTTTTTTCCTTAAAAAATAAGGTGGCGACTCTTTGTTTGTTATGTTTTTGTGAACCTTTTAAAAACCAGGTTTTTATTCATTTAAATATCTACAAATCTTTTTAAAAGAAGGGTTTCCTTCCCCCCGATCAAAACCTGTGGTTCACAACTACTATAGGCCTAACTTGTACATAAGTTTCCTTTGTTCGAACCCAATAGACACACACCTCACACCTCGTTTGGATCGTAGGTACACTGAATTTTTATTCTTTTTTTTTTTTTTTTTTTTCTTTCAGATGGGCCCAGATCCAATTACATTATCACATAGCCTTCCCTTAATTGGATTCGAATTAGAAGACTTATGTGTAAAGTGGGCCTCGTCCCATACCCGTGCTAAAATGAATATAGATGTAACATGACATCTGATATGATATACATTCAAATAAGGTTATGCGAAGGTCTTGGGGGACACTAGTGTGGTCAGTCAAAATGGGGGACTTCTCCTTTAAAGGTTACCCAGGCTAGGGTGCTCAATGAACAACCCATTAACGTACTCATTAGCTTATTACAAGCTAATGGTACAAACCGTGGGCTAATGGTGCTGAACCGACCCATAAGATCGAGTGGATCCTAGGTCTCTAATTAGACTTCCATCGAGGGGTAATAAAGTGCCAAGATTGTGCACGTGTGTGCAATTTTGGTTTTACCCAGTTAAAAATTTTCAAATTAATTAAAGCCAACAAAACACCCCGGGTCTAACTTTCTATCCCTAGTAGAGTTGCCAATGTGAGCGTTGTGTCCTAACCATGCCGACTTGGGAGTACACCACTAACCAGGGATGATTAGAGCGGAGAAGGAGTCGCCACCCAATTTGGCTTCGGGAACCGATTGACCCCTAGCAAGGGCCCACTCTTCATTACCAAAAGAATCAAGGTTCAGAGTTAAGGTACGTTGTTGGGAAGGTATTAGGCACCCAACAACATCCGGCTAAATCCAACTCCCACATATATTTTGTTGGCTTTAATTAATGAGAAATATTCAATTAGGCTCAACCCTATTCATGCGACAAATATATCAAACAAATATGGCAAACAAGATGTAAATGATATAAGCGAATAAATAACTAAACGAAGTGACAGTATTGATAAGCAGAATAAACAGTAGCTATATAAAAGAAAAGAGAGAAAATGGAGAACGGTTTACCACTGCCTGTAACAAACGGGTTAACACAGTATCTTAAACATGCGTACGCATAAACATAAGGTGCGTATGCACCTTTAATTTATACGTACACACCTTTTATAGCAGATTCGAGAAATGATAGAAAAATGCTGAAACTACCAATGCTATCTGACCTTATATTCACAAAATGCTGCAGAGAGGCGTAATACACAAAACCCTAAATTGCATAGAAATATCCTATCATGCTACTATTCTATCCTAAACCTAATCATAGATTTTATGCATTTAAACACCATGCCAACCAATATGCAAAGAAATAATTTGAATGATATTAAACATACTTAAGACATGATATAAAGCATGAATCAAGTCATAACACATTTAATTGAAGATGCTTAAATAACTTATCAAAATCATGGCAACCAATAGAACTGTATTCATGCGTACATTTATACTTGAGAGAGTAATTGATGACTATTCTAAAATTGAGAAAATGAATGTAAAAGAAAGTGTTACTCTCAGGTTTGGGTGAATCCCAATGAATATGCTAATCGACTCTCCTCTTTAAGTCTCTGTAATCACAGCCGCCACCTCCGGATTTTGAGTTGGTGGTTCTTTGGTTTCTGTAAGCAAAAATAATAGCAGCAAAAAAAAAGGATCCCTTTTACGATGAGAAAGCAATCCTTTTATAGGCAATGTATTAGGGTTTGGGATAGGTGGGTTAGGGTTTCTGGCTTCTCTAGCCGTCACAGGGTGGATACAAAGCAAGTTTGATCTACATAAGGTAGCAAAGGGAAATGGAGGGAAGATTTGAATTCTGGGAAAATAACCTATGTACGCACAAATTGAAGGTGCGTATGCCCATTTAGATAATGCATACGCACCAATAAATGGATTGGGCTTATTGGCTCTATGAGCTGGGCTGCGGCTATGACCACGTTGGCTCTTCGGGGATCATTTATTAGTTATTTCAATTCAAGTCACTGTTTATCACTAGGCTTAACAAGATGGATTTGAAATACTTAGGCGCTACAAAATGGGGTGTTAACAAGCCCTTCTAGGTGACAACTCTCATTCATATGCTAATCCTCTAGGGTTAGCACCATCAGAAATAAAAGCAGGTAAAACACAGGTAAAAGCGAGTGCGTGGTGAAAATCGGTGCACTCATAGTGGCAACTCTACTAAGGACTAATGAGCTTAACCTCAAAATATTCATTGACCATAATTAGTATTTTAATTTAATATGGAAAGCCAAAAAACAATGAATGAATAAAATTTTTTTAAAAAATTTTTTTTGCAATAAAATACTGCACACACACACACCGGTCTGTGTCTAAACCCCGATGATAGTTGGGTGAGGGCTCCCAGATTCCACTCGTTTCTTGGGTAATTTGCACCTGCTCCATCAGCTTACAGCCTGTACCACTAGCCTGTAATAAGCTTGTGAGTACGTTAGCGGATTGCTCTCAAGCATCCTAGCTTGGATAACCCATTGAAGGCGGAGGATATAAGGAGACCCTTGGTTTGAAATGCATGTTAAAAACATGGGTAAATTTCCTTTTGTGTGAATGTGTGTCATACATCATTTTTATTTTTATTCATTAGAACGTGAGTATACCTAGTTGAAGGAATAAATGGTTTAGACCCATTAAAAAAAAATGCCGTGAGAAATTTCAGAAAAAAAAAAAAAACAAAAAAAAAAGATTTCTCTTAAAGGCCACATACATTGTCATGAAATTGGATGATTACCTTTGTGGTAATTAAATGAACCCATTGTCATGACATTGGATGGATGATTGGGCCTTTGTGGTAATTGGGCCACACCCATTGCCATGAAATTGGATGGATGATTGGGCCTTTATGGTAATTGGTCCTTTGTGGTAATTGAATGAGCCCATTGTCATGAAATTGGATGAATGATTAGGCTTTTGTGGTATTGGGCATTTGTGGTAATTGAATAAGCCCATGTGTTTAGGTTATACTTTGAAATAATTTGGTTATACCTTTTTTCATAGTAATTATAAATAAATAAAAAAAACCCCAAAAAAAAAAAAAATGAAGGCCCAAACCAAGAAAGAAGCCCCAAAAAATGAAGGCCCAAACCAAGAAAGAATTCCAAAAAAAAAAAAAAAAAAAAAAAGAAAGAAATTCAAAAAAAAATTTTAAAAAAATTACAGAAAATTCAAAAAAAAATTCAAAATAATTCCAGAAAATTAAAAAAAAAAAAATTCAAAGAAAAAAAATTCCAAAAAATTCTAAAAAATTCAGAAAATTCAAAGAAAAAATTCCAAAAAATTCTAGAAATTTTATTAAAAAATCAAAAATAAATTCTTTTTTTGTACAACTCTGTGTGAATATGTGATATGCATCGTTTTTATTTTTTGTTAGTATGCGGGTATGGGGCAAGGCTCAATAATGTTTAATGTTTGTTGAATTAAAACCCAATTAAAAGATTAATCTTTCAAACGGTTTAAATCTTTCAAAAAATTAGGAGTCCATTGTGTGTAACCATTAGGAGTCCATTATGTATAGCTGTTAGGAATCTACTGTGTGCGTTCACTGTATAACCATTAGAAGTCCATTGTTCATAGCTGTTGGAAGTCCATTGTTTATGTCCACTATTTCTAGCCATTAGGGATTTGTTCTATAAATGCCCATTGTTGTACATCCTAGGTCCACATCTCTACAACCATGGTTTTTTCAGAGTGTTTTATGTCCATCCTCTTGTACTTCATTCTCATTCTCCAAGTGGTCAACTTTTGTGTATGGGAAAGGGTTCTATGCATTGTGACAATTCCACTTCTTGCATTCTGCCAAATTGCCCCATGTTGATGTAGTTCCTGTTATTCTTCGAATTTAGGAGTTTGATTTGATGTAATGTGTTTTGATGAATTGTAAGATTTAAGATATGTATTCCAGTCAGTTTATGTGAATAAATATGATAGTCTTCCTTTGTGTTCATCTGTTTACCTTTTGTACTCTAATTGAAAAAAGAGTCATTACCATTAGATTCACACCAAAAAAAAAAAAAAAAAAAAAAAAAAAACAGAAGAGCTCAAATACAAAAACGAAAAAAAAAAAGAAAAGAAAAAAAAAGTCAAAATTAAAAATTAAAAAAAAAAAAAAAAAGAACTACTCAATAGTAGCATTTTGGGTAGAACTAGAGGAATCAGCTGAAGGTTGCCTTTGTGGGCTATTCGGAATCCTTTGTCGTTCAATGATTTGATCACTAAGTCTTTCCAATGCCTCGACCATTGGCACAAGATTGTTAGAATAAGAGTCCACTATCCTTTATAATTCTCTGTTCTCCTCTCTCAAAGCTCTCATCCTTCGATAGGCTCCATTGAGTAACCACTGAAGGCGGTAAATATGTCCATAGACCTTGGACTTCCACAGTTTTGGTATCTAAATGTCGAATATATTAGAGGTATCCATGGCCTAAGCACTGAGGACTGTAGAGTTTCTTATCACGTCCAAATCGGACCGTCCACCCAATATTCTCTTATATGAGGAGTGATGGTCCTTCAGTTACCGCTGTGCATTTGCAAAGTTGTATATCACAAAGTCCTTAACGGTAAGGGGTTGATTTTGGATGTTTGGAAACCTTAGGTGCCAGACTTCTGGTTGTGCTACTGGCGGTGCATTGGGGTCAGGGCAATTTTAAAATGTATAAGAGGATGCCATGAGTTTGTAAAAGAGAGATTTAGAGGAGAAGAGATTTCTAGAGTTAAAAGGTTGGAGAAGAGCATTCAAACACCTACAATCAAACTCTGGTTTTTAAGAAAAAAACCGCCCTCACAAGAGTTAAAAGCATATTCCAATAACCAATGCACTACGGATCCGATGCGATTAAGGATTAATTAATCCTCTCGAGATTTGTAATGGTCAGTTGGCACTATTGCTTTGTTGAAAAATTAGGCAGCCTCGATTGCACAGATTGTCAATTACGGTGATAGTGTCGGTTAACATCAAAGGGCTTAAGCGGTTAATCATAGTTTACTGTCAAGGGTTTTAAACGGTAAGGTGAGAGAGAAGAGCGTTCGAGTTTTGGGCCTAAAGGCTTGACATACCAGGCCTGTATCGGAGTGAGTCCATCTGGTAGAATAGGAAACCCAAGTGAGTAACGAACCAATTTTTTATGATATAAAACCAATTACAAAATTGAAACAAATTATTGGGCTTTAAAAAAATGGACTTAATCAATAATGTGGCTAATTTGGAACCAACCGACCCACTCGGCATGTGGATTTGAATGGACCTAATCATGAGAGATAATTTTGGGTAACAGACTCAAAGTCCAATATCATTTGAATTTAAGCTCTGTAAGTGTGAGATTTAAAGAAATTGTGCAATGGACCCATGCCTGAAAAAAAAAATTGATGAATAAGCTTGGATCTAGTTAAGAATAGGATGTGTGCATTGTAAAGGGCTTAAGTTTAAAAGATAATGGATTTTGTTGACCTATCACACGTGGGCTTTTTGATGAATTAGTAAACATGATGATTAGGGCCCATATGATGATAGGGAAATGGCTTTAATTGGGCATAAAAAAATTATGAAATTGGGGTACGAACTTATTTGGGCTTGAACTGGTTTCAATGTGATTACTTTTGGGAGGAAAAGATGATTTAAGACTAAATAGAGAATGTGGGTATTGAAATGTTTATTGTTGCTCAGTACCTTTACTAGTAGAAAGCATGAATAATAATGAACCTACTCTAATTGAGTCTTTTTCTAAAGTGGCCTTAGAGTATAGGATTATGGGCTGGGTTTAATTATTGTTGGTGTATCCTTCATTGCTCTTCGATGTCACTCATTTCTAGTGTCTTTGGATAATGAAATTCTAAAATGCCAAAACCTTTAATCCAAGAAGATAATTAATGGGATCAAGAAAGGAAAGTGAAACCCATCAAAATTGAAACTATCTTAGTTGATTTAGGCATTGATAAGGATCATGAAGAAATACAGATTGTTTCCACTCTGCCTGCATAAGAGCAAGTCCACCCACAACTTTGTTGCACAAGTCCGAGGATTTATCAAGATATGTTGAGAATAAATACAAAAATTACATCTTCGTTGTTCTAATGTCATTTTGAACAACGGAAATCAAGATAAAGAAAGGCCATCATTTCTGCTACCCTTCAAGAAAAATAAAATAAAATAAATCCCTTACTAGCCTGTTGAGCCTAAATATTTCTTTCTAGGAGCAAATGCTGTAGATGGGAATTGTTTAGAATAAACCAAAAAAAACAAAAAACAAAACAAAACACAAACCAAAAAAAAAAAAAAACAAAAAACAAAAAGAAGAGAAAAAAAAAAAACAAAACAAAAAAAAAAATAAAAATAAAGAGAAAAGGAAAATGATGTAGAAATGAAATGAGGAGAGTTGAAAAGATGAAAGCGTAGAAAGGAAAAGGAATGAGACATCATTTGGAG